>CM041641.1:26129316-26256081 GCA_023333625.1 Bothriochloa decipiens | reverse complement strand
CGCATGGATCCAAAACTGCCTGTGGTTCGTGGGCCGCCACCTGTCCGCCAGGAGGGCAACGCTCAACACCAGTAAGGACGTACGGGCCAAGTTGGTGGCCCACACTGACCAAATGCAAATCTGGCCTCCACCTGAGCATCACCTACTAACTGTTGAGGAGGACCACTGGCTGCTCATCAAGGTGGGCCTCCTACTATGGTGGAGCGCCATCAATGATAGCCCGCGCCCAACTAGTGGCACCATCAACAGTGCCCTGAGCGCAATCAGGCTCGCCAACCGCACTGACTGGATCTGACTCTGGCTGCTACCCAGGCTCTACCTCTAGTTAGGCTCGATGAGTTCATCAACGTGCATCAGTGCCAGCACTCGCTTAGCCATGCCACTAGCCAGGCCCGAGCAAAGCAGAGGCAGCAGCGCCGGGTGCACCAGATGTCACCTAAACCAGGGCCGGCAGATCCAATCGCCCCCAGCCCAAATAATACACTGATCTTCCCACAAGGGTTGAGCAACACAGCTGTGCCCTATGCAAGAAACCTATAGAACACTCCTCAGCAATTTGAAGACCACCTCCTGGACCTAGATCCCAATCTAGTTCTGGTCCTAGAAAATCCATGGCCCATGGTAGGCATGGTGGCTTTGTAGCAAATTCCTTCCGGGTCGGACGCTACGATCCCCAAGGACAACACCGCTTCTGATCTGCTCTCTGGGTTTGATGGGACGCTCTCTGTCTTCTTTGACCTTACCGAGTACCTCCACTCCAACAATGGGAGCCCTGAGGTCTGGAGTTAGGAGAACGTCAAGGAGGAGAACCCGACCATGCCAGACTACCAGACCCGTTCTGTCGACATGGCACCAGGCACCCCTAGGATCCCACCTGGCCTCAATGGTTCGGTATTCATAGCCAGCGTGGATGAGCCTCCTGTTCCTAATGAAATAGAGCCGGAGAGGCAAGCAAGGGAAGGCTACAACAATGATCGAGAACACTAGCGCCTCCTGGAGGCACAAGAAGTGAACGCAGCCAACAACGGAGGCAACGGTGGTAACGGTGTAGGCCCTCAATCGCGTCACCTCCAATGCAACCTCAATGGCAAATTCAACATGGTGTGGGATCAAATCGTCCATGAGACTCCCACGACCAACATCATTGTGGCTATGGATCGGCTCAACAACCTTCCCCCGAACACACCCGGGGTCGAAGCGATCCGAGACTTTTTCATCGCCGCCAAAGCACAGGTGGTTCAGCTCTGCTCTGCCGGTTCACTGACCATTTCACATCGATCGCGGCGATCCTGGCATAGTCATCATCACCAGCCCACAGAAAGTGGCTCTGACAACGAATATAATCAAGGAGGACCTCCGCCTGAACTGCCCTAGAAGGCCAATGCCAATGACGCCCCGCGAGAGGTGCCGCGCGACGACTAGCACCAACACGACAATAGCCAGTGTGCCAATCAGCAACAAGCCAATCGCCATGCTGAGCGCAACCAGGAAGTCGAGCAGCCCCAAGATCATGATCTCCGTGGTCACCTCGATGAACTTTACCATGCTCGACGACAAATGAGCAGACCAGCCCCGTTCTCGGAAGAACTCAAGGTCGTCCTTTGGCCAAAGAACTTCCATATTGGGGATGTCAAGATGTACGATGGGCAGGATAATCCTGAGCACTGGATCATGCTTAAGAAGTGGCAGTCCGAGCAGTGGGAGGTGACCAATTCATCATGGCAAACTACCTCCTGGTAGTCTTGAGCAATGACGCTACCTCCTGGTTGCTCCGCCAGCGTGCCGGCAGCATCCACAGTTGGCCTCAGCTCAGGAAGATGTTCATCGACAACTTCAAGCCCACCTGCGTGTAGCCGAACACCAAGTACACTCTAGCACAGGTGCGGCATCATCCAAGAGAATCACTGCGATAGTACATCCGACGTTTCTCCAACGCATGGAATCACATGATCGACGTCACCTTGATAGAAGGGATCGACCTTTTTGTTGCCGGCCTAGTCCAACCACATGGTCTCAACCTCAAGAAGGAGTTGCTCCTCGAGCAACCAAGAACCATGGAAGAGCTCCTCTCCATTGCCCATAGATTCACTCATCTCGACGATGGGTTAAACGAGGGGGACTCCATTCCCCCAACTGCAACTACCGCCACGATGACAACCACGACCACGACAGCAACCAAGACCACCGGCCAGGCCAACAGGATGATTGCCGCAACCATCATAGCAATTGCAATCCCGACCACCGTGATGACAATCGTTCTTTCAAGCTTCATGGCCGGGATACCTATAATGATGGTCGGTGTAACCGCAATGACTCCTCTATCAACACAGTAAAAGGCTAGAAGAGGGCGAACAACGAGGAGCTCGATAAGGTCCTTAGTCAGGATTGCCCTCGTCATACTGGCAAGGGCCACATGCTGGGCGAATGCAGGGTCCTCAAAGAGGTGCTGGAGAAGACGGCCAACAAGAACCCACATTCAGCTCCCAAAGCCAAGGCCAAGAACCTTGTCTAGCAAGAGGACGCCAATGAAGAGGAAGCTCAAGATGCGAACCCATGGCACGCCTACAGGGATCCCATGAAGAATGTGACTGCCATCATTTTTGGTGGCAAGGTCAAACTGGAGAACACCCATGACAAGAAGCTGCAGACATGAGCCATCATGGCTATCCAGGAGGCTGATGATTTCATTACGGATGTCAAGGTGCCCGCCTGGTCTAAGCAGCCCATATCGTTTAGCCGCAACGATATGTGGGCCAAAATCCCTGACGTCGGTTGGTTCCCACTGGTCCTTGACCTGGTGATAAATGGCATCCGGTTCGAGAAACTGCTCTTTGATGGTGGCAGTGCCCTAAACATTCTTTTCTATCTGGCCTTCAAGGAGCTAGGACTGAAGCAGAAAAACCTCAAGCCATACGAGTCTCTGTTTTTGGGCATCATGCTGGGCAAACCCTCATACCCCTCAGGCAAATCACGTTGCCCGTCCAGTTTGGGACAAAGCAGCACTTCCTCATCGACCACATCACTTTCAGCGTGGCTGACTTCGAGGGCATCTACCACACCATCCTTGGTCGACCAGGGATCACCAAGTTCATGGTGGTTCCTCATTATGGGTACCTCATGTTGAAGCTCCCAACCGAGCAGGGCATCATATCCCTATGCGGTAACATCTTCATGGTGCGGGTGTGCAAATCTGATGCCTATGCAGCAGCGAAGTTTGAGTTGAAGCATGTCATGGAGCACACCAGTTTGGGTATCAAGGAGACACCCCCTGCAGAGCTCGAGGTTCCAGTCGGGTCAGCATGGTGACCTTCCAACAAGGTCAAGCAGCACAAGTTGATCCAGCTCAACTTGAATGACCACTCAAAGACCACCAAAATCGGGGCTACCCTTCCCCCCAAATAGGAAGACACGCTCATCCAATTCCTTCGAGAGCACATCAGTGTGTTCGCGTGGAAACCTGCTGACATGCCAGGTGTCCCAAGGGAAAAGACCGAGCACTACCTTGACGTCTTGAAAACCACTAATCCTATCAAGCAGAAGATGCGACGGTTCACTCATGACCGCAAGGAAGTCTTTAGGGTAGAAGTAGCCAAGCTTCTAGCAGCTGGCTTTATCAAAGAGGTGTGTCACCTGGAGTGGTTAGCCAATCCCATTCTTGTACTCAAAAAGAATAATTAATGGAGAATATGCGTTGATTACACCAATCTCAATAAACACTACCCTAAACAGGCTTTAAATCTCCCTCTAATCGATGAGGTTGTAGACTCTAATGTAGGTTGTGAGCTGCTCTCTTTTCTAGATTGCTACTCGGCCTATCATCAAATAGCCCTCAAAAAGGAGGACTAGGAGAAGACCGCCTTCATCACCCTCTTCAGTGCTTTCTGCTACACGACCATGTCGTTTGGCCTCAAGAATGTCAGAGCTACTTACTAGCGAGCCATCCAGGCCTGCCTCGAGCATGAGATCATCGACACCTTGTCAAGGTGTATGTACATGATGTGGTGGTGAAGATCAGGGAGTCACATACATTGGTTGCCGACCTCCAATGGACCTTCGCGGCCCTCAACAATTTTTAGTGGAAACTGAATCCCAACAAGTGCATTTTCGGCGTTACTTCCGGGATCCTGCTCACCAACGTTGTTAGCCAAGACGGCATATGCCCAAATCCCGAGAAGGTTCAAATTGTGCTGGACCTACAACCACCGCGAAGCATCAAAGATATCCAGAAACTTACCGGCTGCATGGTGGCCCTGAGCCGCTACATCTCCCGCATGGGCAAAAAAGGGCTTCCCTTCTTCAAACTGCTCAAAGCTAAAAAGAAATTCGAGTGGATGGAGGAGGCTAACAAAGCCTTCAAACAGCTCAAGGAGTACCTTGCAACTCCCCCAGTCATGGTCCCATGAGAGGGCGAGGAGCTTCTCCTCTATATTGCTACCACAACTAATGTGGTTAGTACCGTGATGGTGGTCGAGCGTGAGGAACCCAGGCACATCTATGGGGTGCAGTGCCTAATCTAATATGTTAGCAAGGTTCTTAACAAAACCAAGCAATGATACAACCACGTGCAAAAACTACTATATGCGCTCCTGATCACCAAATGGAAGCTCCTCCATTACTTCCAAGCCTACAAGGTCATGGTGATCATAGAAGCTACACTTGGCGACATTCCCTGCAACAAAGATGCTAGTGGCCGTATTGTCAAATACGCATTAGAGCTCTCCGAGTTCACACTAAACTTTCACAGTCACAATACTGTGAAGTCTGAGGCCCTAGTTGATTTCATTATGGAGTGGTCCAACCTCAACCTGCCCCTAGTCGATACGTCAGCTGACCACTGGAAGATGTACTTCGATGGTTCCTTGAACATTGATGGTGCTGGGGCAGGGGTCTATTTCATCCCTCCTTCTAAGGACACGCTCCGCTACTCTTGCGCATACACTTCAAGGCATCCAATAACGTGGCTTAGTATGAAGCAGCCCTACATGGCCTCCACATTGCAGTTGAGCTGGGCATTAAATGGCTCCTGGTGTACCGAGATTCTGCCTTGGTCATCCACCAGATCAACAAAGACTGGGACATAGTCAATGAAAAGATGGATGCCTACATTCTCGAGATTAGCAAGCTAGAGAATAAGTTCTATGGACTGGAGTTCACCCACATACCTCGTGCCGAGAACACAGGCGTTGATGAGCTGTCTAAGCTCGGATCATCTCGAGCCGAGGTACCGCCTGGTGTTTTTGTTAAAGATTTGATTAAGCCTTCGAACCCCGATCAGGCTTACGAAGCACCTACGCCTAGTACCACTACCGACCAGCTCGTAGCAACACTTAGTTGCAAGGCAAAAGACGTAGAATATAGGCACCCCAGCCAGTAGGGATCTGACAACGGTAGTGAGTAGCCACCGGTTGGTGAGTCAACCGAGTAGGCAACGCCTACCTAGCCTGACTGGAGAGAGCCCTTTGTCAGATATCTAAATGAACAGTTGTTCTAGAGGAAGAGACTAAAGCTCAACAGCTGGTCCATAGAGCCTGTGCCTACGTCATGCTTAACGGTGAGCTAATGCACAAGGCTCCAAGGTCTGTGATTTACCAGAAATATATCACCTAGGCAAAGGGTTTGAAACTTCTGAAGAATATTCACGCGGGCACTTATGGTAACCATGTAGCATCCCGGATGCTGGTCGGCAAAGCCTACCAAGCAGGGTTCTACTGGCTGATAGCTATCTCTGACACAGAAGAATACATGCACTAGTGTAAGAACTGCCAGATGTTTGCCAAGCAGATTCATGTCCCTGCACATGAACTTCAGACCATTTCGGTCACATGGCCATTCTCATGCTGGGGACTTAACATGATCGGTCCCTTTAAGAAGGCTCCTGGCGGACACACGTGTGTCTTCGTACTCATCGACAAGTTTTCCAAATTGATTGAGTACAAAGCCATCAAGAAAGCCTCATCCAAGAAAGTGGTACAGTTCCTTGATGATGTGATCTACCGGTTTGGCATACCCAATACCATTATCACCGATTTAGGCTCTCAATTCACTAGCGATGAGTTTTTTGACTTTTGTGATGATAATGGCATCAAATTCAAATATGTGTCCATCACTCATCCTCGAGCAAATGGACAGGTGGAGCAAGCTAACGGTATGATCATTGACGCCCTGCGCAAACGGGTATACCAGGACAACAAGGATCTTAAACCTGGTCGGTGGCTCAAGGAATTACCTACCGTGGTCTGGGGACTGTGCACCAGCCCAGTTGCAACACTGGAGTTTCCCCGTACTTCATGGTGTTTGGATCCAAGGCTGTCCTACCAGCCAAGGTCGCACTCCTTTCACCGCGTGTCCAGCATTACAATGAGGAAGCCTCCAACGAAGCTAGGGAAATTGACATCATTGCCAAAGAAGAGATAGCACTCAAAACCTATGCTCGGACAACAAAGTATCTAGCTTTAGTGCGTCATTACTATAACCGCAACGTCAAAGGCAGGCTGTTCATGGTAGGCGACATGGTGTTACAACAAATCCAGAATACAGATGGTCTGTACAAGCTGTCATCTAGATGGGAAGGGCTGTTTAGGATAAAGGCTGTCACACGCCTGACGTCCTATCGGTTAGAGACGATGAAGGATGTCGAGGAGTCTAATTCATGGCACATCGACCACCTCATACACTTCTATCCATAGAATAAGATATGTACCTAGATTTTTGTTATATTCAATGTTTCCTTTATTGTTCTCTTTCCCTATCACAATTCTATATTTGTGTGCATATTTATCATTCATGCGCCCTGCATAACTCTCAATTAAACTTTGTTTTCTGCCCAATGAGAACGGCTTGACAAGACACTGTCCCAAAAACTCTTACGATGTGTTACTGCTCTGTGCTACATGGGACTTGGAGATTTCAGTAATCGCTCTCTAAATGGTGCTAGGTACCTAGTGATCCTAGCAGTCCTACACTGTTCACTAGTGCATCCCTAGTTACCTGATAGAGTTAGCTTGCTTCGAGGGTGGGGGAAAAACTTAATTGTTGACATTTTTTGAAAAACAAACTATGCATAAATATGCATCTAAAAAAGAAAAAAGGCAAAATGTTTAGCACCCGCTTAAAGATGCCTAACTTGTCTGCATCAAAAGGCTAAAAAGTTTATGAGCACCACCTGCTCGGCACAACGTACAAACAGTGTTGTTCATACCAATACATTGTTTATGGCCTACTGACCACCATCACCCTTTGTAGTATCTTCAACCAGAATCATGTCGTCAACAAGGGCGACAGTAGCAGGCGCTGACGTGCCTCAAAGGTCCTCGGCAGTGGTCTCAGAAAGCTCTGGCGTGATCCCAAGCGCAACTTCTGTCGGCTCCACCTCTGGATACCTGGAGCGGACCACGGCAAGTGCAGTTGCAACTGTGTAGCGTCCAGCTCTTGCGATAAACTCCTGGAGCGCTGGCCATAGTCTCTTGCACTGGTCGGTGATGAAAATTACTTCACCTACAGGGTCGGCAGGGTGCTCTTCTCCTTGAAAGATGGCCCTTAATACGGGCTTGATGTGGTTAGTCATGGCCTGCATCCTTCCTTGGAGGACGGAGATGGAGTCCTCTGCACCTGGAACTGGGCCAAATAGTGTTCCCATAGGCCTACAATAGCAAAGCAATGGTGATTAGCATATCCTGGTCCATCCAGTATGTGGCAGACTACACAAAACAATTCCACATTGTTCTACATACCAGTCAGCTCGGTGATCTGCGCCTGGTCCACCTTGGCCTATTTCTCAACAATTTCCTTCTAGTCTAGTAGGACAGCCAGTTCTACAAGAAGCACCCATAAATATACAACAAGGATCAGCATGGGATGGGTAAGAAAGGTCGACTTACTCTCGTTGTCCTCTTCCAGGGCTTCCACCTTGTGGCGCAGAGCGGAAATTTCCTTTTCTTGCTGGACCTCATGCTCCTGGTAGACCCAGGCCTGTGCCTCTAGCTCGACTTTGGCTACCTGGAGGGTTTTGCATTCCTCCCAGGTTGCTGCAAACCGTTATGGTCTTGCCACACTGAGTGTTGGTCTCTTGCAGAGACTGTATACACCATGGATTGATTAACGAGTTTGTGGCCAAATGCTGAGCTCAAAAAATGCAAGCAAATCTTGGTTAGGTTTTACCTTGATCCTGTCTAGCAGCACCTCCACCATGTCCTGGACACTCATGTCGATGTCATTGTCCAAAATCTCCTCATAAGACACGAAGCTGTCTTCCGCCAGCTTGCGCGACATGAAGACACGTTGTGTGGCTGGTCTATGCGTGGCATCTTCGGCAACCCTAGGCACCTCCTTGACCCCCTCTAGTGGTGCCAGCATGCTTGGCCCCACTCGGCCTAGCGTGCACCTCGGCAGATGACCCATTGTAGCGGTGTCTGGCCTGAACGGCACCACCCACCTCTCTAGGTGCGGAGTCGGTGTCAGGGTCGGCCTGGCAGGTGTTGCGGTGCTGCTGGTCACCTCCCCTTGCCCCGCGGACCATGCCGTGTCACCCATTATCACTTGCCTAGCGGTTGGTGGTGCGGTCTGGCTGGGTGGTGGAGTCGATGTTGTCACCTGTGGAGCATGGCCGTAAGTCACATTACAGTCATATTTTCTTCACAATAAACACAAAATCAAGAACATGCAAGATATCTGAACTCATTGACACTTACCTGGCTGACCGCCGGAACCCTCCTCTAAACTGTGGGGCTATTCCCTCGCTTGGAGCACCAGGAGCCCTGCTGGTCGCCCCGTTGCTGCGCCCAGGGACTTGGCCCGACGCTTCGTTGGTCCTACTCGTTTCGATGGGGCATACCAGAGAAGTTGGCTCCCTTGCCTCCTCTCAGTGCCCCGAAGATGAAGTTGTTTCGGCTGGAGACATGGCCGCCCTATGTGGCATAGGCAGCGGCAATGGTGGTGGTGGTGCTGATGCCCTGGCCCGCTCTGGCCAAGTGGTGGAAGTAGTATTTCCCTGCTGAGGGGGAGCAGTTGGTGGTGGCGTGTTTCACGCAGTTCTCCTTGGTGTCCTTGTGGTCGGGGGCCTCGGTGTCCTCCCTATCTAAGGCATCTGGGCCTGACGTGGCTTCTAGCGCTGGTTCAGCATCAGCAGATCATCGTCTGATGACTCCGGGGTGGCCGGTGAATCCCTTTTCTTGCTCCCCCTGTTCTACCATCCAGGTTCAACTTGCCCCCGGACAGCAGAGTAGAGGGCCTCTTCGCCTTGGTGGCCTCTGACAAGGGCTGCTTACCCACTGCTAGGCATTTTGCCTGAGCAGTGGTGACTTCATCATCATCTGGGCTAGAGACGCCAAACATCTCCTACCCTGCTTTGGTCCTGCTCCAGTAGTAGGACTCCTCAGTTCCGCGCTGGTTAGCTTGTGCCTCACCTTGAGGCCATGGTGAAGGGTTATGAGGGTGCTACGCTAGCCAGAAAACAAAACTTTTCTGCCACATAAACAAGATCTACTACTAGTTACAGGTCACGGGATTACCACTAGACGTGTGGATGCAGTGGAAGATGACTCAATGTAGTCATATGCATCGCAGCAGGCAGTGCAGTTGTGTGGTCGTCCGTCACGTCAATCCCCTCACACGGTTCGTCCTAGTGCTTCAGATGCAGCACCTCCAATGTATCCCACACGTATAGGGAAGAAGTGATGCACCTCCGGACTGCTAGGTCCGTGAGGAATAGAAGGCGCGAGCATGGGGAGGGCGACGACGGCTGTCAAAGGCATCCAACCCTCACCGCACGCCCTACCCCTTGCTTATGTAGGCATCCCCAATGAGCCCACGAGTTGGAGGCCCATTAGTAACCCTAAGCCTTGTCTAATTTGGGTCCAACCCGAATTAGGCTTCCAGCCCCTTAAGCATGTGACCCTATGGGTTCACGCACACATTGACATGGGCCGAGTACTCCTACTCACCCAATATTTGACAACGGCCTCTAGCAAGGCATGA
Source organism: Bothriochloa decipiens (assembly GCA_023333625.1). Taxonomy (NCBI): domain Eukaryota; kingdom Viridiplantae; phylum Streptophyta; class Magnoliopsida; order Poales; family Poaceae; genus Bothriochloa; species Bothriochloa decipiens. Next base: position 26,246,109 of record CM041641.1, on the reverse strand, counting down.
CAACTCCTACATGCACACAAAGATCATATCAGACGAACCACTATTACCATATACAAGTTATTCCCTTTGCCACTCGATATATGGTTCAACTCATGGGTTAACACTTAACCCAAGCACGGCCATGCATTTGTTGATCCAATCACTTGAGTGATCCAGTGATATCTCTCTCGATTAGAGAGGGGCAAATTCCATCTTGATGGTCTATGTCTCATAGCATGCTTCCCGACCACCCGAAGACCAACTTTATAACTACCCAGTTATGGAGTAGCGTTTGACAGTCCCTAAGTAGGCCGTTTCACATCTTGAGTACATACCACAATCTCAGGTCTAAGGACATAATGTATATGATGTGAATAGAGACTTTCTCATGTCAGGTCAGTCTAGCCTACATGTCTCACATGTGCCCACATTATTAGTTTGACATCTCCATGTCCATGACTTGTGAAACATAGCCATCAACTAATACATGTGCTGGTCTAATATTCAAGTGTGTTCTCACAAGAACGCCGACCAGGGACAACTTTGAATAACCATTCAAGTAATTGAGTTCCACAAACAATTCACATAATTGCCAATCAATACAAGTTGTCTATAATAGATATTCAATGAACACTTTATTAATCATGGATACAATCAGAATATCATCATCTCATGATTAGCTCTAGGGCATATTCCCAACACATGGCCCCACTGGCACTAGAGTTAATTTCTTAGATGTCTAATCCCCATAGACCTCATGTGCACCTCATGCTTAGGCTGTGGAAGAGCCTTTGTCAAAGGATCTGCTATATTCAAATCCCCATAGACCTCACGTGCGCCTCATGAATTTTACACAGTTTGATCTCTTCTTGTTTCACAAACTCTCCAATGAGATGAAACTTTCGGAGTACATGTTTGTTCTTCTAGTGATCCCTAGGCTGCTTAGCCTATGCAATTGCCCCATTGTTATCGCAATGTAAATTCAATGGGCCCAACGCATTCGGAAACACACCAAGATCAATGAGGAACCTCCTCAACCAGACACCTTCTTTTGCAGTGGCAGAAGCTACAATGTACTTAGCTTCTGTTGTAGAATTAGACACCGTCTCCTGCTTGGAACTTTTCCAACTAATTGCACCACCATTTATTGTGAACACAAAACCTGATTGAGATAGTGAATCATCCCCGTTGGTTTGGAAGCAAGCATTGGTGTAACCGTTTACAAGAGCTCCTCCTGAGGACTGTGAGATAGGTGGAATACATTTAGTCCTTTGATACTAGCCTCGGTTAAGTTAGTGCTATTTTTAACTTTTGTTTTCCTAAAAAGCTCAATACAACATATCCTATCTTCTATCGAGCTTGGGGACTACATAGGCCCACGTCCCCTCAGGGTGACTTGGGCCTATTTTCTGTTCTCAGTTCTAGAAAGGGTGTTTAGCATTGACTACACTTAGCTGGTGCTTTTGCTTTTGGCTTTTTCCTGAAAAAGCTTAATACCACATATCTATCTTCTATCAAGCCTAGGGACTATGTGGGCCCACGTCACCTCACGGTGACTTGGGCTTATCTTCTATTCTTGGTTTGGTACCCTTCCCTCTATGAATTGTTCATGTTAGCATTCTAGTGGTACTTCGTGTCACGTGTTAACGTGTGCCCACGTCTCAAGACGTGGAAAAGAATTTTTCTTTTTCTTGGAACACCATGCATCTTTCGACAGAACACCTTCCTTGACGAGAGTTGTGATCAGGAGCAGACTTACAAATTGCTCAGGGGAAGCCTAGACATTGCTGATTGGTCAGCATCAGTGCTGGTCGGCATCATGTGGTCAGCATCAGTGCTGGTTGGCATCATGTGGTCTACATCTTCGCTGCTCGGTATCACGTGGACTGCACCTTCACTGCTCAGTACAGGTCAAGATGGCGACTCCCTCAAGATACATGGTGCTCGGGGACTAGCTGTGGGGGTATAGACCTCGTACACCCTCGCAGCTAGACTTTGGGCTGCTCGGTCCATACAGCCCAAACCAAAAGACGAAGGCTGGTCCAGCATCATCCTGATCGGTAGGCCAGACGACAAGACAGAGCCTGTGGTCCGCTACCGCCTAGGTTGGTGGGCCACACGGGTGCTGAAGGCTGCTTGGAATGCAAGGAGTCTTAGTCGGTTAGATCTATTCGTGTACTCTAACAATATGACACAATGTAACCGACCATTGGGAAACCCTACATATGTAACCTTGTCCCCCGACTATACAAGGCGGATAAGGGACCCCCTAGAATAGGCTTTCTTTCATCTGATCTCATCTGATCAGAACCCTTGTACTTGGATACTCGTCGATACAGCAGCAAAGACACAGGACGTAGGGTATTATGCTTTCGAGTGTCCTGAACCTAGATAAACCCTGGTTTCCCTGGTTGTTTGTTTTACGTCTCACATCTAGATCATAGGTCTTAGCGCGCCTTCACCGCAACCTACTACCTCGGGGTATCCTGTGGTAGATTGCTGAGGAGGTTTCATCGATGTGTTGTGCCTGGAGTAGACGGTGATGAACCTCGGCCAAGATCTCATTGCAGTCATGGAGAAGAGTAGCAGTAGCTTCTGTGCATGCCGTACACAGCTGGTACGGCACAATGGGTGGAGACGGATGCCCATAGAAGACCTTGAATGGGGTAGCCCATAGGACGGAGTGGAAGGAGGTGTTGTAGCAGTACTCCACTCAGGACAACCAGTCCACCTAGGCCCGTGGACGATCACCTGTGACACAATGCAAATACATGGTGGTCACCTTATTGACCACCTCGGACTGGCCGTCGGTCTGCGGGTGAAAGGTGGTCCTGAGACAAAAGCTTGACACCGCCAAATGAAAGAGGTCGCGCCAAATGTGCCCGGTAAACACGGGCTCCCTATCGCTGACAATGGACGAGGGGAATCCATGTAGGTGGACGATGTCTTCGAAGAAAGCCCTGGCGATGGAGGAAGCTGTGTAGGGCCAAGCGTGATGAAGTGTGCATACTTGGAGAAGTGGTCAACTACCGTCAGGATGATAGACTTGCCACCCACCTAGGGCTTCCCTCGATGAAGTCCATGGAGATGTCCGCCCACAACATGGACGGCACCTCCAACGGCTGTAGCAACCCCACTGGTTGTAGGGTCTCCGTCATTTTACGTTGGCAAGTGAGCACACAGGGCAGCAGCCAGCACACCCACACCTTCCTGCTCTGCATCGTGGTGTGACAAGGCGTTGGCCATGGTGTTCAGGCACTGTAGGAGGTATAAACCCATATACCCTCATGGCTAGCCTTTGGGCTGCTCGGACCAGATGGCCCAGACCACAAGATGGAGGTCGGTCCATCACCACCCTGGTCGGTGGGCCAGACAACAAGATGAAGCCCGTGGTCCACTACCACCTTGGTCGGTAGGCCGCGTGGGTCCTGAAGGCTACTTGGCCTGCAAGGAGTCTTGGTCAGTTAGATCTATTCATAATCTCCAAGATATGGAGCAATGTAACCAACCACAAGGAAACCCTAGATATGTAACCTTGCCCCCCTCACTATATAAGATGGGCAAGGACCCACCTACAATGCATCTGATCATTGTACTCCGGTACTCATCAATACCGCAGCAGAGACGCATGACGTAGGGTATTACGCTTCCGAGCAGCCTGAACCTGGATAAACCCTTGTTTGTCTTGGTTGTTTGTCTTGCATCTCACATCCAGTTCATAGGTCTTAGCATGCCCTCACCACAAATCTACTACCTTGGGGTATCCCATGGTAGACTTCTGAGTAGATACCAGCGACAGTGCTGTGCTAGGTAGGGGTGCATGATTTGATCTTCAGGCAAGCCAGATGGTTTCCTTCCCTGCTTCTATGGAGTTCAAGGTGGGCATCACCCTCACCTTCGGAGCATTCACCTGGACCTCCGATGTGACTACATCCGCTGCATTCATGGGAGCATAGCAGTCGGTCCCAACGCTGTCTGCAATGTAGTCGGTCCCAGCACAGTCATGCCAACCACTTAACCAACAACTCTGATCTCAGGGTCGCTCCTGGGGTCATCCGCGCCGCCCATGATGGCCATGGAAAGGATGGCCAAGCTAGCGGTGAACTGGCGGATTCCCCGCTACCAGAGGAGGCACATCGACAACTCCGATCTGATCGAGATGATCGATCAGCCTGGCGCAGGTCTAGTTGAGATCCTAGAGTACATGGAGTCCGCTCCCGTATGGCTTTGTGAAAACCTAGATTTCACCCCGGTCCTTCCACATCAGCACGGGCATACAAACTGTTCTGACCACTTAGGTTGTGTAGATCAAAATTAGCCTGCAGCTCGAGCACCGCCCCCTGCTCATCAGTAGGGCGGCCCCAGCTCTAATCAATCATGCCAGCAAGGCCACCAAAGCCATGTCGGCTACCCGCTTTGCCAGGATCCTAATCTGGTCACGGCTCGAGCACCACCTCCCATTCGCCAAGGCGGTGCACCACCCAACCAGCAGCAGCGGCAAGGGCTTGTCATCCAGGTTCGCCGTCAGCGCCGACCAAATCCAAATCTGGCCGCTGCACAACGCTGATCGGCCATCTCGTCCAGCTCAGAATCGGGTGGCGTGCTGAGCACAACAGAGGCAAGAACGTCGTGCACAGCACCCACAGCCTGTTGGACCAGCACCAGCGGGCTCGAACGCGCCTGTTACAGGAAGTCGAGCTGTCTTCACGCATGGGTTGGATGACACAGCCGCGTCCTATGCAAGGAACCTGTAGTTGCCCCCATGTGATGTGATGACCACCTTTTCGACCTAGATCCATCCAGGTTTTGGTCGCCGAAGATCCGAGGTCTGTGATCAACATGGAGGTCCTAAAGGACCTCAACCCTACATCCACAGGCACAGCTCCGAAAAGCAGCATCATGTCTAATCTGCTCGCACAGCTCGACAGATCGCCCTCCATCTCCTTCGACTACACCGAGTATCTCCTCTCCGACGAAGACAGTCTTGAGGTTTGAGGTTAGGAGCATGTTGAGGAAGAGATCCCAACATCACTGGTACACCAGCCCTAAGCTACGGATTCAGCACTGGACTTCCCTAAGTACCCACCTTGGTTTCATGGTACGGTGTTCGTGGTTAGCGTCGATGAGTTTCCCATTCCGAATGAAACTGAGCAAGAAAGGCAGGAAAGAGAAGAACGCAATTGCGACCGGGCACGACGATGACTCTTGGAGCAGCAAGAGGTAGACACTGCCAACAACGGCGGCAACATTGTTAGGAACGGTGGCAACGACCCTAGGCCACGCTGCCTCCATCAAAATCTCCATGGCGAGTTTGACATGGTCGGGAATCAACCCGTCCAAGAAACTCCTACAGCCAACATCGCTGTGGCCATGAATCAACTCAACACTCTTCCCCCGAACACGCCCGGGGTCAAAGCGATCCTTGATTTTTTATCGCCACTGAAGAACAGGTCAACCGGCTCTGCTTAGCCGGTTCTCTAGCCGCGTCATGCCGGTCGTGGCGGTCCTGGCACAATTGCAGTCGTCACCGCAAACCTATGGAGAGTGGCGCCGACAACTCATCCAATCTGGGGGATGCAACTCTCCCCCTGAGCAGCCTCGCTGGGAAAACGATGATGACAACCCGTGGGACACTTCTCATGAAGATTCCCAAGACGATGCTCCACGGGGTAACCGCCAGCGTGGCAATCGCCAGCGTGCTAACCGGTGACACGATCCTAACTGTTGTGCTGAGCAAGAAGTTGAGCAGCATCGATGCTCCAACCTCTGTGACCATCTCAATGAATGATAACGCGCTCGCCAGCGCATCAGTGGACTAGCGTGGTTTTCAGAAAACCTCAAGGCCGTGGTCTGGCCCAAGAATTTCTAGATCGGTGACTATCAAGATGTACGATGGCAGGGACGATCCCAAGCACTAGATCATGCTGTACGAGGTAGCTGTCTGAGCAGCTAGTGCCAACGAAGGTGTTATGGAAAACTACGTCCCGATGGTTCAAAGCAATGTTGCTACCTCCTGGCTACTATGCCAGCGCCCCAGAACTATCCACAGCTGGGATTAGCTCTACCAGATGTTCATCAAAAACATCATGTCAACCTGTGTTCAGCCGAGCACCAAGTATGCCCTAGCACAGTTGCGCCATAGGCTAAGGGAATCATTGTGATAGTACATCAGACATTTCTCCGACACGTGGAATCATGTGACCGATGTCACCCCGGTAGAAGGAGTTGATCTTTTCATTGCTAGCCTCGTCCAACCACGCGGTCTAGACCTCCAAAATAAGTTGCTTCTCAAGCAACCAAAGACCATGGAAGAGCTCCTCGCCATCGCCAACAAGTATGTCCATCTCGATGACGGGATGAACGAAGGAGACGTCGGCCCCTCAAACTGCAACTATCACCGCGATGATGACCGGGACAGTGACAGTGATCAGGACCATCGACCAGGGCATCATCTAGATCGCCATGGAAACCATCATGGCAATCGTGACCCCGATCAGCATGATGACGATCGTTCCTTCAAGCGTCATGGCCAGGAGGGCTAGAACGGTGCTCGGCACAACCGCTACCGTGGTAATGACTCCGTCAATGTAGTAAAGGGCTAGAAGTGGGAGCACGACAAGGAGCTTGACAAGGTCCTTAGCCAAGACTACCCTCGCCTCCCTGGCAAGGGCCATACGCTAGGAGAGTGCAGAGTCTTGGTGGACACACTCAAGATCACCACCAACAAGAAGCCTCGTCTGGCCCCAAAGGCAAGGGCAAGAACGCTGTCCAGTACGACGACGTCGATGGGGAAGAGCCCCAAGACCCAAATCCATGGCACACCTACAGGGATCCTATGAAGAACGTCGCCGCTCTCATCTTTGGCAGCAAGGTTGGGCTAGAGAACGCACGGGACAAGAAGCTACTGACATAGGCTATCGCATCTATGCAAAAGTCCGATGGTCTCGTCACCGAGGTCAAGGTGCCGCTGTGGTCCAAGCAGCCCATCTTGTTCAGCCAAAATGATATGCCGGCCAAACTCCCTGATGCTGGTCAGTTTCCGCTGGTCCTCGACCCGGTGATCGACAGCGTTTGGTTCGAGAAAGTGCTCATCGATGGAGGCAGTGCCCTGAACATCTTGTCCTATCCAGCCTTCAAGGAGCTTGGACTGAAGCTGGAGGAGCTCAAGCCCTACAACTCTCTGTGCTATGGTGGAGGAGGTGCCCAGAGTGCCACCCCAAGTCCCTCGCACCGACATCCCGCGACAGCGTGTGTACACCATGCGTAGGATGGGAGATGACTTCGTGTCATACGAGGAGATCCTGGACAACGATGTGGAGGTGGGAATCCAGGATGACTTAGATGTGCTGCTCAGTCGGGTCAAGGTAAGTTTGAGCATTAAAGCTATAAAAATTTTCACCATGCGTGCTCAGAGTAGCCATTCGTATCAGCATTTGGTGTGCTCAGTCCCTGCAGGAGATGTGTGCCTAGTGCGGCAAGACCAACGACTGGTTTGCACCCATTTAGGAGTGCCAAACTATCCGGGTGACAAAGGCCCAGATGGAGGCGCATAGCCAGGGTGTACAAGGAGCAGGAGATCCGGCACAAAGACAACCTTGCTGCACTACGTCGGAGGGTGGAGGCCCTTGAGGCGGACAATGAACATAAGTTCTTCTGATCACACTAGGCACACTAACATTGGGTGCATACTTATATGCACTGTTATAGGGTTGAGCAACTAGAATGCTTCAATGGCCATAGAATTCTCTAGCCTGCTGGACTAGAAGGAGGCAGCGGCTGAGAAGGCGAAGGAAGACGCAGCGCAGATCACGGAGCTAACTGGTAAGTTAGGCGATATTAATTTTGTCTATTGCATACCGGGAAGACCAGTGTATGCTAACCACTGTGTTTTGTTGATGTAGATTTCAGGGAGCGTTACATGGCCTAGTCTAAGTGCTGGAAAATGCCAACGCCTCTCTCCAGGGAAAGATCAGGACTATGATTGACCACATTAGGCCAGTGCTGAGGGCGGTCTTCCATGGAGAGGAGCACCCCACCGACCCTGTAGGTGAGTCAGTTGTAGTTGTCGACCAGTGCAGGAGGCCGTGGCTAGTGCTGTAGGAGTTCATTGCCAGGGCTGGGCGTTATGTAGCTGCCACCGTGCTCATTGTGGTCCACGCCAACTACCGAGTCATGGAGCTATCGGACATTGAGCACGGTGTCCCTACCGAGATTCCTGACAAAGAAACCGAAGAGCTCCGAACCTTGTCTGGCCCTACAGCCACCGCCATTGTTGAAGACATGACACTGATTGAAGATCCTACAGCAGGTGGTGGTGGTCAGTAGGCCATAAACAATGTATTTATGTGAGAACACTATCTGTAAGTTGTGCCGAGCACTGGGTGCTCTTAAACTTTTAGCCTTTTGATGCAGACAGGTAGGCATGTTTAAGCGAGCGATAAAAATATTGCCATTTTTAAATGCATGATATGCATAGGTTGTAGAAAAAAGTGTCAACAATTAAGTTTTGCCCCCACCCTTGAAGCGAGCTAACTCTGTTAGGTGACATAGGGAGCACTAGTGAATAGCATAGGACCACCAGGATCACTAGGTACCTAGTACTGTTAGAGAGCGACTGCCGAATCTCCTAGTGCCATGTAGCACGGAGCTGTAACACATCTTAAGTATTTCAAGACACAGTGCCTTGTCAAGCCGTTCTCGGCAGGCAGGAAACAAAGTTTAATTGTGACTTATGCAGAGTGCATGCATGACAGATAGTGCACGGATACAAAGCTGTAATAGGAAGAAACAAAGAACAAAGGACTTTATTAATTCTTAAATAAAACAAAGAAATAGGGTATATATCTTATTCTACGGGTAGAAGCATATAAGCTGCTCGATATGCCATGAATTGTCCTCTTCAATGCCCTTCAATGTCTCTAGCTGATAGGATGTTGGGCGTGTAACAGCCTTAATCCTGAATGGCCCTTTCCACCTAGAAGATAGCTTGTGCAGACCATCTGTGTTCTGAATTTGTCACAGCACATGATCGTCGACCACGAATAGCCTCCCTTTAACATTGTAGTTGTAGTAACGACGCACAGAACCTAGGTACTTGGCCGTGCGGGCACAAGACTCGAGCGCTTTCTCTTCTTTGGCTATAACATCCACTTCCCTAGCTTCATTGGAGGCATCTTCATTATGGAGAGCGACGCGTGGTGATTGGAAGGTGACCTCAGCTGGTAGGACAGCCTCGGATCCAAACACCATGAAGTATGAGATACCCCTGTGTTGTGACTAGGCTGGGTACGCAGTCCCCAGACCACGGCAGGCAATTCCTTGAGCCACCAACCAGGTTTTAGGTCCTTGTCATCTCGGTAGACTCGCTTCCGTAGCACGTCAATAATCATGCCGTTGGCTCGCTCCACCTGTCCATTGGCCCGAGGATGAGCGATGGACACGTATTTGACTTTGATGCTTAGATCATCGCAGAAGTCAAAAAATGCATCACTGGTGAATGAGGAGCCTAGACCAGTGTTGATACTATTCGGCACACCAAACCGATGGATGACATCATCAAGGAACTGCAATACCTTTTCGGTTGTGGCTTTCTTGACGGCCTTGTACTTGATCCACTTGGAAAACTTATCGATGAGTACATAGACACACGTGTGACCGCCAGAGCCTTCTTGAAGGGGCCAATCATGTCCAGCCCCTAGCTTGAGAAAGTCCATGCGACTGGGATGGTCTGGAGTTCATGTGCAGGGACATGAATCTGCTTGGTGAACATCTGGCAATTTTTGAACCGGCGCACGTAATCTTCTACATTAGTAACGGCTGTCGGCCAGTAGAACCCAGCTCGGTAGGCTTTGCCGACTAGCATCCGGGATGCAGCTGTTGATGGTCAAATTTGACGTATATTTTAGCCTAACAGTTTTGAGAAGAAATTCTATTTGGACAGGGATCTACTATTATTAGTAAACATATATATGCAGCGCTAAGCAAGTTTGCAGTTTTGTCTGAGATGTACAAAGCCTTGGGCATCCAGAGATTTGGGGCGATCCAATCCAGAGTCTTCAGGGGATTTATGGCAATACGATTGAGTTGAAATTCATTAGGAGCATGCACTGCAGTGGTGTGTACAGCATGGAGTCCAATTGGATTACTACTATGTGCTGGTATATGGTACTAGTATGGATACGTGAAGCAAATAAGAAGGAGAGAGCAGAGCCTGGTTGGAGCACAAGTGGATTTCTGCATGATGAAGTTTACACATGACGGCGTGAACTATATTTGGAAATTTTCTGCATGCATGTATGAACAAAGAAAGGGATTAGAGCTTGAACCGGACTCTATGCCACGTTTGCTTGTACATGATCCTGATCAGCTGAATAGGAAGGGGAGCCAATCAAAATACGATACAGTCACTTTATATTCTGTTCGGATTTGTGTTTCTTGTAACACCTGGAAAGTCCAGCCGCTCTATATATATATATTAGGGGTGATGGCCGATTGCCCATACACAATCGACATATCAATCTACTATATTATTTCACATCTACTATTTTCTCTCGAGTTTTGCTTCTTGTTCTTCGTTGTTGTCTACATCGTTGCGACAGCGAGCACAAGGTCCTAGGGGCAGTCAGGCCGACCTACGGCAGCCCATCGCCGTCGTTCTCCCTGATGGGGTCCCTCCTGGGAGCGTGGGGTGTCGGGTTCCAAGAGCTCTCGCCAGTGTGTCTTGCGTATTGTGCTCCTGACAAGACTCCCCTTGCAACGTGTCTTGCGCATCGCGCTCGTCACCAGGGGCACACGTGACGTGTTCGTGTGCGAACACACTTTTTGGTGACTCCGCTGGGGACGGAAGTGCACAGTACATCTACGCCACTGACCTCATCCCAAATCTCGCACAAGTCAGCACAAACAACATCATCAAGCCTAGCTTTGATGAATTGTCTGAAGACCATGGCCAAGCTTATGAATTGTACAAGAAGAAGCATGAAGAGGAAGATATGAACAGATTTCTTGCCAACTTCAACAAGTATCGTCATGGCAACACCACAGCAGTTGGTGATATCACGTTCCCACCTCTACAAGGCAAGGAAAAGGTACAACACCCTGTGAGTAGTGCTTTTTCTCTAGAACAGTTGGCTGAATTGCAGTTTTGTGTTGCACAGAATAATACTATGCTTAATGATTCTATGTTAAATATATTGAAAGCTAAAGATAATACGCCGCAATTCTCTGATAGTCAAATTGGTGCATCTGCTAGTGTGGAAAGCCCTAATCCAATAGTGCCCATTAATTCATCAGAATTGCCACAACAACCCCAATATGGCATGCCGTTGAATTTCTTTTCTGGACAACAAGCTAAACCTGGGAGTGGATTAATGGTGATGCCTACATATACTAATTCCATTGTTAGCGTACCACCTTTTGGAACTTCGGCGCCAAATAAAACCATGCCACAATTTTCTACACCGCCGATGTCAACACCACAGATTCCCAATACATGCAACACTTCTGTAAACCCCACACCATCACCTAGAACACTCCCAACCAATTTAGACGAAGTTATGGCTGGAATACGAGAAGACATGCATAGGATGTTTGTTGAGTCCTTCGGAGTTGAGCCGAAGATTAGAGGACATGCCTATCAAAAGCCATACCCATCTTCTTTTGATGCTATTGCTTATCCTCAAGGTTATAAGGTTCCTGAATTTTCTAAATTTAATGGTGAGGTTAGTAAAACCACATGGGAGCACATTAGTCAGTATCTTGCTCAACTAGGTGAAGCAGGTTCTATAGATGGGCTGAAAGTTCATTTATTTCCATTATCTTTAACGGGTATGGCTTTTTCATGGTTTGCTGCTTTGTCTCCTGGTTCTATAACTACATGGTCGCAGCTAGAACAAAAATTTCATGATCATTTTTACAGCGGTGAAAATGAACTTAAGTTATCATATCTTATATCGGTTAAGCACAAGCATGATGAATCTGTTTCAGATTATGTCAAAAGATTAAGAGATGTTAGAAACCGATGCTATAGCCTTGTGATAGGAGAAAGAGACCTAGCTGATCTTGTGCTTAATGGCTTGAGACCTCACATTAGAGAAAAATTAGAAGGCTTTGAATTTTTAACTGTTAATCAAGTCTTCCAATGAGCTTTGGCTGTATAGAGCCGAAGCAAAGATGATAAGGCTAGTTATAAGACTAAAACTGATCGTTCTTGCATGCACATTGTTGATTATAATTCTGGTTCAGATGATAATGTTGATGTCTATGCTGCTGAATTTGTTTGGCCTTCAAAGGCCAAACCATATGCTTGTAGTCCTCTTAAGCCGATTCTCAAGAATCGTGAAGAAGAGATGAAATTTACTTTTGATATTGCAAAATGTGATAAGATTTTTGATGCTTTGCTGCAAGATAAGTACATTAAAATTTCACATACTATACCGCCGTTTGAGGAGCTGAAATGACGTGCTTATTGCAAGTATCATAATTCTTTTTCGCATGCTACTAATGATTGTAATGTGTTTTGGCGACAGATCCAATCTGCTATAAATGATGGATGATTGAGTTTTACTGAAATGCAAGTTGACAAGACTCCCTTCCCAATGAATACTTTGAATTTCTATGGCAAGAAGGTGTTACTTCAGCCTGAACATGCCAAAGCTGCTGAAAGGAAAAATCAAATTTTGTTATCGGCGAACCTAGGATGATACACGCTGATGACAAAGTCTTGGGAAGGAAGGTTGTCTTGAGAAGGCCCCCAATGGCAAGGAGACATTGAAAATCACTATGAAAGCTTCTATACATGGGGGGCAAGCGCAGCAAGGAGGTCATGCAAAATTCATCAAGCCCAAAAGTCTAGAGTTTGGCAAGTGGAAGGTGAATGAGGCAAAGGTACAGCAAAAGAAAATCAAGCCAACATTTGATATGTTGTTGCCCAAGTATGCTAAGCAAGCGGCCGGTTCTAGCTCTAATTGGCCACCACAGTTGAAGCGTCCAAGATCGCCTCCATGCTACCAATTTCAGCATCAACATGGTCCATACGGGTCATGGGTTCCTGCACCTTGGATGGCGCCACCTCCCTATGTGCCATATTATGGGAGAGATTACTATGGAGGATGGGCGCAGCCCCCAATGGCTCCATATGCTTTTCATCCTGGGTGGGCAGCACCTAGAAGACCTGTGTTTGAGAGGTTAACTCATTCTGTAAGAGGCCATTTGGATGGTGGTTCTAGTTGGCTGTTACAAGTCTCTCCAAAGAAGAAGATCAGAACCAGCAAGCAAGCAAGAAGAGAGGTCTACAAGCTCCAACATTGTCAAAATTGGTAGTAAAACTATGGAGACCAAAGAACTGGGTAAAGGGTCGATTATTATTGATAATCCGGCTAAATCTAGTGGTATTTTGGCTGCTGCACAGTCAGGTTCAGCAGCTAATGATCATGAAGCAAGCACCAGCAGCACCAAGAAAATTGATCCTAAATATACCCAGCCAATGTGGTGTCCTCCCGGTTTGTCCAAGACTAAGAAAAGGAAGTTGCAGCACATGAGAAATCAGCAAAAGGAAGAGGAAAAGAGGGAGAAGTACAGGGACGAATGCTTCAACTTAATTCGGCCCGTCATCAATCCAAAACAAGTGTGGAAGCCTAAGATTGATGAAAAAACAGCAGCACCTTCACCTGTTACAGCAGCTGTGACTCCAATTCAGGAAGTGTCTAAGGCTATTCCAACATCACCCGTGTCACCTACAACATCTCCCTTATCACAAACATCGGTACTCAGCTTGGGAGATGATGAGGAGATGGTGGATTTTGAGCCAACACCCAGCAGGGAAAGTTTGGATTACAATGGAAAGATGAAAGATTTTGAGTCATCGCCTAGCAAGATAGGTATGGATATGAATATGGTTTATTACTTACCTACTGAGTTTCATGCTATTGATGTGGAAGGAGAGGTAGCCCAGCTAAATTTTGGTCCCAAGAATGCCATCTTTGAGAAGCCCAAAGAACCGATGAAGCACTTGAAGCCACTGTACATCAAGGGTCACATCAATGGGTCGCCGGTTGCTAGAATGCTTGTTGATGGTGGAACTGTGATCTACCTTATGCCATATTCAGTTTTTAAGAAGTTGGGGCTGTGAGATGAGGATATGAAGAAAACTAATATGGTGCTCAATGGCTTTGAAGGAAAGAACAGACAAAGATCAAAGGAGTTATTTATGTGGAGCTCACTGTTGGAAGCAAGACTTTGCCTGCTGCGTTCTTTGTCGCTGAGGTGCAAGGTAACTACAATGTGATCTTAGGCCATGATTGGGTACATGCTAACCAGTGCGTGCCATCTACCATGCACCAGTTTCTGATCCAATGGGATGAGGACGAAGTGGAGATAGTTCATGCACATGCATTAGCTTGTCTTGCTTTAGCTGATGCTATAGTGGATTGGCAACATCACTAAGCTACTTGTTTGACAGGACACACTGATCTTCCAGAGTTTGATTTTCTTAGTGCTACAAAAAATGGTTTTTTGCCTGTCATGTTAAAGCCGATTGGTGGTGATCGGCTCAAAAATATATTGTGAATTCATGGATCCTAGTAGCTCTGATTGGTTGCAAAAGCGTCTTAAAAATTATCGGTCTCAAGAGAACGATATGCATGAATCTATAGAAGAGCTAGAAAATATGGATAAGTTAGGACAAGGTTTTACATCTGCTGATCCATTAGAGGAGATTGATATTGGTGATGGATCAATTCCTAGGCCGACTTTTATAAACAAAAATCTGAAAGCCGATTACAAGTTGAAGTTAATCGAGCTATTAAAAGAATATGTTGGTATCTTTGCTTGGGAGTACCACGAGATGCCTAGCTTGAGCAAAGAGTTAGTGGAACATCAGCTGCCCATTAAGAGGGCTTTAGACCTTTCAAACAGCCGGCTAGAAGGTTCAATCCCAAGATGTATGACCGGATCAAGCAGGAGATCAATCGGTTGCTTAAAGCTAATTTTATTAGACCTTGCAGGTATGCTGATTGGATTTCCAATATTGTGCCCATGGAGAAGAAAGGGTCTGGCAAATTGAGGGTGTGCATTGACTTTAGAGATTTGAATAGAGTGACACCCAAAGATGAGTATCCTATGCCTATAGCCGATATGCTTAATAACGATGCTTCTGGACATAAGGTCATTAGTTTTCTTGATGGCAATGCAGGGTATAACCAGATTTTTATGGCCGAAGAGGATGTATCCAAAACAGCTTTTCGCTGCCCTGGTTTTGTTGGTTTATTTGAGTGGGTGGTAATGACCTTTGGTTTAAAGAATGCCGGTGCTACATATAAAAGAGCTATGAATTTAATCTTTCATGATTTTCTTGGCATCATTTTAGAGGTTTATATTGATGATATTGTTGTCAAATCGGATGCCATTGAACCACACTTGGCCGATTTGCGTTTAGCTTTTGAAAGAATGAGAAATTATAATTTGAAAATGAATCCTTTCAAGTGTGCTTTTGGTGTGTCGGCTGGAAAGTTTTTAGGATTTATTATTCATGAACATGGCATAGAAATAGATCCCACAAAAATTGAGATTATTCAGAAAGTTTAGATTCCACAGTGCAAGAGAGATGTGCAAAAGTTCCTTGGCAAGGTTAATTATTTGAGGAGATTTATAGTTAACTTGTCGGGAAAAGTTGATGCTTTTACACCTACTCTTCGGTTAAAAAGTGATGCTGATTTTACTTGGGGGGCAAAACAGCAAGAAGCATTTGAAATGATCAAGCAATATTTGGTTACTCCACCGGTGATCAAGCATTCACGCTTTATATTGCAGCGGATAATGGAGTACTTGGTGCTCTTTTGACACAAGAGACCGAAGGAAAGGAGCATTGCATTGCATACTTGAGCCAGCGTTTATTGGATGCTGAAACAAGGTACACTTTTATTAAAAAATTATGCCTTTCTCTGTATTTTGCTTGCACAAAATTAAGACATTATTTATTATCTAGTGCTTGCACAGTAGCGTGTCAAACCGTTGTCATTAAATATATGTTGCATAGACCAATTCTTAGTGGTAGGATTGGTAAGTGGGCTTATGCTTTAATTGAATATGATTTGGCTTATGAACCTTTGAAACCTATGGAACGCCAAATTGTTGCTGATTTTATTGTTGAACATCAGATTGATGATAGGCATACTACTGATCTAGACCTTGTTTCTTTAGTACCATGGAGGCTATATTTTGATGGTTCAGTTTGTAGCAATGGCCAAGGTGTTGGTGTTGTTTATATTTCTCCATATGGTGCTGTTTTTGAAGCCTCATGTCGCTTAGAATTCTTTTGCACAAATAATCAAGACGAATATGAAGCTTTGCTATCGGGTTGTGGCTGTTGGTTGCTATAGGTGCTACGCATATTGAGGCTTTTGGTGATTCCTTATTAGTAGTGCAGCAAGTATCCAAGGTTTTTCAATGTTTCGATGGATCACTTAATTCTTATCTTGATACATGTCTAGATATTATTGCTACCTTGGATTCCTTTAGTATTACTCATATATCTAGATATGAAAATTATAGAGCAAATGAGTTGGCGTAGCAAGCATTCGGTTATCACGTTCAGCATGGAGTGTTTTACATCTCTCAAGAGCCGATGTCTTGTCTTGCTATCATAGGCGAGGCTAAACCGCAGCCCACCGATTCGGCCACTAATTTAAAACCTTGTGCAGGTGAGGACAAAGATTGGAGGAGGCCTATTGTTAATTACTTGTAGGATCCTAGCAAGAGAGTGGACAAGGCGGTTCGGCGGATGGCTTTCAAATATATAATTGATTGACAATGATCTTTATCGCCGAACTGTTGATGGTATTCTTTTGAAGTGCTTGGATGAGGACCAAGCAAGAGTTGCTATGGGAGAGGTACATGAAGGCATATGTGGTACACATCAATCGGCAAACAAGATGAAGTGGTTGCTACAGCATGCTAGTTTCTATTGGCCGATGATGATTAATGATTGCTTCAGATATTACAAGGGGTGTGAAGCATGTTAAAAGTTTGGTAATATTCAGTTAGCTCCCACTGCTATGTTACATCCTATTATCAAACTGTGGCCATTCAGAGGTTGAGGTTTAGACTTTATTGGACAGATTCATCCTCCATCATAAAAGGGGCATTAGTTTGTGCTAGTTGCTACTGATTATTTTACCAAGTGGTCTGAAGCAGTACCTCTAAAAAATATGACACATGTGGAGGTAATTCACTTCATAACTGAGCACATTATCCATAGATTCGGCATTCCTCAAACTTTAACTTCGGATCAAGGGTCTTCTTTCATATCATCCCAAGTCCGAGATTTTGCTGAATTGTATAAGATAAAGTTGCTAAATTCCTCTCCATATTATGCCCAAGCTAATGGACAAGCTGAGTCTACAAATAAAATTTTGATCAAACTCATCAAGAAGAAGATTGAAGATAATCCTAGAAGATGGCAAGAGATGTTGTCTGAGGCTCTTTGGGCACATAGGATTTCAAGGCATGGTGCTACTAAGGTAACTCCATATGAGCTTGTATATGGGCAAGAGGTTGTTTTGCCTATAGAGGTAAATCTGGGCGCTTTGAGATTAGCCAAGCAAAATGACTTATCAGCAGTGGATTTTCACAATTTGATGATGGACAATATTGATGAGGTCGCCAATAAGAGATTGGAAGCATTGAAGGCTATTAAGAGAGACAAGCTGCGAGTGGCAAGAGCATACAACAAGAAAGTTAAATTGAAAAGCTTTCAGGTTGGTGATTTAGTGTGGAAGGTGATTATACCAATTGGTTCTAAGGATAATAAATTTAGGAAGTGGTCTCCAGGTTGGGAGGGACCTTTCAGAATTGTGAGAGTAGTTTTTGGGAATTCATATTTGGTGGAGTCACTGCAAGGTACTTTGCTGCCCCGTGCTCTTAATGGAAAATATTTGAAGAAGTTTCATCCAAGCGTCTGGCAAGAAGCTTAAGCACGTATGGCCGATACTTGGTTATCGTCCTCGGAATTTTAACATGGCTGATATTTTTATATCGCCCTTAGAACAAACATAAATATGGCTGATGGGTGTTGACATCGTCCTTAGTCTAGGCATAAGAAAGAAGTATATTTTTTGGCATGCAAGCTTTGCCAAAAAACAGGGGGCATGTGTTGATGGTCAAATTTGACGTATATTTTAGCCTAACGGTTTTGAGAAGAAATTCTATTTGGACAGGGATCTGCTATTATTAGTAAACATATATATGCAGCGCTAAGCAAGTTTGTAGTTTTGTCTGAGATGTACAGAGCCTTGGGCATCCAGAGATTTCGGGCGATCCTATCCAGAGTCTTCAGGGGATTTATGGTAATACGATTGAGTTGAAATTCATCAGGAGCATGCACTGCAGTGCCGTGTATAGCATGGAGTCCAATTAGATTATTACTATGTGCTGGTATATGGTACTAGTATGGATACGTGAAGCAAATAAGAAGGTGAGAGCAGAACCTGGTTGGAGCACAAGTGGATTTCTGCAAGATGAAGTTTACACATGACGGCGTGAACTATATTTGGAAATTTTCTGCATGCACGTATGAACAAAGAAAGGGATTAGAGCTTGAAACGGACTCTATATATATATATATATTAGGGGTGATGGCCGATTGCCCACACACAATCAGCATATCAATCTACTACATTATTTCGCATCTACTGTTTTCTCTCGAGTTTTGCTTCTTGTTCTTCATTGCCGTCTACTTTGTTGCGACAGTGAGCACAAGGTCCTAGAGGTGGTCAGGCCGACCTAGGGCAGCCCATCGCCGCCGTTCTCCCTGACAGGATCCCTCCCGGGAGCGTGGAGTGTCGGTTCCAAGAGCTCTCGCCGGTGTGTCTTGCGTATCGCGCTCCCGATGAGACTCCCCTTGCGACGTGTCTTGCGCATCACGCTCGTCGCCAGGGGCACACGTGACGTGTTCGTGTGTGAACAGCAGCATGGTTACCGCAAGTGTTGGCGTGAATATTTTTCAGAAGTTCGATACCCTCTTTCTGGGTGATGCATTTGTAAAAAATCACAGACCTTGGACCCTTGCGCATCAGCTCGCCGTTGACCATGAGATAGGCACGGGCTCGACGAATCAGCTGTTGAGCTTCAGTCTTGTTCTCCGGAACAAGGTGGTCATTCAGGTATCTGACAAAGGGCTCTCTCTAGTCAGGCTGGGGAGGCACTGCCTGCTCAGCTGGTTCATCAGCCGATGGCGCCTCATTACCATCGTCAGATCCCTGCTGGTCAGGGTAGCTCTGCTCAACCTCCTTAGCCTTGCCACTGAGCACCACTACGAGCTGGTCGGTAGCGGGACTAGGCATGGGTGCATCATGAGCCTGACTAGGGATCGAAGGCTTGATTAAATCTTCGATGAATACACCAGGGGGTACCTCGGCTTGAGATGATCTGAGCTTGGATAGCTTGTCGGCACCTGTGTTCTCGGCACGAGGTACATGGATAAACTCCAGCCCATAGAACTTATTCTCCAGCTTACGTATCTCGGCCACATAGGCATCCATCTCATGGACAACATCCTAGTCCTTGTTGACTTGTCGAATCACCATAGCAGAATCTCCTTACACCAGGAGTCATTTTATACCCAGCTTGACTACAATGCAGAGGCCGTGCAGGGTGGCTTCGTACTCGGCCACATTATTGGATGCTCTGAAGTGGATACGCAAAACATAATGGAGTGTGTCCTTGGATGTTCAAGGAACCGTTGAAGTACATCTGCCAGTGGTCGGCAGTTGTATCGGTCGGAGGTAAGTTGATGTCCGACCACTCCACAATGAAATCGACCAGGGCCTGGGATTTGACAGTCTTTTGACTGTGAAATGTGAGCGTGAACGCGCAAAGCTCTAATGCGTATTTGACAACATGGCTGCTGGTGTCTCTATTGCGCAGGATGTCATCGAGAGGAGCTTCCGTGACCACCATGATCTTAAAGGCTTGGAAGTAGTGGAGGAGCTTCCTTTTGGTAATCAGCAGTGTGTAGAGCAACTTTTGGACAGGGTTGTAACGCTGCTTAGATTCGTTAAGAACCTGGCTAACGTAATAAATTAGGCACTGTATACCGTAGATGTGCCCGAGTTCCTCGCGCTCAACAACCATCACAGTACTAACCACGTTGTTTGTAGCAGCTATATAAAGGAGAAGCTCCTCACCTGCTCGTGGGACCATGAGTACTAGGGCAGTTGTGAGGTACTCCTTGAGCTTCTTGAAATCCTGGTCAGCTTCTTTTGTCCACTCGAACTTCTCTTTTGCCTTGAGAAGTTTGAAAAAGGGAAGGCCTTTTTTGCCCATGCATGATATGTAGCGGCTCAGGGCTGCCATGTACCCAGTAAGTTCTGTATGTCTTTGACGCATTGTGGTGGTTGTAGATCCAACATGATTTGGACCTTCTCAGGATTGGGGCGTATGCCATCTTGACTGACCACTTTTCCCAGTAGAATCCCAGAAGGGATGCCAAAGATACACTTGTTGGGATTCAATTTCCATTGAAATTTGTTGAGGGCCGCAAAGGTCCGTCGAAGGTTATCGACCAACATATCAAATGACATGGTCATATAGTAGAAAGCACTGAAGGGGGTGATGAAGGCGGTCTTCTCCAAGTCCTCCTTCTTGAGGGCTATTTGGTGATAGCCTGAGTAGCAATCTAGAAAAGAGAGTAACTCACAACTTGTAGTAGAGTCTACGACCTCATTGATTCGAGGGAGATTGAAAGCCTGTCTAGGGTAGTGTTTGTTGAGATCGGTGTAATCAACGCACCTTCTCAATTCATTATTCTTTTTAAGTACAAGAACCAGATTGGCTAACCACTCCAGGTGATACACCTCTCTGATAAAGCTAGCTACTAAAAGCTTGGATACTTCTACCCTAATGACTTCCTTGCGGTCATAAGCGAACCGTCGCATTTTTTGCTTAATCGGCTTAGCGGTCTTCGAGACATCAAGGTAGTGCTCGGCCTTTTGCCTCGGAACACCTGGCATATCTATGGGTTTCCACGCAAACACGGTGATGTGCTTCGTAAGGAACTAGACGAGTGTGTCTTCCTATTTGGAGGGAAGGGTATCCTGATCTTTGTGGTCATCGAGGAGTCGTCGGGGATGAGCTCGATCAACTTGTGCTGCTTGACCTTGTTAGAAGGGCGCCGAGCAGAACCGACCTAGACCTCGAGGTCCGCCAGGGGCACATCCTCAACCTCCAAGCTGGTGTGCTCGAGGACATGCTTCAGCTCCTCGACCTCCGTCACTGCATAGGCATTGGTCTCATACTCCTAGTTCATGAAGACGTTGCCACACAGGGACAGGATGCCTGCTTGGTTGGGAGCTTGAGCAAAAGTTACCCATAATGAGGAACCACCATGAACTTGACAATCCTTGGTCGGCCGAGGATGGCATGGTAGCTCCCCTCGAAGTTGGCCATGATGAAGTTAACATGGTCGATGCGGAAGTGCTGTTTTGTCCTAAACTGGACAGGCAAAGTGATCTGCCCCAAGGGATATGAGGCTTCACTGGCATGATTCCCTAGAATGGAGACTTGTAGGGCTTGAGGTCCTCCAACTTCAGGCCAAGCTCCTTGAAAGCTGGATAGAATAGGATGTTCAGGGCACTGCCTCCATCGACGAGCACTTTCTCAAACCGGATGTCGTCGATCATCGGGTCGAGGACCAGCGAAAACCGACCAGCATCGGGAGTTTGGCCAACATATCATTTTAGCTAAATGAGATGGGCTGCTCGGACCACGGTGATGAGACCATCGGACTTCTAGATAGACGCGATAGCCCACGTCAACAGCTTCTTTTCCCGCATGTTCTCTAGCCCAATGCTACCGCCAAAGATGATAGCGGCGACGTTCTTCATAGGATCCCTATAGGCGTGCCATGGATTGGAGTCTTGGGGCTCTTCCCCATCGACGTCATCCTACTAGATAGCGTTCTTGCCCTTGCCTTTGGGGGCCGGATGAGGCTTCTTGTTGGCGGTGATCTTGAGTGCATCCGCCAAGACTCTACACTCGCCTAGCGTATGGCCCTTGCTAGGGTGGTGAGAGCAGTCCTGGCTAAGGACCTTGTCGAGTTCCTCATTGTGCTCCCGCTTCTGGCCTTTTACCGCGTTGACGGAGTCATTACCGCGGTTGTGGTTGCGCCGACCACCGTTGTAGCTCTCCTGGCCACGGCGCTTGAACCAACAATCGTCATCACACTGGTCGGGGTCATGATTGCCATGAAAGTTTCCACGGTGATTTGAACGATGCCTTGGGTGGCGATCTTGATCATTATCATGGTCCCGGTCATCGTCGCAGTGATAGTTGCGGTTTGAGGAGCCGACGTCGCTTTCATTCAGCCCATCGTCGAGATGGGCGTACTTGATGGCGATGGCTAGGAGCTCTTCCATGGTCTTCGGTTGCTTGAGAAGCAACTTATTTTGGAGGTGTAGACCACATGGTTGGACCAGACCGGCATTGAAAAGATCAACTCCTTTTGTCAGGGTGACGTCGGTCACATGATTCCACATGTCAGAGAAATGCCGGATGTACTATCGCAGCGATTCCCTTTGCCTATGGCGCACCTACACCAGGGCATACTTGGTGCTTGGCTGAACACAAATTGGCTTGAAGTTGTCATGTTGTAGTATCTAGGAGGTAGTATCCAAGAGGTAGCCACATTGCTCAGAACCACCGAGAGGTAGTTTGCCATAACACCCTTGTTTCCATCGGCCGCTCAGACGGCTACCTTGTACAATATGATCCAGTGATCGGGATCATCCCTTCTGTCATACATCATGACATCAAAGATCTAGAAATTCTTGGGCCAGACTGTTGGTGGTCCTTATGGATCACTTTTAACTGCCAACTTAGGCTTGAAAAGAGAGAGATAATCACACTCTACCCACTTGTACCCCTAGTGTTCATATTTTTACAGGTTTTATGGTAAAACATGTGAAAATGCACAACATCATGGAGAAAGCGCAAAAGCAAAAGACAAATCCAAAAAATGTGCAAACAAGATTTACAAAGGAGCCCACCTTCGTACATACCTAGGCCTGATCATAATCACAGGAGGGGTCTAGGCCTAGGAAGGAACTAACCACATCAAGGCCGTACCCAGATGACCCCACTAGGGGACCGAACGTCCCTAGGGTCGGCTGCCCCCCTGGTAGCCCCTCTAGGGCCCAGTCTTCTCAGGCGGTTCGTAGGGTGATTCCCTCAAAGTGGTTTCACCTCCTTCCATATGTGTAGACGCTCGAACTGCCCTACTTGAGCTATAATAGAGGGAACTCCTTCATTCATAACACACACATTCATTTGGAGTCATTCACCTCACACCTCTCACTTGTATTCCTTAGTGTAGTTTTAGTAGTTTGTGAGCAAGGCAAAAGCTATCAAGGAGAGAGCTTGTCTCCTTGGAATAAGAAGAACATCTTGGTATGAATACAATTCGGTTTTCCTCCATGAGCAAGTTCTTATCACATTTATATAATCATGCATATGAACAAGAGTATAGTTATGATCATGTTACGAGCATAACATATAAACTAGTACATGGTTTATGTATTATGTTTTTGACTTGTTCATCATCATTCTTCATTGTTCATCGAATTAGTATGAATAAAGGAAGAACTAGGAATGAGGTGATGATTCGCCGTGCCTTTATGGTTGCTCTTAACCTAGCCTGTCAATCCAAAGGGTTGGGGTCCGCGGGGGTTAGGACTTGTTTCCAATTACATGAGCATGGTGCTCGGGTATGCGGAGATCGATGGATATCGGTATCCCACAGTAAAGGGGTAGGTGGGTAGGTGGTGATAGCCCTGTCCATCCCAAGCACTCCCCCACATTCGGATATTGTGTAGGAGTTTGTAAAATCTCTATCGGTTGGTAGAGTAGCTGCGGGGATCTCCTTATCATCCCAGACTTAGTTCTGATACTAGACATACTAGTTAGATGTTTTACTAATAGTTCTTTGCATAGTTATGTATGACCAATGCTTGCTCTGATTAGTTATATTCTTTTATTCTTTATTTCTCTTTTATCCTTGAGGTTGACTCAGATGTGTGTCCACTATCTTGAAACCATTATTTACCACTGTTTACCCTATGCCTCCATTTCACTCAATAAGTGATCAAGTTTATACCACGCTTGATGCATATTGCCCTCCTATGGGAAATTATAAATACGACACCTTGAATACTCATGGGTTGAAATACTACAATGATAGTTCTGTGCGCTTGTAGATTTATTCTTATTTTTTACTAAGCTATCACGATTGGCATACCTAAGTACCATTACTTAAGGACTATAATTCCTATGCACCCCTTGGTGCCATGCTATAGGATTGCATCCTCGTAAGTAATGATGGTTAGGAAGGCCAATCTGGCACTTCTAGCTATTATTACCAGAATTGCAATACCTTGGCTGGCACCGTTAAGGGCCAAGAGTTACTCTTCTGATGTAATGGTGGTTAGGGATGCTAACACATGTTTCTAGTGTTGTTACTAGGGATGGACTTTCAGCCTATCTTTAGTAGTGACGTTAAGAAACGCCAACAAGCATTTCTAGCGCTGTTGTCGGGGAGGGCAAAAGAAATATGCAAACATCTAGCTTGGCATAAACATTGATTACAAAAGAAGCATTGGTAGCCATAGTTTAAGCAGGCTAACTTTGCTATTTTCTTCCTCTTTTTATTGGAATGAAAATAGGACAGTGTATGAGCAGTTTTGATCTGTCGAACAACGTCATCGATAATCCGAAAGCACTCCTCAAGGAAGAATAGGTCTTGTACCGTTTCTTCTTATGCAACTCCGTCGGCAGATGAATCGGTCACTCCCACACCATCCACCAATATCACCATGGCCAACACACTTCGTGACTACTCCACCCCCACTGTCAATGTTGGGAATGGAAACTTCAAGATTTTTACAAGCCTCATCTCGATGGTGCAGGTGATCTAGTTCTATGGCTTGCCAAGTAAGGACGCAAAGGCTCACCTGCAACACTTCCTCGAGCTATGCGACACCATCATCATCAAAGACATCGCACAGGACAGTATCAGACTCTGCTTGTTTCCTTTCTCTCTCACGGGGAAAGCGAAACAATGGTTCTATTAGAACAAGGAAGCTATCAGCACGTGGGACAAATGTTCCGTGGCGTTCCTCACCAAATTCTTCCCCATGAACAGAAACAGTGCTCTAAGGGGGAATATATCAAACTTCTAGCAATCATCACTCAAATCCATCCCTGAAGCTTGGGAGAGGCTCCAGGAATACATCCGAGCATGTCCTCATCATGGGATGGAAGATTGGCTCGTGCTCCAGAATGTCTAAGAAGGCCTCACGGCCACGTCGAAGGGGCACGTCGATGCCGCAGCTGGAGGTGCATTACTCTCCCTCACCATTGAGAGTGATACAGCACTCATCGAGAAGATGGTGGCAAATCAGAGCTAGGGAGAAGGAAGAAAAAACACAAAAAGGCACGCATACCATGAAGGAGACAGACCTGCTTGCCGTAAAAATAGACTTGCTGATGCAAAAACTGGATGATCGTGCCACTAATCCTACCATGAGCACTGTCTGGGCCATGGACTCACACATGACATGTGAAGTCTGTGGGAATGTTGGCCATTTAGGGAACAACTTCCCTGAAACCCAAGAAGAAGCTTCCTACATCAACAATGGGTTTCGCCAACCATAACAGCAAGGTAGTAACGGGTGGAACAACCAGCACTGTCCGTAAGGTAATAATTTCAATTTGAATTTGAATTCAAATCAACCTTCTTTGAGAGACCTTGTTGTGGGACAAGATAACATCAATAAGAATCTTACCAAAAAGCTATCCTTCAATGATAAAATATTTCAAAATATAAATGCTAAGCTTGAAACTCTATCTTCTTTTGCTAAAAACTAGTTGAGTTTCAATAAAATGATAGAAACCCAAATTGCTCAAATAGCTGCTTCTATTCCTGTGAACAATATGGGAAAATTCCCAGGGCAACCTGAGACTTCTCCCGAGTTTGTTCATGCAGCTGCAGAGAAATGAAGAAAGAAGAGTCTTGCCAACAGACTTTAAATGTTGACCCCTTCCCAAAGGTCATCGGTAGTTATCTAAAAAAATATATATTATAATAATAATACTCTGAAGGGGCCCACACCATAATCCATCTTGGGGGAGGCACCCCCACTCAGGTATTGTATCTTATCTTTTTGAGCTTTCAAGTTTTAAAAAAAATGTAAAAAATATTTTATAAATATATATTCTTGTATTTAAAAAAGGAGGTATTTCTCTTTCTAGTTTTATAAAATCCTATTTTTATTTCAAAATAAGTTTTGTCTAAAAATCTTATAAAAATCATTTTCTAAAAGTTTAGTTTATGTCCTTTCCAAATCTTATTTTTAAAATAATTTTTGAAAACCAAAAAGTTGCAAAAAAATATATGGAAAATCGAAAGAGGGAGCAAATTTTTGAACTCGAGGGAATCGCAACCGGTTACCACTCTTGGATAGCCGTTGGAGAGACCTGGCAAAAGCTAGGATGGAGCAGGCCCCACCAGGGGACTAGCCGGTCCCAGGGGCGGCCGCCCCCTGCCCAAGGAGCTGATGCTCTAGCTTTTTGCCTTCGGGTACTAGCCGTTACCACCAGCCTCTCCACGCCTGCATCCACGCCTATAAATACGAGGAGGCCGGGGTTGAGCTCCTCACCCCTCTCACTCTCACATTTTTTAACTCCCTCTCCATAACTCTCTTCCTCCACCACTCTCCACATATTTCCACAAAGATAAAAGTGTAAGAAAATTCTGCAAAAATCCCTTGGACTTCCACCACAAAGCAAGCTCAAGCTCTCGTGCTAAGGTCACTCACCATGAGTGGGATCGAGAATCAGGTTTTCGGCATGTTCCAGATAGGTCATTGCTCCCGCGGGGGATCAAGCCAAAACATACCCTCACATGAGGAGAACCCGCTACAAGGAGAGGAGGAGGCGCCAACAGGCCATGCCATCGATGAAGCCAACGCCCCCTTCATTGACTTGGAGAACGAACGGGAGATGCAAGCATACAACCTCCTCAAGGAAAATGAGTTCTTGCACACGCCGCCTTTCGACCCGACCCTTCTCCAACAAACAGGTATGGACACCGAATTTAATATCATTTTTGAGCACATAGGTTGGAGCCGAGTTGCCCCTGTGCATGAACTTGGATTTCATCTTTTGACTATCCAAGTCCTGGGAACTTTGCAAATTCAACAATGGTATTACTTTTTGCTGCTTTGGTAGAGAGCATAGCCTTTTCTGGAAGGAGCTAGCTGCACACTTAGGCTTTCACACTCGATGCTCCGTTGACTTGGTTTTTCTCTCTCGGGATATCACCGTCATACTTTTTGGCATTTGATCACTGGGAAAAATGTCATTGGGAAGTTCCAACCCAATGTCAATATCATTCATCATCCCACTTTGAGGCTTATACATAAATGGATTGCCAACTATCTATTTCCTAGAGATGATATGCACCATGCTTATGATGTTCAGTTGAAAGTTGCTTTATGCCATGCTTAAAAAGATTAAGGTTGCTCCTGTGCATGAGATTGTTAAGCATTGGTTGAATTCTTTTAAGACATCTACTCCTATCAGCTGCACTTCACTCATCACTTGTCTCGCTACTAGTGTTGATCCCCATGCTGCAAACACTATTGTTTACCTCTCTACTCCTTGCATTATGATTAATGAGTTTTATTTGGGGCAAGCCCACATTCTGGAACGTGATGAATCGGGAAGAAGATTAGTATATTATTTTCTGGGATATATAGACGAGATTCCGTTACCTAACCTGGATCTCGCTTTATATAACTCCCAATCTCACCTTTGAACTCATTGAGAGGGAAGAGGCACATAGGAGTTCTTTTTCCCGCTGGTCATCATAGAGGAGAAGAGGACAGGATGAGGAGCCCGCACAGCCTACACCACCACCGACTATGCCGACAATGACACCAGGGATGGAATGGTCCCATGTCATGGCTACACCCGGATTCACCCCGGGGTATGGACATGGCATGGGATACATTCATCACCCACACGAGGCAGGTGGATCGGGGTGGCACGAGCAAGCACATTCCTCAGGATCGGAAGGCATGGCAACCCCGGTTCGCCCACTGCCGGTCACACTAGAGGTCCTCAACACACGCATGGGAGGCCTAGAGCTCCAAAATAGGCAAATCCAAGGTACGCTCAATGCACATATCCAGACCTCCACCCAGTGGCATCAGCAGCACTTCGTGGACATCGAAGATGCAAACTGGTGGCGGCACAAGGCACAGATGGCCTTCCTTCAGTCCATGGGACAATTCCCTGGACCTAGGCCTTGGGCTAAGCATGGGGGAGAAGACCCCGCATGTAACATCCCAGATGTTAGTAAGTAATTAAAATTATAATCAAGTGTATTATCAAGCATAATCATTGAGCATCATGGCATAAATGCATTCATATTTTAATAATGTCTTTTATGTGGTGCTTTATTTTATACATGAAATGATGAGTTGATTGCTAATTCAAAAACTATTTTTAAAACCTTGTTTTATCCCTTTTTCAATATTTTAAAATCTATAAGGAATTTTAAGATGCTCCCAAAATATGGTTTGTAGATCTTAACAAGAGCTACAATAGTATTCAAAGTTTTCCAAGTTTCCAAAACAAATTTCAAATGAATTTAAAAATACAGTTTTCCTGCATTTGCCCCTTTTAATTTTAAATCCATATTTCAAAAATTATGCATATTTTGGGAAAACTTTGTATATGAAAAATGTTTGGTTGAAAAGTTGAGCATTCCATAGATTTGAATATTTTCATGTTGTTTAGCAAAATCAAAAGATTTTTAAAATGTTTGTTCTAGGGGTTTATTCCCTTTTTACTCTCTTTTTAAAATTTGATTTAAAAATATAATTTATGGGCATAATTTGAAGTTCTTCATTTTGAAAAAAGTGTAGAGCATGAAATTCTGAACATTTCATAGATTGAAAGTTTTCAAGTTCTATTCAAAATGTTGGAGTAATTTACAATTTTCGATGAGTGGCAATTCTGTAATTTCATAAAATCGCGAAAACCAAATCCTGCTTCGCCACCATCGGTCTCCGGGCACCTTCCAGGCGCGTCGCAGTGCCACCTCTTGCTTCGCCTAAAAGCCTCTCAAGCTGCTGCTGTCGCCCTCCCATTCGTCGTCGCGGTTTATAAAACCCAGGGCCGACCACCATCTCCTTTTTCCCTCTCTCTCTGTTTCTCTGCTTACCATGGTCATGGCCATGGCCAAGCTCCCGCCGCCGCCCCGCCTCCGAACTCACTTGCGCCCCCAACGCGTGTACTGTCGTCTCCGCCTCGCCCTCCTATCCGCTTAGCGCACCTCAGCCGAGCCGAAAGCTGCCGGCTGTGCCATGGCCTCCATGCAGCTGCCCGCCATGACCGCAGCTCACGTGGCCACGCCTCCATGGGCCACCACTGCTCAAGATGTGACAACCAGCGGATGTGCGTGAGCCTCTGGATGCTTCCCCACCTCTCCGTTGTCGCCGACAAGCACCCCACCGCCAAAACCACGAGCTCCGGCGAGCTCCTCTGTCCAAATTGTGTCAAGGACCCCGCACAAGAATTTAATGAAGGTGAAGGGCCTAACTGCGAAGTCTATGACTCAGGTGAATAGTTCCTCGAGGACCTGTTTGTGAATACTTTTCTGAATCTTTAAAAATTCATATCTGGAGTTTCGTAACTCCGTTTTTGGTGAACCAAATTTTGTTGTGTTACTTGTGATGCCTAGTTTTTATTAAAAATATGAAACATACCATGTTTTGAAGAAAAATAATTAGTTATGTTTTATGCCTTTATTTTATGATAGAAAGGAAGGAAATTCATATCTTATGCTATGTAACTTATTTTGACTTGAAATTTTTATGACATGTTTCTTATGCCATGTGTGTATTGTAGTAAAAATATTGTAGACATTGGATGCCGTATGATTTATCTTGATTTATCTTGTTTGTTACTAATTAAATGGTTTATAATTGTGATAAAAATATATAAATAGAAAATGTGGTTCCTTTACCTTTGTATGATGCTGCTATGTCATATTAACACCTAATATGGCTATGTGATTTTAGAATATGTGGAGTTTTATATTTATCTTATTTAATGCTTATTAATAGTTTATGATTAGTTGATAAATTAAGTAATTAGCTTGAATGACTTAGGGTTTGAGTGACTTTTGGGTTGATTGATAACCTTTGGTCATTAACCTTAATGACCTTTGGCACTTCAATTAATTGTTTGAATTTTTCTTAATCATGTCATTAGGGCTTAACCAACGTTATTTTGTGTGTTTAATGAACTTCACTAATGAAGTAGTTAACCTTAATGAACTTTGTAAATAAGTTTTGTTGGCTTTCAACTTTATAGTGAAGTAGAGATGTTTTTAAGGTAATTAAGTTGTTATGCTTTCGTCCATGTATCATCGTGCATCACATCATACATTCCATGATGCTAAAGCATGCATCTTTTATATACGTGTAATGTATACGAGAGTGAGAAGGTTTGTGTTGAACAAGTTTTGGAAATGGCCATCCATCCATGGTGCCGATATCGTCGATCCATGGTGTCAATGCCAAGTCTGACTTTTGGAAACTAACTTCTCTGCAACACAGGCAAGCCCCGGATGCATTTATACCCTATCCTTGTTTTTATAAAGTTTTTATCACTTCAGTAATAAAATGCTGCATTAGGGGATAGGAGTTGAGTGAAAACCTACCAGTTGCATTACCTGTCTTACTTCCATATTACCTTATTACCTGTTAATTTAGAAAGTGTGTAGTAATGCTTAGCCCTGCTTAATTAGATAGGTTTTCAAAAAGTAAGAGAATGGAAAAGATGAGTTTGGTTTTACAAGTTGGAATCATGATGATAGTTAATAAATCGAGTCCGGACGGGTAACTTGCATTGAGAATGGAGTTCCTCTGTAGTGTTTCCATCTGTTGATGCCCTAGGACCCGTCCGTTGGTGAACTGTGTGTATCGAGAACTAGAAAATCCACATGCATGAAGTGATATACTAAGGGTTGGAGCCCAGGTATGTCATGAAGTGATATATTGTGGGCCAGAGTTTCCACAAATATCGTAGTGTGGTATGCTGTGGGTTTAAGTTTCCACGTATATCGGTACACTGGGTTAGAGTTTCCAAGTGTATCATGTGGTGATATATGGCTGCGGTTGTTATCCCGGTATATCTGTGATCTGGTATGCATCGAAGATAGAGTCTCCGGTATATCAGTGATCTAGGTCCCAGCTGGGTACAAAAATGAATTCGAATCGCCGTTGCTTCTCGGAGAAGAAAACTCGATCTCTGTTCATCATCGTAGTAACAACTTGAATGATGGTTACGGTTTATGAATGGAGTTGGTTGGTTATCTTGAGCTAGAGCAAAACAACTTTACTTTCTGTTTTTATCAAAGATAAGTAAAAATTTGATCCACAACAGCTTTTCTGCAAAAATTCCTACGAGCCTTACCTTATCCCTCTAGCCTGCATTTCCTGAGTCTTCATCCCTCTTTTTCGTTAGGTTAGTCTTGTTGAGTACTTTTATACTCGGGGTTTATTGAACCCCTGTTGTAGGTGCTAATTGGTGTTCAAATCAAGTTCATGTCGGTGGGCTCGACGTGATCTGGTTGTCCTCTCCCGACTTAGGCGCTCTACCTAAGTTGTCTTCTGTAGTTCTTCTCTGCTTCGGCAATTAAAGTTAAGTTTGTAAAAGTTAACTTATTCATATTTTGTAAATTCTATATTATTATTCTTCCGCATTCTGAGATATATATTTTGTAGCAAATATTGTAATGTTGCAGTTACTCCTTTGTTGATCATGGTATGAGTTGTCAAATGTGGTTTAATCGGGGTCCTTTGAGGGCACCGACAAAGCTTTCTAAGTTATCTGGAACACATGCATGACTGTTAGAGGTCTTCGGGATAATGACAGGTGTGTGTGGGCCATATAATTTAGGAGGTTCTGCCACACCGCACAGGTAACATGTATCATATAATTCTTGCACTTTGTTTTAATTCCATAATTTTAGAATTAAAAAAAAATAATATATATGGTCAGACCGGACCAACCCGACGCGACACACCAATCTGGCTATAAAATTTGATATTCTGTAGCCAGCTATGATGTAATAATTATATATATATATAGACTTATTATACCGTAGCTGGCTACGTAATACTGTATTCTGTAGCCAGGTCCCCGCGTCGCGCCGGAGGCTGTGCCACCGCACCCAAACCTGGCCCCTCATTCAAGACCGGCTTTGACTTGGTTGCATGTGATCCCGGTCATCATTACTAAATAGGGAAAATAATACACCCGTGGCCTTGATTTAATTCCCCTGATTTTTGCCATTCCTTTTCCATCAACATCGACCACAGAAACACCGAACCTTCTCCATCCCCAAATCCCCGCAGCCTGCTTCTTCGCTGCAAAATCCGCCACCGGAGATCCCCTTCGCTGCCCAGCTGCGTCCGCCTCCAATCGCTCCACGGCGGTGAAGCCAGGCTATCCCGCTCCGCGTCCGCAGCGGCGGCGTGGCCAGGCCAGCGAGCTTGGCGGCCTTCCCCACGGCGCGGTAGTACTGGCCGCGGCTGCTTCTGCGCACGGCGGCGGCGCCTCCTTCCAACCAGCAGCAGCGGCTGCTCCTCCCCCTTGCGCCCGCCTCGCGAGGATGCTGTTCGCATGGGTGCGGCTGAGCCGCGCGTACAGAGCTCCACTGCGGTGACGCGGCCCGCTCCTCTCGGATGATGGCCATGGCGGAGGAGCGACCGCCGATGACCACCCCAACGGTGGCGCGATGGCCCCTTCCCCGACAGGCGGCATGCGGCTTCCCCTCCTCCGGCAGCGCGTTCGTCCTCCTGACTGATGTGGCGGCGGCGACTATCCAGCACGGCAGCACCACTTCTGCCCCGACGCCACGTGCGCTCCACCGGCAACGTCGGCTCGATGCTCCTTCGCGCGGCTTCCACCGTGTGACCCGGCATGGATAGTGTGGCCCCTGCGGCGGCACGGCTCGCCCCGCTCGACGGCGTTCCCTGACGTCGATGCAGCCGCTCTCGCTCAGATGGTGGCCCTAGCGACGGAGCTGCTCGCCTCGCAGTGGTGGCGCAGCTCACCGCACTCCGACGGTGCCCCACGGCGGCGGCCTAGCAACGCGGTGTCTTCCTCCCTCTCCCGATCGACCTCACCTCACGATGGCGTGGCCGCAGGCCCTTTCCCTGATGCTCTGCGACTAATTTGATTTGAATTTTTGCTGGATTTGTTTGTACAGATACAGATGAATTAGCTTGATTTCAAGTTATGTCTGATGTTTTACCGATGAACGACATGTTAGTATTTGATTCTTGTTATTTTTTCTTGCTGGTTACTGTTGGAAAGCACCTAAATGTCTATGATTCTCGTAAATATTTCCTAGTTCAAATTTGGTAAATATATTTTGTAAGTGCAAATTATCGTAAATATTTCTTACAGCAAATTCTCGTAAATTCATACAACTTCTCAGAAATATTTCTCAGAGCAAATTCTCGTAAATATTATTAGTATAAATTCTGAAAATTTCTCATTCTCATAAATATTAATAATATAAATTCTCTACTTCTTAATGCGAATTCTCGTAAATGTATATATTTTTCAGGAAAAAATTGTCGTAAATATTTTTCGGTGTGAATTCTCGTAAATACTATATGTCTTTGTTGTGAATTCTCGTAAATATTTCTTCCCCAACAAAAAATAGTAAATGGGCCCACGCACATGCGAGGGCGACTTGTTTGGTTCTCGTACGCATGCATGCAGGCTCGCCGCAGATGCTGTTTGGTTGTCTTCGCATCTGACGCAAAAGTGATTTCTTGTGTCTGCACGCTCTCCTATGCGCACGGTCGCGCGCTCAGCTTGCACCACGGGACCTGGCTCCACGGAAACGGCCGATTTCTATGTTTCTTCAGAGCCTGGCCGAGAGAGAATCTTTGCACGAGCGGAGCCTGGCTGAGCGGGTGGAGCAGGAACCAAACGCACGGAGCCTGCATCTGCTGGGCCTGGTTCGAGTTGAACCGGGCAACCAAACACGCCCAGACATAACTTGATATTCCACGGAATTACCGGAATCAAACAGGCAGCGCGTGCGCGAGGGCCTGGCTCGTGCAGTCGGTCTGGCCTGGCTACACGATATGATATTCTGTAGCCACAGAGTATACTCTCCCTGTATATATATTCTACTTTTATATGTGTTAAGATATGTTAGTTTATCTTCTATTAAAATGATGAGCAGTTACTCTGTCTATAATTTATTTGTGCCTAAGTTATAACTCAGTATTCCTCAAGATTTAAATTTGCTCGCTAATAATGTCTCATTGTAAAAATTTGAAATCTTATGGGTTGCAATCGTATGATTATTTTCTAAATTATTGCAAGATATGAGATGGTACAAATAGATTTTGTTATAACTTTGTTCTAAGAGAAATTTGACATCCAGAGTTTTTCTTTCAAAAATTTTAAAAATCAAAAGTTTCTCAGTGATTATGAATACCCACCAAGGGCACATGATATGCTCTACATTTATAAACCTTAGTCATATGTTGCTTGCAGAACTTTAATTTAGGTCAAATTGTTGTGACCTAGTGAGATTATGGTATATGTCCATGATTGAAATTTACATGCACCCACCAAATAAAGCCGACTCTCACCTTGGGAGTTGCGCACGAAATGCATGCATCCATCCACCGAAAATACGCCAACTCTTACGATGAGAGTTGCGCCCCCTGTTTTCACCAAATAAAAATGCCGACTCTTATCCTAAAAGCTACGCATTCATTATGCAGAAATATCACTCCCTGCATTCGCCATCATGACATCTCTCCCTCCAGAAGTGTGTGTGTGTGCGCGCGCGCCAAGGGGCATGAGAAAACAAACGGAAAAGAAACAATCCAAATACCCGTTCAAAAAAAAAATTACGAATGTTTTATAGCCCATATGTCTCCAATGGTTCCATTCCATAAAAATAAAGGAGAGTCATGAAGTATGGAGTGCCAAAAATAATTAGAGTTAGGATTCCACCATCCTCATATTCCACACACTTGCACATCTCAATCAAGGTGTATGACTTGTATCTCCATGTGGTCCGGACTTTGACTTAGCAATACATGTGATGTAAGTAAGCCCACCTTTATACCTGCCCAAAACTCCACTCTCAGCCTTAGTGGTAGGTTATAAAAGGAAGCACTACAATGCCTTTGGTGAGGTAATCATACACATTGAGAGATTGAGAGAATCATTTGAGGAACTTGTTTTATATTGCAAAACTCATAAAAACCTTCGGAAAGACGGTCTATCAAAGAATGAATGACTAGTGATTCTGTTACAACCGTTCTATCTTGCAACCGCCCAAGAACTTGAAGACGCTACAAGCCCCATGAGCAATCAAGGTAAAAAGTGGATAGTAATGCCAACTTATTTAAATTGCAAAGGAATGTTATGTTATAGGCATGGCACTTATGACTTATATCAGCATTGTAGCAACTCCTGATCAACAACCATACTTAGCTATTTGCTCGGGACGAGCAAAGCTTAAGCTTGGGGGTCTTGTTGGCGGTCCTTATGGATCACTTTTAACCACCAACTTAGGCTTAAGAAGAGAGAGATAATCACACACTAACACATAGGCCTTTGCTATTAACAAAGTTCCACTTGTACCCCTAGTGTTCATATTTTTATAGATTTTATGGTAAAACAACTGAAAATGCACAACATCATGGCACCCAGTCTTCTCAGGAGGTTCGTATGGCGGTTCCCTCAAGGCGGTTTCACCTCCTTCCATATGTATTGTCGACGTTAGGAACCCGGGGACGTCCTAAGCCAACGAGTAATCGTATGTGTGTGTAACCCGTTCGGATGGTGATGCAAGAAGAACACAGCGATTTATCCTGGTTCGGGCAAAGAAGGCCCTACGTCCAGCGGGGGGAGAAGATTTGTATTATCTTGCACCTAAGTGCTTGTACAGGGGCGAATACAAGCGAAGGAGGGAATTCGAGGGGGGTCGAGTATAGAGCGAAGGAGTTATTCGGAGTCTAGGAGTCTGCCTAGGCGGGTGTTTGGTTGTTCGTGAGATCGTTGTCTGGAGTTGTTCTCTTCTTGTCCCTATTGGGTCTCCTGGCGTCCCCTTTTATAGGCCAAGGGGAGGCACAGGGGTACAGATGTCCTGGTTCGATGACGCGGTGGTGACGTCATGGGTCATGGTGGTCAACTCGAGGCCTCTGTAGAGACGTGTGCTGAGCATGGCTTGTTCTGTAGCAGCGTGGCTCGGAGTTGACAGGCGTCCTTCGGAGACGTGGATGCTGACCGACGAAAGACGCGATCCCCTGTAGAGGACGTGTGAGTTCCTGTTGGGTCCGCATTGGGAGTTGTTGGCGCAGCTTTCGAAGTCGATGCAGGTTGACCGGAGGGCGTCGATGCGTACTCGAGGCCCAGTCGAGGGGTAGCCTCGAGCGTAGTGGTTGAGCGGATAAGATTGAATTTAGGGAATCCGATGTCGGTTGTTTGTCGCGTAGTGCGTCAAAGGGGGCCTCGAGCTGCCTAACAGCGCTGAGTACGGTGTAATAGTGTCGTGCAGACCGATGCACGTCCTCAGTATGGGCAGTAAAGCGGGACTCGACCGCTGTACGGACCACTGTGCGGACACTATAGCCATACGATTTGATGAGGTTAGGTAGTTTTGTATTAAATGTGCTATCGAACGCACCTGGAGTTGGTGGATCGAGGGGGCTCGACCCTTGTCGTATCGAGGCGTCCGTCCCGCCGGGGCCTCGACACTTGACACGGGGTCCCCCTCGAGTGATCATCGGCTGGTAACGTCAGTGTTTTGTCGAGGGTTGCGGCAGAGGCTAGGTACTCTGTTGTGTGCCGGCCCAGTGTGTATTTCCCGGTGGGCCCCGGTGGGTCGAGGATGTACGGTCTGGTCTTGCACGTGTTTTTTTGAGGATCCCGCCAGATTAATCTGAGGGTAAACTCGGGGTTCAACCGAAAACAAGGAAGGTTTAGGTTACCCCTTTTCTCGGTAACCGACATGTGTAGATGCCCAAACCATCCTACTTTAGCTATAAATAGAGGGAGCTCCTTCATTCACAACACACACATTCATTTGGAGTCATTCACCTCACACCTCTCACTTGTATTCCTTAGAGTAGTTTTAATAGTTTATGAGCAAGGCAAAAGCTATCAAGGAGAGCTTGTCTCCTTGGAGGAAGAAGAACATCTTGGTATGAATACAATTTAGTTTTCCTCCATGAGCAAGTTCTTATCATATTTATATAATTATGCATATGAACTAGAGTATAGTTATGATCATGTTATGAGCATAACATATAATCTAGTACATAGTTTATGTATTATGTTCTTGACATGTTCATCATCGTTCTTCATCGTTCATCGAATTAGTATGAATAGTAGAAGAACTAGAAATGAGGTGATGGTTCATCATGCCTTTATGGTTGCTCTTAACCTAGCTTGTCAATCCGAAGGGTTGGGGTCTACAGGGGTTATGAGTTGTTTCCAATTAAACAGGCATGGTGCTCGGGTATGCGGAAATCGGTGGATATGTCGGTATCCCACAGGTAGAGGGGTAGGTGGGCAGGTGGTGATAGCCCTGTCCATCCCAAGCACTCCCCCACATTCGGATATTGAGTAGGAGTTCGTAAAGTCTCTATTGGCTGGCAGACGAGCTGCGGAGATCTCCCTATCATCCCAGACTTAGTCCTGATACTAGACATACTAGTCAGATGTTTTACTAATAGTTCTTTGCATAGTTATGTATGACCAATGCTTGCTCTGATTTGTTATATTCTTTTATTCTTTATTTCTCTTTTATCCTTGAGGTTGACTCAGATGTATGTCCACTATCTTGAAACCATTATTTACCCCTGTTTACTCTATGCCTACCATGCACTCAATAAGTGATCATGTTTATACTACGCTTGATGCATATTGCCCTCCTACGGGAAATTATAAATATGACAAACCAAAATACTCACGGGTTGAAATACTACAACGATAGTTCTATGCGCTTGCAAATTTATTCTTATTTCTTACTGAGCTATCATGATTGACATACCTAAGTACCGTTACTTAAGGACTATAATTCTTGTGCACCCCATGGCACCATGCTACAGGCTTGCATCCTCGTAAGTAATGTTGGTTAGGAAGGCCAATTTGGCACTTCTAGCTATTATTACCATAATTGCAATACCTTGGCCAGCACCGTTAAGGGTCGAGAGTTACTCTTCTGATGTAATGGTAGTTTGGGATGCCAACACACATTTCTAGTGTTGTTACTAGGGATGGACTTTCAGTCTATCTTTAGTAGTGACGCTAAGAAATGCCAACATAGTCCACGACCTTGAGGTTTTCCAAAAACGGCGCTGGTCCGCTCATGCACTGGCGAGCGCGGTATCGTTCATCGAGGTGGTCGCAGAGGTCAGAGCCTCGATGCTGCTTGACTTCTTGCTTGACATGACGGTTAGGATCACGTCGCCGGTTAGCACGCTGGCAATTGCCACGCTAGCAGTTGTCCCGTGGAGCGTTGTCTTGGGAATCTTTGTGAGAAGCGTCCCGCGGATTGTCATCAGCGTTTTCCCGGCGAGGCTGCTCGGGGAGAGGGTTGTGTCCCCCCTGATTAGACGAGTTGTCGGTGCCACTCTCCATAGGTTGGCGCCAATGACTGCAATTGTGTCAGGATCGCCGCAACCGGTATGACGTGGGCAGAGAACCATCTAAGCGGAGTCGGTTGACTTGTTCTTCAGCGGCGATCAAAAAATCGTGGATCGCTTCGGCCCTGGGCGTGTTCGGGGGAAGAGTGTTGAGTCAATCCATGGCCACAACGATGCTGGCTGTGGGAGTTTCATGGACGGGTTGATTCCCGACCATGTCAAACTCGCCATGGAGATATCAATGGAGGAGGCGCGGCCGAGGGTCATTGGCTCAGTTGTTGCCACCCTTCCGAGCACCATTGTCGCCGTTGTTGGCAGCATCT
Organism: Bothriochloa decipiens; assembly: GCA_023333625.1. NCBI lineage: Eukaryota > Viridiplantae > Streptophyta > Magnoliopsida > Poales > Poaceae > Bothriochloa > Bothriochloa decipiens. Next base: position 26,207,048 of record CM041641.1, on the reverse strand, counting down.
TCCTCTTGCTGTTCCAAGAGTCGCCGTCATGCCTAGTCACGATTGCATTCTTCTCTTTCCTGCCTTGCCTGCTCTGTTTCATTCAGAACGGGCAACTCGTCGACGCTGACCATGAACACCGTACCATCAAACCCAGGCGTGTACTTAGGGAAGTCCAGCGCCATATCCATAGCCTAGGGCTGGTGTACCGGTGTTGTTGGGGTCTCTTCCTCGACGTGCTCCTGACCCCGGACCGTAGGACTCTCTTCATCGGAGAGTAGATACTCGGTGTAGTCGAAGGAGATGGAGGGCGATCTGTCGAGCTGTGCGATCAGATTGGACACGGTGCTGCTTTTCGGAGCAGTGCCTGTGGATGTAGGGTTGAGGTCCTTTAGGACCACCATGTTGACCATAGGCCTCAGATCTTCAGGGATCAAAACCCTGGATGGATCTAGCTCCAAAAGATTGTCGTCGCGTCGCACGGGGACAACCTGCAGGTTCCTTGCGTAGGACGCGGCTGCGTTATCCAACCCGTGCGGGAAGACAGGTCGACTCCCCATAACAGGAGCGTTTGAACCCGCTGGTACTGGTCTAATAGGCTGTGGGTGCTGCATACAGTGTTCTTGCCTCTGTTATGCTTGGGACGCCACCTGATTCTAAGCTGGACGAGGCTGCCGATCAGCGCGGTTTGGAAAGCCACGCCGACGCTGGTGCACATCGATGAACTCGTCCAACCTGACCGGAGGCAGAGCACGTGCAGTGGCCAGATTTGGATCTAGTTGATGCTGATGGTGGACCTGGTTGATAGGCCCTTGCAGCTGCTACTGGTTGGGAGGTGCACCTCCTAGGCGAATGGGAGGCGGTGCTTGGGCCACGGCTGGATTAGGATCCTGGCAACACGGGTAGCTGGCTTGGCTCGGGCGGCCTTGCCGACGTGATTGAATGGAGTTGGGGCTGCCCTATTGACGAGAAGGGCGCGGTGCTCGGGCCGTAGGCAAATTTGGATCTGCACGGCCTAAGTGGTCGAAACGGTTCATACGCCCACACTGACGTGGAAGGACAGGGGTGAATTCTAGGATTTTGTGAAGCCGCGCAGGAGCGGACTCCACTTACTCTAGGATCTCGACCAAACCTGCACCATGATGATCGATCATTCTTGATCAGGTCGGAGTTGTCGATGTGCCTCCTCTGGTAGCGAGGAATCCGCCAATTCGCCGCTGGCATGGCCATTCTTTCTAGGGCTGTCATGGGTGGCGCGGATGACCCTGGGAGTGACCCCGAGTTTGGAGTTGTCGATCAAGTGGTTGGCGCGGCTAGAGCTGGGACTGGCTGCGTTGCAGATGGTGCCAGGACCAGTTGCGATGCTCCCATGAATGCAGTAGACGTAGTCACACCGGAGGTCCAGGTGAACGCTCCGAAGGTGAGCGTGATGCCCGCCTTGAACTCCATGGAAGCGGGGAAGGAAACCATCTGGCTTGCCTGAAGATCAAATCGCGCACCCCCTACCTAGCGTGCCACTGTCGATGACTACATCCTCCTTCCATGGAGTAGGTTGGCAACCAGTTGGCATATGTAGTGCCGATGTTATACATAGGATCCGGGCGTAGGTTGGCCGCTGGTTCTTGGGCGATACTCGATAGTGTAGTTGTAGCTGAAGAGTTGGCTGATCCACTAGTGCTAGGGCACTGTAGATAAGTGTTGACCCAGAAGAAATTTCAAGCTGTAATCGTTGGTACGAATAAGAAATTGCCAACCCCATAGATATGGGCGCCAATGTTGCATAGCTTGGACCACTCCAATGAGCTCGCATTCGTAGGCTGTGAGCTTGTGGTGACGAGCAGTGAAATGGCTGGCTGAAGAACATGAGGGGCCGACTCCCTTGTGAAACACAGTGCACCATGAAGATCTTGTCGAAGTCGGGCATCTAAATAATGGGTCCAGTGATGAGGGAATGTTTCAGTGCCTGAAAGGCTCCTCGGCCTCAGCATCCCACATGAATGCGTCTCGCCACAAGAGCTGCATCAGTGGTGCTGCGATGAGCCCAAACTCTCAGATGAAGTTCTGGTAGTAGCCTGCCAAGCCCAGGAAGCCGTGGAGGCCCCGGGCCAAACATGGCTATGGCCATGCCTCCACCACTGCCACCTTGTGGGCATCCATGGCGATGCCTTCTGCGGAGATCACGTGGCCTAGATAGGCCCCCGAGCTCACCCCGAATGAGCACTTTGAGTGTTTTAGGTGTAGCTGGTGCGCTCGAAGCTCATTGAGGATGATGGAGATGTGCTACAGATGTTCCACCCAGGAGGAGCTGTCGATCAAAATGTCATTGAAGAAAACCAACACAGACCTCCACAGGTAGGGGCGAAGCACATCGTTCATCAATGCCTAGAACCTCACTGGAGCATTGGAGAGGACGAATGGCATCATGAGGAACTCGAAGTGCCCATGGTGCATGCAAAAGACATTCTTGGTGACGTCATCGGGGTGCATCTGCATCTGGTGGTAGCCAAACTATAGGTCAAGCTTTGTGAAGAAGCGAGCCCCATGGAGCTCATTGAGAAGCTCATCCACCACTAAAATGGGGAACTTGTCCTTAGAAGTCTTGGCGTTGAGGGCGTGGTATTCGATGTAGAAATGATAAGACTTGTCTGCCTTGCAAACTAGTAGCTCCGGAGCCGAGAATGGCAAAGTGCTAGGCTGAATGATACCTTGGGCAAGCATGGCCTCGCACGGCCATTCTAGCTCGTCCTTCTACAGCTAGGGTAGCGGTTGTGGCATACAGCAACAGGAGCGGTGTCTGATAGGAAGTCGATATGGTGGTCGTACGGTTGCATCGGCGGGAGCCCCTACAGCTCATTGAAGACCACACTGTGCTACTGCAACAAGTTGTCTAGCAGGGGTTGTGCATTGTGGGAGGCAGCCACCGTAGCATGCTAGGGCACGATGGCGTTTGGCTAGCCCACTACCTGCTATAGGACATGGCGACCATCCCGTCAGAAGGGCATGGTCTTAGTCTAGAAGTCCCAGAGGATGGGGCCTAATGTCTGCAGGTAGTCATAGCCGAGGATGAAGTTGAAGTAGCCCAAATTGATGCTGGCATAGGTAATGGAGAACTCCTCACCCTCGATGGTGATGGGGACATTACGGGCGATGCCCGTGCAGCGTAGGCTATCTCTGTTAGCAATTGTGACATGGAGCTGCTCACCCCCAGAGGAAACTAGCCCAAGGAGGTGCACGGTGGTGCCACTAATGAAGTTATATGGAGCCTATGTCCAGCATGGCCAGCAGGCACTCTCCCTTTAGCATCATGGGCATCAACATGGTGTTTGTGGTGCTGATTCCTGCATAGGCATGAAAAGACACAGCTAGTGCATTAGCAAATTCTGGCGCGGCCAGCTGCTCTTCCTCGGGTGGGACGGGGGCGCCATTCTCCTCGATGGGTGCTTCCCCATCCACGATGTAGTCATCTGTCTCAATGTAGAAGAGGTTCTGACAGGGATGGCTGGGCATGAAATGCTCATCGCAGCTATAGCAGAGGCCCTAGCAGCGTTGTTCGAGCCGCCGCTGGAGCCTGCCCCTGTGGAGCGCCGTAGGGTGCCCGGGCTGGAGGCGGCAGTCCTGGCTACGGAGCTGCCCGAGCGTCATGCGGCTGGAAGGCAGCAGCGGTAGCTGCATCACGCCGCTCGAAGGCATGAGCGTACTACATCACCTTCTGGAGAGTCAGGGGGTCACGCATCTTCACATTGGCCCAATGTTATCCAACAGACATCTAGAAAAGAGCTTGGTGCAGGTGTTGATGGTCCTTATTGACCATTTTTTAATGCCAATTAATAGCCAAAAAGGGAGAAACAAGCATAGCTTAACACGTATACATGTGCTATTAATGTAGTTCCACTTGTACCACTAGTGATCATGTTTTGTAGGTTTATTGATGAAAACAAGTGGAAATATGCAAAGCAAAAGAGAAAGCACAAAAGCAGACTTCAAATTCAGGAATGCGCAAACAAAGAATAACAAAAAGCCCACCTTCATGGCACATCTGGGCCCGATGGTAACCACAGGCGAGGTCCAAGCTCAGAGGAGAACCGACCGCAAAGGCAGTGGCCATGGGGGCCCACCTAGGGACCGGCCGTCCTCTGGGGTTGGCCGTCCCCTAGCTGGGGCCTCCTGGGCCTAGTCTCCTCTGGCGGTTCATAGGTGGTTTGGCAACATCGTGTCCACCTACGATCGGTGTAGATGGAAAGTGCAAACCACCCTTTGGGGGTTGGTTTGGATCCTTCCATATGGGGATGGTGCTTTTGCATAGAGCCCCCTTCTCTCAAGCTATAAAAGGAGGTCTCCTCTCTTCACATAATTCATTCATTCATATTCATCAACACAAGAGGTCACAATGTGGAGAGGAAGAGCAAGCTCCATTCCATTAGCTTCTAGCTAAATTAGTATAGGGAGAGATAGAGGGAAAGAGCTGGACAGAGTGGAGTCAAAGCAGTTCTACCTCTGGGTGGATGAAGTGCTAGACTTGTTGGCTCTTGCTCCAACTTGTACCTCTACGATCGTCTTTGTACTTGAAGTAAGAAGTTCATGTTCAACTTTGATTTGATTCTTTAAGCATGTCTCTTTCATAAATGCTACTTGTTTGTGGGTTCGTCATTCGTCATTTGGGCAGATGCTCTAGTAGAGGGTCCCTGATAAAGATAGATCACCCTTTGCACGCTAGAGTAGTAGTCACTAGCATAGACGTGGTGTCTAGGCTAGAGGCTACCTTCGTTCACTGTGTATCCCATGGGCAGAGGGGTAGACGGGTAGGTAGTGACAGCCCTACTCATTCATACCAACATTCCCCCACGTCCAGATACGAAGTGGATCTAGAGACTGGTATCGCTTGGCAGACCAAGTGTGCCAGTGCCTGAAGCAAGTAGTGGCAAAGTTACCTTCGCTTAAGGTTTCTTACATTAGAAGAACCTTTTTACCCAAGCTACTCTTCATGTCATCATTCTAGGAGAACTAGCTTAGAGACTTCTTACACCTCAGTTCCCTGTGGAAACACGATACCCTGAATACTTTCTGGTGAAGGCTACAACAATACTTTCTGTATGCTTGCCGATTATCTGCATACGTTAAGAAATACCAACAAGCTTTCTGGTGCCTTTGTCGGGGAATAGTTTTTGTATTTGTCTCCGAGCCTAGTTCACCCATGTATCCTTGTGTTTTATCCAAAAAAGAAAAAAGAAAAAAATATTTCTTCTATGTTCATGACCCTTCTCCATGAAGCCAATTCCAATTCCAATTTTTTTTACTTCAAAGGGGGAGTTCTTAGAGCCACAGTCTTTTTCCAAATCAAACTTTTCATCTAGCCATGAACTTCACCCAAGATTCAAAGCTATGGTTCGGGCAAAACCCTTCTTTGGTCACAACAATTAAGATTCTTTTGACCACTTGCGAGAATTCAAGGAATTGTGTTCATGCCTAAGCATTCCTAGCATGACACAAGAAACACTTAAGTGGAAGTTGTTTTCATCCACCCTTAAAGGAGAAGCGAAGCAATGGTTCACTATAGCCATAGGAAGTATGATTGGGGACTGTGAAGAACTTAAAGACAAGTTTTGTCTTACGTTCTTTCCTATGTCCCGTATCAGCTCTCTACTAGGGGCAATCCTTGATTTTATGCAAGACAAGGAGGAATCTATAGGTGCGGCCTGGGTATTGACAGGAGTTATACCATGTTTTTACCCCATCAAAACCATCAACAAGACATTCTTTCTGGAAGAAAACCACCAAACACATAGTGACTTAGGTACAAATAACTAGGTTCTACATGTACTTGTCATTATTTGGTTGTAGCACATAGAACAGGTACTTTTCAGTGTCTGGAAGCTCCATAAGAAGGATCGGCAACCAATCAAGTATGGACAAATGACAAAACAACTTCACATTCATCAATATCATAGCTTCTAGAGATAATGAGCAAAAGATGAGCCCAATAATGGCATTGGCCGATACCCATTTGGTGGGCCTCGAAGCTTAGCTTCACTCTACCGACATTAGCATCCTTCTAGAAGAACTTGGCTGGGCCCACCTGTCAATTGAGGGGTCGACCGACCCCCATCTAGTGGCCAACTAGGTCGGTTGGCCCCCACCGACTCCCTGCATGCCTCCATGCATGGTGCTCGATCACTACCGTCCATCTACTTCAGTTTTAAGGTTGGTTTGATCCAATGGTGTAAGATGGGAGGCACACGGATCACTGACATGGCACTGGAGTAGCCCCTACTCCACCTCCAATATAAATACCCCCCATAGGCCTTCACTTTAGAGCATAAAACTTAGGAGAAAGCCACTCTCTAGTATTTAAGCATAAATACCCCCAAGGTGCTGATTGGGAGTCTTCTCCAAGGTGTGCCTCAGCGGATGTGAGCTTCTTATAAGTTTTACATCTGAGTCTTTCTAGTAATTTGTTCTGGTTTTGGTACTTTAAGTATATGGTCTTTTACTGGCATGCTACTTTACATGTTGAAGTGCTAGAAGCTTTCGCTAAGCTTAGAGTAGTGAGATTAGTGTAGACATGGTGTCTAGGCTATATCTTGTGAGTATGAGCTGCTTGTCGCACTGCAAGACACCTAGTGAAGGAGTGACAGCCTTGCTAGGCCTAGAGTTCCTTGTGTTGTAGGCAAGATAACATAGCGAGAGAGAGGCTGAATAAGGTAGTCGCCTCGATGAGGGAGGAGTTGGAAAACCTCATTAACTCAACTTCCCATTTCATCTATCACCCCCAGTAAGGGAGGAGGTGGTAAACCTCATTATACTTAGAATACCATGACCAGATATATTTTCTAGCTAGACCACTCTATCCTATTATCCTAGACCCTTCGCTTCATCATGGGATGACCTTGAGCCTAGTTAGTTCACTTCACATTCCTAGTGGAAAAATACGATACCTAGAATACTCCCGGTGAAGACTACATTTACTAGCGTACGCTTGCGGTGTATCCGTTTGCCACTTCTGGTGTCAACATTGGGCCAGGTTTACAATCTTATTTCATGCTGGCCCAGATTTGTCTTTACTCGATAGCATGCAATTGCATCTCTTTTATTTGAGACTAGACGAAGATGTTTCCCTATGCCTTGACACGGCTACCGAAGGGACATTTTCACATAAAACCATGACAGAACAAAGGAAAATCCTTGATCACATCCTAGGAAAGCACGCTTCCCCATCGTAGAAACCAAAGCCCTCCAGGCCATAGTCATGTCAAGTGTGGGGGCCCCCATTAGTCCAATCGAACCATGTACCATCCATAGGTCCGACTAATGAGACCCCACCCAAACCACGAACACTAAAGTAGATAGTTCTCCATCCTTTGGAGTTCTCGATCAAATTCGAGGATTCTGGTAAAACCTCGAACAATTCTTGGCACAAAAAGGATACATTTCCTTCTAGGGAAGTCTCCCCTAACATGGGTCCATCACAAGACTGGTTATTGGAAATGAAACATTCTTCTGAAGCAATTCAGATTCTTTCACCTTCCATGACTATATCTTGTTGTTTATATTGGTTACACACACAAAAAAACTAAGAGAAATAATATGCAAGCGCACGGTTATCGGTGAGCACTTTCACCTGGGAGTTGTTTCTATAGTATCGTATTTGTTTATCCGCAAGGATAAAATGTGCGAGACTGACCAAGTCTATACTTAACCCCTGAGCTGCAATCAAGGTAATGTCATATAAGGGATATAGGGAAGACTACTTACGACACCCTAGTTCTAACATGTGGCAAGTTATGCGACTACTGCTCTAATGGGGATGTACCTGAGGAAAGGAGACACCACAGAGGATGCTTAACCATGACACACCAGATCCTACCAATCCTTCTAACGGGATGTGAGGTACATAGGAAGCAACGAGATTGTCATGTCCCGCGCCACTACCATGGGTCCAGCTAGACAGGGGGCATCTATGAGTATCCTACCCCAAGCACCACGCTTACACTACAGATGATTACCCTACCCACAATCGGAAGAGAAAAGTAAACTCGTAAACCATAGAACAATAATACCATCATACTTACTAGTATTAGAAGTTGAATCATCAAAGAATCTCAGAACCAAGCCCTGGGTTAGGGAGACTTAATCCCGTAGGTACAAGCCAGAGAGGAGACACCGACATGTCAGGCTTCCTCCAACTCACCCTCCACTCTATCTCTCTCAATCTAGAAGAACTCTAATCTCACATGGAGACTACAAAGCTAATCTCTCTTGAATGCTAGGCTCTAGAGAGGAGATCAATTCAAGAAACCCCTCTCAGCTGATCCTCTATAAAAATAATGAATTAGGGTTTCCAAGGATTGCCCCTCAAGGGTCCAGGGGCCTTGCTTATGTAGCCCCCCAAGGATGCACGACAATCCTTGGATCCAACCAACCTTAATGAACGGTGATTATTGATCCTCAAAGGCGGTAGAGGCATGATCTACGAGCTCGCTCCTGATTGGGTCCTATAGTCCTTAAGTAATGGTACTTAGGTATGCCAATCGTGATAGCTCAGTAAGAAATATAAATCTACAAGCGCACAGAACTATCATTGTAGCATTTCAACATGTGAGTATTCAGGGGTGTCATATTTATAATTTCTCACAGGAGGGCAATATGCATCAAGTGTGGTATAAACATGATCACTTATTGAGTGCAATGGTAGGCATAGAGTAAACAGGGGTAAATAATGGTTTCAAGATAGTGGACACACATCTGAGTCAACCTCAAGGATAAAAGAGAAATAAGGAATAAAAGAATATAACTAATCAGAGCAAGCATTGGTCATTCATAACTATGCAAAGAACTATAAGTAAAACATCTAACTAGTATGTCTAGTATCAGGACTAAGTCTAGGATAATAGGGAGATCCCCGTAGCTGGTCTGCCAGCCGATAGAGACTTTAGGAACTCCTACTCAATATCCGAATGTTGGGGAGTGCTTGGGATGGACAGGGCTATCACCACCTGCCCACCTACCCCTCTACCCATGGGATATCGACATATCTGCCAATCTCCTTATACCTGAGCACCATGGCTGTGTAATTGGAAACAACTCCTAACCCCCACGGACCCCAACCCTTCGGATTGATAGGCTAGGTTAAGAGCAACCACAAAGGCATGATGAACCATCACCTCATTCCTAGTTCTTCCTTTATTCATACTAATTCGATGAATGATTAAGAACGATGATGAACAAGTCAAGAACATAATACATAAACTATGCACTAGTTTATATGTTATGCTCATAACATGATCATAACTATACTCTAGTTCATATGCATGATTATATAAATATGATAAGAACTTGCTCATGGAGGAAAACTGAATTGTATTCATACCAAGTTGTTCTTCTTCCTCCAAGGAGACAAGATCTCCTTGATAGCTTTTGCCTTGTTCACAAACTACTAAAACTACTCTAAGGAATACAAGTGAGAGGTGTGAGGTGAATGACTCCAAATGAATGTGTGTCTTGTGAATGAAGGAGCTCTCTCTATTTATAGCTCAAGTAGGACGGTTCGGGCATCTACACATATGGAAGGAGGTGAAACTGCCTTGAGGGAACCGCCCTACCAATTGCCTAAGAAGACTGGGCCCGGGAGGGGCCACCAGGGGCGGCCGACCCTGGGGGTGGTCGGTCACCTGGTGGGGCCATCTGGCTGCTGCCTTCGCGTGGTCGGTTTCTTCCTGGGCCTAGACCTCTCCTGCGGTTATGATCAGGCCCAGGTATGTACTAAAGGTGGGCTCCTTTCTAATTTTTGTTTGCGCATTTTCTGGATTCGTCTTTTGCTTTTGCACTTTCTCCATGATGTTGTGCATTTCCACTTGTTTGACCATAAAACCTATAAAAATATGAACACTAGGGGTAGAATTCAAACTTTGTTAATAGCATAGGCATATGTGTTGGAGTGTGATTATCTCTCTCTTTTTAAGCCTAAGTTGGCGATTAAAAGTGATCCATAAGGACCGCCAACAAGACCCCCAAGCTTAACCTTTGCTCATCCCGAGCAAATAGCTAAGTATGGTTGTTGATCAGGAGTTGCTGCAATGCTGATATAAGTCATAAGTGCCATGTCTATAACTAAATATTCCTTCACAATTTAAATAAGTTGGCATTACTATCCACTCTTTACCTTGATTGCTCATGGGGCTTGTAGCTTCTCCAAGTTCTTGGGCGGTTGCAAGACAGAACGGTTGTAACAGAATCACTAGTCATTCATTCTTTGATAGACCGTCTATCCGAAGGTTTTTATGAATTTTACAAAACAAAACAAGTTCCTCAAATGATTCTCTCAATCGCTCAATGTGTATTGTTACCTCACCAAAGGCATTGTAGTTCTGCCTTTTATAACCTACCACTAAGGCTCAGAGTGGAGTTTTGGGCAGGTATAAAGATGGGCTTACTTACATCACCTGTATTGCTAAGTCAAAGTCCGGATCACAAGGAGATACAAGTCATACACCTTGATTGAGATGTGCAAGTGTGTGGACTATGAGGATGGTGGAATCCTAACTCTAATTATTTTTGGCACTCCATACATCATGACTCTCCTTTATTTGGATGGAATAGAACCGTTGGAGAGATATGGACTATAAAAGCTTCAGAATTTTTTTCTTTTTTATTTGAATGGGTATTTGCATTTTTTATTTCCCATTTTTTTTCTCATGCCCCTTGGCACATATATATTTAAAATATAATGAATGCGCAGCTCTTAGGGTAAGAGTCTATATTTTTTTTGGGAACAGGGGCGCAACTCTTAGGGTAAGAGTTGGTGTATTTTTGGTGGATGGATGGGTGCATTTTGTACGCAACTCCCAGGGTGAGAGTCGGCTTTATTTGGTGGGTGCATGTGAATCTCAATCATGGGCATATGACCATAATCTCACTAGGTCACAACAATTTGACCCAACTCAAAGTTCTGCAAGCAACATATGACTAAAGGTTTATAAATGTAGAGCATATCATATGGCCTTGGTGGGTATTCGTAATCATTGAGGAACTTTTGATTTTTGAAATTTTTGAAAGAAAAACTCCGGATGTCAAGTTTCTCTGAGAACTAAGTCATAGAAAAATCTATTTGTACCATCTCATATCTTACAACAACTTAGAAAAGGATCATACGATTGCAACCCAGAAGATTTTAAGTTTTGACAACGAGACATTACTAGCCAGAAAACTTAAATCTTGAGGAATACTAAGTTATAACTTAGGCACAAATGAATTATAGACAGAGCAATTGTTCACCATTTCAACAGAAGAGAAACTAACGCATCTTACCACATATGGGAGTGGAATATATATATTTATTATTTTCAAATTCTAAAATTACGGAATTAAAACAAAGTGCAAGAATTATAAGATACATGTTACCTGTGCAGGGTCTTCTCCCCCAAGCTTAGCTCAAGGCCTAGGTCTAGGGAATTGTCCCATGGACCAAAGGAAGGCCATCTGTGCCTCGTGCCATCACCGGTTTGCATCTTCGATGTCCACAAAGTGCTGCTAGTACTACCGGTGCCACTGGGTGGAGGTCAGGATATGTGCATTGAGTATACCTTGAATTTTCCTATTCTGGAGCTCTAGTCCTCCCATGCGTGTGTTGAGGACCTCTAGTGTGATCGGCTTTGGGCAAACCGAGGGTGGCATGCCTTTCGATCCTGAGGAATGTGCTTTCTCGTGCCACCCCGATCCACCTGCCTTGTGTGGGTGACGAATGTATCCCATGCCATGTCCATACCCAGGGGTGAATCTAGGTGTAGCCATGATAGGGGGCCATTCCATCCCTGGTGTCATGGTGGGCATAGTCGGTGGTGGTGCAGGCTATGCGGGCTCCTCATCCTGTCCTCTTCTCCTCCGTGATGACCTGCAGGAAACTGAACTCCTGCGTGCCTCTTCCCTCTCAATGAGGTCGAAGGTGAGAGATTGGGAGTTATATAAAATGAGATCCGAGTTAGGTAATGGAAACTCATTTATATATCCCAGAAAATAATATACCAATCTTCTTCCTGATTCATCACGTTCCAGAATGTGGGCTTGCCCCAAATAAAACTCATTAATCATAATGCGAGGAGTAGAGAGGTAAACATAGTGTTTGCACCATGGGGATCAACACTAGTAGTGAGACGAGTGATGAGTGAAGTGCAACTGATAGGACTAGATGTCTTAAAAAATTCAGCCAATGCTTAACAATCTCATGCACAGGAGCAACCTTAATCTTTTTAAGCATGGCATAAAGCAACTTCAACTGAACATCATAAGCGTGGTGCGTATCATCTCTAGGAAATAGAGAGTTGGCAATCCATTTATGCATAAGCCTCAGAGTGGGATGATGAATGATATTAACATTGGGTTGGAACTTCCTAGTGACATTTTGCCCAGTAATCAAATGCCAAAAAGTATCACGGTGATAACCCGAGAGAGAAAAACCCAAGTCAACAGAGCATCGAGTGTGAAAGCCTAAGTGTGCAGCTAGCTCCTTCCAGAAAAGGCTATGCTCTCTACCAAAGCAGTGAAAAGTAATACCATTGTTGACAATTTGCAGAGTGCCCAGGACTTGGATAGTCAAAAGAAGAGATCCAAGTTCATGCACAGGGGCAACTCAGCCCCAACCTATGTGCTCAAAAATGATATTAAATTCGATGTCCATACCTGTTTGTTGGAGAAGGGTCGGGTCGAAAGCCAACGTGTGCAAGAACTCATGTTCCTTGAGGTGGTTGTATGCTTGCATCTCCCGTTCGTTCTCTAAGTCGATGAAAGGGGCATCAGCTTCATCTATGGCATGGCCTATTGGCGCCTCCTCCTCTCCTCCTTGCAGCGGGTTCTCCTCATGCGAGGGGATGTTTTGGCTTGATCCCCCATGGGAGCGACGACCTATTCAGAACATGCCAAAAACCTAATTCCCGATCCCACTCATGGTGAGTGAGCTTAGCACGAGAGCTTGAGCTTGCTTTTATGGTGGAAGTGCAAGGGATTTTTGTAGAATTTTCTTGCACTTTGATCTTTGTGGAAATATATGGAGGTGGTGGAGCAAGAGAGTGATGGAGAGGGAGTGAAAAAATGTGAGAGTGAGAGGGGTGAGGAGCTCAACCCTGGCCTCCTGGTATTTATGGACGTGGATGCAGGCGTGGAGAGGCTGGTGGCAACGGCTAGTAGCCATTGGCAAAAAGCTAGAGCGTGTAACACCCGGTTCTAAGGACAAAACTAGATATATACGGTATGTGAGTCTTAAAGGACAAATCTCACATATAGCTATAAATAGTATCAATTACAATGCTTTAAATATAACATACACAATATATAAAAGATCACCTAATGAACAGTCAGCGGAAAGTCGACTCTGAACTTCGAGTGTAAACTTCACTCCACTGGATCCAACTGACTGGTTGATCACAAGCCTAAAACTTCTCCTGAGGTGTGGGGGAATAGCAAGAGTGAGTCCATGTCGAACTTAACAAGTATAGCAATAAGGCAGTACCCATCAACTCATGATCAATGTAACAAAAATAATTTAAAGCATAAAACGGTAAACTTTGCACTCGTGTCCTTGAGCAAGGCTAGTATACCAATTTATTAAACACTGCACAGAGGTGTACACTTTCACTATGAGCCATGATTTACCCTTTTGCCCAAGGCAGCCAACCTCTTAGCCCACTACCAAGGAGGACCGGCAGGGTTCACTATGAAGCCTTTCAAAGGTTCATCTAACATGTTAGGGCCGCTAAGGTTTGTGCGCCTATGAATGTAGTATCTCCCCTTCTAGATGGCACACAGCCGCAGCCTATACACATATAGACAGGGTCCAACTACACCCAACCTAGACACACCCCTCTTGCACCAAAAAGGGAACCGTTAGCAAGCTAGAAAAGGTACTCATACTGAGCTAAAGCCAGAGCCATATAGCCCTCATAGCTGTACTATAAATCCTGGAGGTTCTGTTACAGATAAATCCTCAAGTTGCTAAAAAGTCATTTTTATCGTTTTATTGCTTAAACATTAATTAAGTCACAAGATCATAGTTACATAAATAAAACCCCAAGCTATACTTGCCTCATTCAAAGCTTTCCTGATGAACATGCTGATTCTGATTGTCAAAGAACTCTTGGTCTCAAATTCCATTTGTACTTGTCGGTCCTCAGCTCCCGATCTTTAGCACTCATGAACTGCTCTTCGTCTATTCATAGCAAACAAGCAACACAAACAGACAAAGCTAAGAACAAACATCAATCAAAAGAAACACTAAAGAGAGAGCGGTCTACATGGTAGAGCTCATTACTATGATCACGAGAGCGTAAGAGTGACCAACAAAGGAGCTATCGTTGTGGTGGCACAACTAACGAGGTTGATCTAGGCTATTCGCATGTTGGAAAGGTGTTGATAGATCATTATTCTAACCCACAAATAAGTCGCATTTTGAAAAGCCTAGAACATGGTAAATTTCACTATGATCGCGTAGCTTACGTCGATATGATTCCAAAAAGTATAAGTTTGCTAAAAACAGAGTTAAAACATGAAAGTTATGGCTAAAATAAGTTCAGGGGCATAACTATAAATAAATAGAACTAATTTTGTATTCAAAAATAATTTAAAAACTAAAATAAAACTCATTTTGGACCTAAAGCATAAATACCGATGATTTTAGGGTTCAAACTGTAAAATCAACAGCCCGTTTTGAACTATGGTGGACTAAATCATAATTACAGAAAAGTCTAGGGACCTTTCTACAAAACACCAGAGCTGACCGGCTGGTTGACCAGATTGATTGGTCAGCGCTTGCGTGGCGCTGACATGGCATACATGTGGCGCCAGCGTGGCTGCCACGTCGGCCGACGGCGCCAAGTTGACCCACGGTCCACGGCCGATCTGGACCGCCCAGCTCAGATCCGACGACTGGCGGTCGTCCTGCGGTGGTGGGTCGCCGGAGCAGCGGCCGGGACAGCGGCGCGGCAGGGGAGGTCGCCGGAGTTCGCTGGAATGACGCTCCGGGGCTCGGCCTGCGGGTCGGAGGGTACGGGAGCGACGAGCGTGACCTTGCGGACTCCACCGTGGGGTCCTTGGCGGCGAGGGAAGGCTGGTGGCGGGTGGCCACGTGGTGGGTGCCATTGACACCAGCCAGAGGTCGACGGGGAGCAGCTACGCCACACGACGGGGCTACGTGAGTGCGCAGGCGTGCTACGCACGCGAAGGCGAGCGTGTTGCGCACTGTGGCGACGATGGCATGCGGCGAGGCATGACGGAGCACGCGGCGAGGTGGACCGGGACGACGGTGGAAAAATGGCGAGGTTGCGTACGCAGGAGCGAGCGAGAGGGAGGACGGGGAGGGGACCGATGGCTTCCTCACCTTGGGGCGGAGCTCATCCATATGGTCTCGGCGGCCCGGGCTCGCAGGAGGGGGAGATCGGCGGCAGCGCACCCGAGCTCGGGGCGGTGGCGGCTGTGGCGGCGTGCGAGAAAACTAGGGCACCGGGTGGCGGCGGCTCGCGTTAGGGTTCTGAAGGGGCACGGAGCTCTAGAGCAAAGCCCTTTATAGGCGAGCGGCGAACATTGGGTCGAGCGACCGAGCGGGATCGAGCGGCGGCACGGCGCTCCGCACGATGCGGGAGAGAGGGATGCGGCTGAGGACGCTGACACGTGGGCCTGGGGAATGGGGGCCCGCCTGGCAGCGCGTCGTGGGTGCGGAGCAGGCCGGTGCTGGCTGCTGCTGGGCCGAGCAGCCCACTAAGCGAGAGAGCAGGCCGATGCTGGGCCGAACCGCTTGCGGCTTGGCTGGCTGACTTGCGGCCTGGCATATGGCTGTGGCAGCCTGGCTGGCCTGTGGCCACCGGTGGCCAGAGCTTGCTAGCCGTGGCTGGCCAGGGTCGGCCGTGGCTGGCTGGAACCGGCCAGAATTGGCCAGAGGTGGCTGTGGCTGGCCAGATGAGGCTAGGTAAGGCCAGGTGTGGCCCAAGCTAGGTTGGAGCTGGCCAAAGCAAGTTAGGATATCTTAGAGGGTGGCAAAGGGTTGCTACACTGGACTGCTGCTGCTGACCTGACCGAGGTGGCCATTGCCAGCTAGGGCTGGCCGGGACTAGCCAAAGCTGGCTAGTTGAGGCCAAGAGTGGCCAGAGTAGGCTAGGGTTGGCCAGGGAAAGCTACGGCTGGCTAGGGTGAAGACGAGGCTGACCAAAGCTTGCTAGAAAGAGCTAGAGACTAGCCTATGGTCACTAAAGCTTGCTAGGGGATGGTGTCTAGTTAGAGTGATGACCAACACTATAGAGAAAAAGAAAGGCTCTCTCTCACTCTATGCAAGACAAAGGATTTTCCAAAAATGTTTTTCCAAAACCTTCTTGACGGAAAACTTGGGTTTTCGAAGCTTTATCTTCATACTCGAGAAGGACCTAGTCATGACTTGCTCGGGGTTTAGAAATTCTTTTTCACATTCAAGAAAAACCAAGCAAAGCACCAAGCACAAACCATCTTTATTATCTTCATAAAAGTTTTATAAAACCACACTTTTTATCATTTTATAATGATAACAAAAGAATAAAATCTTGGATAATTTTGAAGAAATTAATAAATCCTTTAGTTTATGTAGTGTTTTTGGTTCACAACCCAAAATAGAAATTTTGGGGTGTGACAATTCTACCCCACTTAACAGGAATCTCATCCCGAGATTCGAAGAGACTTGGGAAAGATAAATCTGATCTTCAAGCCTTCACTCTTCCTTGACCAGCTCTTACTAGTGATGATGTCACAAGATCAAAACCAACTTTGTGAAGTGTGTCCTTCAGATTCTTAAGATCCAAATAGATCTCTCTCTTACGTCCATGATTTTATTGCTTCGCATGAACCTCGCATAATGGCTTAACATTCTCCAAAAACTCTGAGTCTCACATGCTAAGTCGATTCCAACTCAACACATCTTCTCTTAAGTCCTCCTTAATTCCACCATTAGAGAAATCATCGCCAAGAAGAGAACTTCATTTAACCAAAACTCACTTGCCAATCTTTGTGTCTAATTGAGGTATTCTTGATCCCCGTACAAACAACCATAGATCATTTGCACTCAATTTGTCTCTAGTAGGCTGAATGTTGAACCTCAAAATGATAATAGCTTGAGTTCGATCATCAATCCTTATGATTACCCAAGCTCCTTGCAGATGATCCCACAAGATACCTTGACCAAAGCCCCATGATAGAGACTTGTTGATAGGATTAATTGATACTTCCAAGTGGAACTCTAGAATTGTATGGGACCATCATCTTGCAACTTATTTAACTTGGCAACACACCCAAGAATATATTAACTAAGGAACACCATGTAACTTGCATTTTTTCTGGGTAACTAACCATCATAATGACCTCCTGATATACATGGGAAACTCTTGTGCAAAAGTAGGAACAAATAACTTGCAATCCTTTGCGAGCAGAAAATAGCAGCACCAAAAAATGGCTATAACTCATGTTCTGTTAATCCAATGAAGTTGTTGCTTATACTATTGGAAAGCGTATGAAATCCTCTACAACTCTTGTATACAACTCTTTTCCAGATTCTATAGTTAAGGTAGTCAAAAATAGTACACAACCAAAACTCCTCTAGGTTTCCAACAACACAGGTCCATCGCCTTGTGATTTTCATAACTCGCGAAGTGTAACAAGTATCATGGTGATTCTTGCGGTTAGAGAAGGATGTTTAAGTCTATTGTTGTCTAGAATTTTTCCAACAATTATGGACACCAAAAAGCATAGGTATAGACTGATGAAGACGGATGCTCTGAAAAGACAGAGTAAGGTAGAAATGAGATTCACTAGAGACTAGAAAGATCAACAATAATAATCTTCTGGTCTTTGTGCTCCCTTGATCTGTGATTGACGAGAATGAGACATAAGACATGGATTGAGGATAGCCAAAATATATTACAAGATAAAGTTTGATCTTTTGTTTTAAGATTTATGAGATGTGATCCAACGATGGGAGACTGACATAGATTTAAAGAATGAATGCAGGTTGATCATTGAGCCTTCACATTATGACGTGTAGTGTCGAGGAGCAAGGACTAACAGGAGATAATAAGAAGATGGACTTGAGTCTTCTTGTCTTGTAACTTGGGATGCTCAAGAGTGATGAGGTTAGTACCAAATGCTACCCTACTTAACAAAGATCTTGTTCCACTTGGTGATGACGTTGAAGGCAATATTTCCTTGAAAGCTTTGATATTGATGATGTCTACTCTAGATTTTGATCCTCCATTGAGATGTAACAAAGGAGAAGGCATGAAAACCAATCATGGGCAAAGATAGTGGGCACAAAACTTGGTACACTGAAAGTGATAAGATAACAAGAATAAAGATTGATCTAAAGATAGATAGGATAGAAGACACTACCCCACTTAACAACGATTGATCTATACCTCAAAACTTCACCTTTTGGGCCTCCATCAGAACAAGAGAACTGAGACAACACACAAGCATCACAACAAGCAACACAAGCACACATCACCACATCAACACTACACATGCTTCTTCAACAATGGTAGTCATCCTAAAGGGCATGATAGATGTGGTAAAATGCCATCGAACTTTTGAATAAGATGAATTTAGAAATATTTAGTAAACCAACAAAACCATAAATCAAGGAGATAAGAAATATTAGCTCAAAGGAAGCTATTCAAGGAGGAGATAACAGAAGAAGGAAGAGAAATAGTAAATCAATGATCAAGGAGCTAGAAAAATAGTTTTATAACAAAATAAGCTTTGCAAATCGACCAATTCTATCTAGGCTTGCGTCTTACAGTCAGCATTGAGCTTGTGTCTTATAGAATTTTCTTGCACTTTGATCTTTGTGGAAATATATGGAGAGTGGTGGAGCAAGAGAGTGATTGAGAGGGAGGGAAAAAATGTGAGAGTGAGAGGGGTGAGGAGCTCAACCCCGGCCTCCTCATATTTATAGGCGTGGAGAGGCTGGTGGCAATGGCTAGTAGCCATTGGCAAAAAGCTAGAGCGTCAGCTCCTTGGGCAGGCGGCGGCCACCCCTGGGACTAGCCGATCCCCAGGTGGGGCCTGCTCTATCCCAGCTTTTGCCAGGTCTCTCCAATGGCTATCCAAGAGTGGTAGCCGGTTGCGATTCCCTCAAGTTCGAAAATTTGCTCTCTCTTTTGATTTTTTACAAATTTATTTGCAACTTTTTGGTTTTCAAAAATTATTTTAAAATAAGATTTGGAAAGGACATAAACTAAACTTTCAAAAAATGATTTTTATAAGATTTTTAAAGAAAACTTATTTTAAAATAAAATAGGATTTTTATAAAACTAGAAAGAGAAATACCTCCTTTTTTAAATACAAGAATACATATATTTATAAAATATATTTTTATATATTTTTTAAACTTGAAAGCTCAAAAAGATAAGATAAAAAATATCTAAGTGGGGGTGCCTCCCCCAAGCTGGATTATGGTGTGGGCCCCTTCTGAGTATTATTATTATATATTTTTTTAGATAACTACCGATGACCTTCAGCAAGGGCTCAACATTTATAGTCCGTTGGTAAGACTCTTCTTTCTTCATTGCTCTGCAGCTGCATGAACAAACTCGGGAGAAGTCTCAGGTTGCCCCAGGATTTTTCCCGTATTGTTGATAGGAATAGAAGCAGTTATTTGAGCAATTTGGGTTTCTATCATTTTATTGAAACTCAACTGGTTTTTAACAGAAGAAGACAGAGTTTCAAGCTTAGCATTTATATTTTCAAACATTTTATCATTGAAGGACAGCTTTTTGGTAAGATTCTCATTGATCTTAGCTTGTCCCACAATGAGGTCTCTCGAAGAAGGTTGATTTGAATTGAAATTCAAATTGAAATTATTACCTTACGGGCGGTGCTGGTTGTTCCACCCGTTATTATCTTGCTGTTGTGGTTGGCAAAACAAGTTGTTGACGTAGGAAGCTTCTTCTTGGGTTTCAGGGCAGTTGTTCCCTGAATGGCCAACATTCCCACAGACTTCACACGTCATGTGTGAGTCCATGGCCTGGACGATGCTTATGGTAGGATTAGTGGCACGATCGTCTAGTTTTTGCATCTGCAAGTCTATTTTTGCAGCGAGCAGATCTGTCTCCTTCATGGTATGTGTGTCTTTCTGTGTTTTTTCTTCCTTCTCCCCAGCTTTGATTTGCCACCATCTTCTTGATGAGTGCTGTAGCACTATCGATGGTGAGGGAGAGGAATGCACCTCTAGCTGTGGCATTGACGTGCCCCTTCGACATGGCTGTGAGGCCTTCATAGAAGTTCTGGAGCACGAGTCAATCTTCCATCCCCTAATGAGGATAGGCTCGGATGTATTCTTGGAGCCTCTCCTAAGCTTCGGGGATGGACTTAAGTGATGATTGTTGGAAGTTTGATATCTTCCCCCTTAGGCCACTGGTTCTGCTCATGGGGAAGAATTTGGCGAGGAATGCCATATAACATTTGTCCCATGTGTTGACAACTTCCTTGTTCTGATAGAACCATTGTTTTGCTTTCCCCACGAGGGAGAAAGAAAACAGGCAGAGTCTGATACTGTCCTGTGTGACGTCTTTGATGACGATGGTGTCACACAGCTCGAGGAAGTGTTGTAGGTGAGCATTTGCATCCTCACTTGGCAAGCCACTGAACTGGCTCGCCTGCACCATCGAGATGAGGCCCATACGAGTCTCAAATTTTCCATTTCCAACATTGACAGCGGGCCCAACGGGCACGTTGGCAACAGCGGGGGTGGAGTAGTCACGGAGTGTCTTGGCCATGGCAATAGTGGCGAATGGTGTGGGAGTGACTGATTTGTCTGCTGGCAGAGTTGCAGAAGAAGAAACGGTACGAGGCCTATTCTTAGGAGTGGTTTCGGATTGTCGATGAAGTTGTTCGGTAGATCAAAACTGCTCAACCACTATCCTGTTTTCATTCCAATAAAATAGGAAGAAAACAACGAAGTTAGTCAGTTTAAACTATGGCTACCAATGCCTATTTTGTAATCAATGTTTATGCCAAACTAGATGTTTGCATATTTCTTTTGCCTTCCCCGAAAATAGTGCTAGAAATGCTTGTTGGCGTTTCTTAGTGTCACTACTAGTGATAGACTGAAAGTCTATCCCTAGTAACAACACTAGAAACGTGTGCTGGCATCCCTAACCACCATTACATCAGAAGAGTAACTCTCGGCCCTTAACAGCACCGGCCAAGGTATTGCAATTTTGGTAATAATAGCTAGAAGTGCCGATTGACCTTCCTAGCCATCATTACTTACGAGGATGCAATCCTTTGGCATGGCGCCATTGGGTGCATAGGAATTATAGTCCTTAAGTAACGGTACTTAGGTATGCCAATCATGATAGCTCAGTAAGAAATAAGAATAAATCTGCAACGCATAGAACTATCATTGTAGCATTTCAACCCGTGAGTATTTAGGGGTGTCACATTTATAATTTCCCATAGGAGGGCAATATGCATCAAGTGTGGTATAAACATGATCACTTATTGAGTGCAATGGTAGGCATAGAGTAAACAGGGGTAAATAATAGTTTCAACATGGTGGACACACATCTGAGTCAACCTCAAAGATAAAAGAGAAATAAAGCAAAGAACTAATCAAAGCAAGCATTGGTCATACATAACTATGCAAAGAACTATTAGTAAAACATCTAACTAGTATGTCTAGTACCAAGACTAAGTCTGGGGTGATAGGGAGATCCCCGCATTTGGTCTGCTAGCCGATAGAGACTTTACGAACTCCTACTCAATATCTGAACATGGGGGAGTGCTTGGGATGGACAGGGCTATGACCACCTGCCCTCCTACCTCTCTACCCGTGGGATACCAACATATCCGCCGATCTTCGCATACCCGAGCACCATGCCATGTAATTAGAAACAACTCCTAACCCCCGCGGACCCCAACCCTTCGGATTGACAGGCTAGGTTAAGAGCAACCATAAAGTCACGATGAACCATCACCTCATTCCTAGTTCTTCCTCTATTCATACTAATTCGATGAACAATGAAGAATGATGATTAACAAGTCAAGAACATAATACATAAACCATGCATTAGTTTATATGTTATGCTCATAACATGATCATAACTATAGTCTAGTTCATATGCATGATTATATAAATATGATAAGAACTTGCTCATGGAGGAAAACTGAATTGTATTCATACCAAGATGTTCTTCTTCCTCCATGGAGACAAGCTCTCCTTGATTGCTTTTATCTTGCTCACAAACTACTAAAACTACTCTGAGGAATACAAGTAAGAGGTGTGAGGTGAATGACTCCAAATGAATATGTGTGTTGTGAATGAAGGAGCTCCCTCTATTTATAGCTCAAGTAGGACAGTTCGGGCATCTACACATATGGAAGGAGGTGAAACCTCCTTGAGGGAACCGCCCTAAGAACTGCCTAAGAAGACTGGGCTCGGGAGGGGCCACCAGGGGGGCGGCCGACCTCGGGGGTGGTCGGTCTCCTGGTGGAGCAATCTGGCCACCGCCTTCGCATGGTCGGTTCTTTCCTGGGCCTAGACCTCTCCTGTGGTTACAATCAAGCCCAGGTATGTACTGAAGGTGGGCTCCTTCGTAAATCTTGTTTGCGCATTTTCTGGATTCGTCTTTTGCTTTTGCACTTTGTCCATGATGTTGTTCATTTCCACTTGTTTTACCATAAAACCTGTAAAAATACGAACACTAGGGGTACAAGTGGAACTTTGTTAATAGCATAGGCCTATCTATTAGAGTGTGATTGTCTTTCTCTTTTTAAGCCTAAGTTGGTGGTTAAAGTGATCCATAAGGACCGCCAACATTGGTCCAGGAGTAGGGCGAGCGCCCTAGAGGGTAGGGCAGGTGTCCTGCCTCTGTAGCGGCTCGGCCTCCCGTTTGTTCTGGTGCCTTCTCGTGTCTTCTAGAACCTAGAAAAGTATGAGTAGCCCCTTTATCTCTATGTGGACCAGTCATGTGGGCCCTCCTTGGTTCTTTTTAGCTGACACCCTGTAGAAATAGAAATTCACCAAAACTTATGGAATTCTATCATTGTAACCCCTATATCTAGATGATATTTGCTTTTATGTCCTTTTCCATGTATCGTTAACACTTGTTTGTTAGGAGGAACTTCCATAGATGCCATACACAACCTCATAGTCAGCACTAATATCATGTCACATTTTCTAGCAAAAGCCCTTTTGGGTAATATGCCACTAGTGTTGACCGACAAACTCTTTAAGAGTTCGTCAGGGTTCATCGTTGAATGTTGTGGGATTGCTAGGGCCGTGCCATTGGAAATTGATGAAACTGAGGTCTGCGTAGACTTCCACATCTTTGCTATCCTTTAGTTTGATCTTCTCATAGGCTATCCCCTGGATGAACTTATTCAAGAAAAATCTTCCCAAGGGAGCCCTAATGAGAAGTTTAGGAAAATTGCTTCCACCACTCTCCTAGAAACTCTAATGGTGGAGCATCTTCCTAAACATAACCCATTCGAGGATGTGAAATTTAGTTCTCCATTCATTTCTCATCCTTGTGAAATTGAACGTCCATCATCACCCTCGCTCAAACTTAAGCCATGTCCCTCTAGCCTTGGAAATGTTGCTCTTGATAATTGCCGAGATGCAACATTAATTCCACATGAAAACTTTCATGCCATGGACATTCCTGAAGCAACTACTCTAGAGACCAAGCAGTAGCCTGCTAATGAGCATGCTAACTTACCTTATGAGACATCTCATGTTTCATGCTCAATTTTGGGGTCTCTAGAGTTTGTTCTGCTTTTGACCCCGTGCTTCTACAAGGATCCTAACCACCTCTTGTTTATCATTGGCAAACTTTTTAAGAGGTTGGTTGTCGATGCCTATGTTTATCATAAGCATTCCAGATCTCATAGTAGCACAATGGTGCGGACCTTGCAGCTTGAATATCAATGCCGAATGCTTGGTGGGAACTACACCACCATTGAAAGCTGTAAGAAGAAGTTCCCACGATCAAGCTTAAGAGTATAACTTAAGCACTGCCGGGAGATATGTCGCTAACCATTTTAGGAAAAGAACTCAGGACGTATGATGCTTGACAACATGGAGCGACATTGATGCTCTTGGGTGATAGAACATACTTCAAAAGGAGACCCTGACTCTACACTTGACTTTTATGCAAAAGTCCAAGTGTGGGGAGGATGGTGAGCAGCCCAAGTTCCACGGACACTATGGGTTCATTCAAAAAAATGATGATGATGTTAGCTTCGCCTTGCTAAATTATATATATAATACATGAAAAGAGTTGAAAAAAAGATGAGGGAGACTTAAAAAAAGAGATCGAGAACTAAAAAAGGGAGTCTCCCTCTTTTGGAACTTTGCAATTACCAAGGCCATTGGCCCATGCACACAAGTGTGTATGACCTAGCCTTGCTAATCACCTGAATTAGAGCTCGTACACTAAAGCCACCATTGCAGCTGTTACAACAATTCCATATGCTGCAGGTAAGTATATTCAGGTATGCAAGGTAATGATTGTTCACCAACAAATTTACTCATTCTTATCTCCATAGTTACACAAATTCATGATCCCGTGTTTATGTTGTATGCTCTAGTTTGGGTGCATTCTTAAGGTGCATCCATAGGTCTTTTTAAATTAAGCATGGTGCTTAGGTTAAAATGACCTTCTTTAATCAAAATTTGACATGGTGTTGAAATGTGATTAATGAACTTTGAGTTGTTGACATAATCAATGAAAGGAATCTAATTTGGAGATGAACCAAGGCATATCTTTCTTTGCATCTTTATTTTGCCTTGTTTGAGTTTGAATAAAAAGTTGGGTGAGCAAGTTTTCAATAATAAATAATAATAATAACTTTCTTGCTCCCTGGTTTTATAGCCAGTAGAGCCCTTGCTTGTTTTTTCTCTTGTTTTGTTTTCTTTTTATCAAAATAAAGCAGATACAAGAATAAGTGTGGGATAGATCTCTCAAGCACAACTAACACACCCTTCAAGATCTCTCCTAGATGTTGCACAAACATCAAGCAGGCCATCATATAGAGGGACAAGACACATGACATCCATGAACTCTTTCTTCTACATCGATGGTTTGTGCAACACCTCTCTCACTCCCTTAACCAACCATGATGCCATGCATATCTTGGATCACACTGTGTTTAAAGATTCTAAAAAACAAACAACAAAGGGGAGTCATGGTCGTAATATTTCTTTTAGATAGAAGCTTGCATGAAGTTGTTCCTCCTACGTTTGTCATGTATGCAAGCCAGTAACATGCAGGAGTTACCAATAAATGACTTACTACACGATGACATGCTACTAAAAGTGACGGACTCCAACCCATGCCTTGGTAGTCAACTGAGTTGGGGACCAAGCCACCGTAGTGACAACTCTGATGCTTCATCCATATTGGTACAGACATTCAGCTTGGGGGTGGGGAGCTTCCGAGCACACTCAAGAGAGGCCATGAACTACACATTAGGCCGAAGCACCAGCAACTAGCGGCACTCCCAAGTGAACCACATTGGTAAGTCAAGAGCAAGCTTGGGGGAGGACTCCCACAAAGGTAATTTGTACCTCACATTTCATTTTAGTTAATTCTCTAACTTATAAAATGGTGAGATAAGGTTAATAAATATATTTTTTCTCTCTCATATGTGTTAAGATGTGTTAGTTTTTCCTATGCTGAAATGATGAATAGTTGCTCTATCTTATGTTTCACCTGTACCCATGTTATAATCGATCTTTCTCTAAGATTTGGGTTTATCAGCTAAAAATGTCTCATCCTAAAACTTCGACTAGTGGGTTGCACATGCTTAATCTTGTCTAAGTTATTGCCTGATATGATATGGTAACATGGGCTACACTATGACTTTGTTCTAAGTGAAACTTGACATCCAAAGTTTTATTTTCAAAAATATTCAAAAACAAAAGTTCCTCAATGATTATGAAATACCCACCAAGGCCACACAACATGCTTCAATTTTGCAAAACCCTTAGTCATATGTTGCTTGTGGAACAGTGAGTTGGGTCAAATTGTTGTGACCTTAGTGAGACTATGGTCATATGCCCATAATTGAGATTCACATTCACCCACCAAATAAAGCTGACTCTCACTCTGAGAGTTGCGCACAACATGCACCCATCCATCCACCAAAAATATGCCAACTCTTACCCTAAGAGTTACGCTCCCTTTTTCCACCAAATAAAAATGCTAACTCTTACCCTAAGAGCCACGCATTCTTTATGCAAAATTTACTCCCTGCATTCACCATCATGACATCTCTCCATTCAAAAAGATCTTCATACGCCAATAAAGGATATTGGCTATGCTAAAACAGAGAGAGAGAAACCATGCCAAGTGGGATGCAATCAATAAACGGGAAAAAAGTTCCAAGTACCCGTTCAAAAAAAGAAGAAAAAAAGAAAAAATATACATATGGATATATGATCTTATAGCCCATATCCCTCCAAAAAGTTTCATTTCATCCAATAAAGGAGAGTCACGATGCATGGAGTACCAAAAATATTTAGAATTAGGATTTTACCATCCTCATACTCCACACACTTGCACATCTGAATCAAAGTGTATGACTTGTATCTCCTTGTGGTTCAGTTTTTGACTTAGCAATATATGTGATGCAAGTATGCCCACCTTTATACCTGCCCAAAACTCTGCTCATAAGCCTTAGTGGTAGGATATGAAAGGAAACATCAAAATGCCTTTGGTGAGGTAATCATACACATTGAGCGATCAGGAGAATCATATGAGGAGCTTACATATCTATGCAAAAATTTTAAAATCCTCCAAAAAGATAGTTGATCTTGGGATGAATGATAAGCAAATGCTCGTTGAACTATTCTATCTTGCAACCGCCCAAGACCTGAGATAGCTCAAAATCCCCATTGGTTTCGAGATAATAAATAGGATGGATAGCATGCTAATTTATTCAAATTGAAGTAGAAAACTTTGTTATAACTTTGGTACATTTGAAATATGATCGGCATAGTAGCAACTCCTAATCAACAACCATACTTAGCTATCTGCTTGGGACAAGCAATGGTTAAGCTTGGGGGTCTTGTTGGCGGTCTTTATCGACCATTTTTTAATGCCAGTTTATAGCCAAAAAGTGAGAAACAAGCATACCTTAACACGTATACATGTGCTATTAACGTAGTTCCACTTGCACCACTAGTGATCATGTTTTGTAGTTTTATTGATGGAAACAAGTGGAAATATGCAAAGCAAAGGAGAAAGCGTAAAGGTAGACATCAAATTCAGGAATATGCAAACAAAGAATAACAAAAAGCCCATGTTCATGGTACATCTGGGCCTGATCATAACCACAGGGGAGGTCCAAGCCCAAAGGAGAACCAACCACGCAAAGGCGGTGGCCAGGGGGCCCACCCAGGGATTGGCCGCCCCTAGCTAGGGCTTCCTAGGCCCAGTCTCCTCTAGCGGTTCATAGGTGGTTCAACAACATTGGGTACACCTACGATCGGTGCAGATGGAAAGTGCAAATCACCCTTTGGAGGTCAGTTTGGATCCTTCCATGTGGGGATGGTGCTTTTGCATAGAGCCCCTTTCTCTCAAGCCATAAAAGGAGGCCTCCTATCTTCACATAATTCATTCATTCATCATTCATCATGCATCAACACAAGAGGTCACAATGTAGAGAGGAAGAGCATGCTCCATTCCATTAGCTTCTAGCTAGATTAGTATAGGGAGAGAGAGGGAAAGAGCTAGAGAAAGAGCAGAGTCAAAGCAGTTCTACCTCCAGGTGGACGAAGTTCCAGACTTGTCGGCTCTCACTCCAACTTGTACCTTTATGATTGTCTTGCTACTTGAAGTAAGAAGTTCGTGTTCAAGTTTGGTTTGATTCTTTAAGCATGTCTCTTTCATAAATGCTACTTGTTTGTGGGTTCATCATCTGTCCTTTAGGCGGATGCTCTAGAGGGTCCCTGATAAAGATGGATCACCCTGTGCACGCTAGAGTAGTAGTCACTAGCGTAGATATGGTGTCTAGGCTAGAGGCTACCTTCGTTCGCTGTGTATCCCACGGGTAGAGGGGTAGACGGGTAGGTAGTGACAAGCCTACTCGTTCGTACCAGCATTCCCCCATGTCCAGATACAGAGTGGAGCTAGAGACTAGTATCGCTTGGCAGACCAAGTGCGCTAGTGCCTGAAGCAAGTAAGTAGTGGGAAAATTACCTTCGCTTAAGGTTTATTACCTTAGAAGAACCTTTTTCCCAAGATAATCTTCATGTCATCATTCTGGGAGAACTAGTTTAGAGACTTCTTACACCTCTATTCCCTGTGGAAATACGATACCATGAAAACTTCCAATTGAAGGCTACAATGGTACTTTTTGTATGCTTGCGGATTATCTGCATTCGTTAAGAAATACCAATAGTGGGCATGGCCGAACACCCTTGGAGCGTGGCATGCGAGGGCATAGAAGCGGTCAGCAAAGTCTTTCACCATTGAGACAAATGGCAGGTAGCCGAGTTTGGCTAACCTGTTGCCACGAAACGGGGCCCAAAGCAGAGACGACATAAGTCGCGATAACGATCCCATGCAGGCATACCCTCATCCTGTTTGAGGGCATAGTACCATGTTTGCGTGACACTGTGAAGATGGTAGGAGGGCCATGTGCGGTTGGACGCCGATGTGCACTGGCCCCTAAAAAATTGGTCACACTAATTGAGCCAGTTAAGGTGGTCATCGGCACCGTAATAGGTAGGAAACTCTAGGCGGTAGTGTTTTAGCTGCTCCATGCTGCCCGGAAGCACCCACCGAGGCTGCCCTGGAGGGCCCCGCCGCTGTATTGAATGGCGAGGGCCACAGGTGCGGTTGTCTATGGTAGCAGGCTGATGCCAAGGACTAGAGTCTCATCAACACCACCGTACAGAAGCCCTGAGGCCGGAACGCCACCATGCGGCGAGACGGTCCCAGTCGAGGGGGTGGTCATGTAGGTGTAGATTTGTGTTAATAATGCCATAAGCCAGGCCGGAAGCGAGGATGGTGGCGAATGTGGAAATTGTATCTCTTGGATGGGGAACCCACAGCCGAGGAGTAATGGTTACGGTGACGTGGTGGTCACTGTGGCATTGTATCGCATCCCATTGGGGTATAGGTCGATCGATGACGAAGGCGGCGGCGGAGGAAGCAACTGCTATTGTGGGTGCCATGGTGGTGAGGGGTCTAGTTGCAGATCGAGAAGGAATGCGTGGATCCCGACCACCATCTTGGTCAGGTCGATGACCATTGTCATTAGCTCCTCGTTGGTCAACACGCGGGTGGCGGAGGAGGACGCCCCGGCGGCCAACGGCATCGATGCGCCGGGAACTAGAGGCAGGGTTCCCATGGGCAGAGATGGTTGGGGGTGGCACAGGGTCAGCTAGCGGCATGATGGTGTTGGGGATGGGCGATGGGTTCCTGGAGGTGGGCAACACAGTCGACATCAGAATTGAGAAACCTGATACCAGGTTGATAGGCAGCGGGCCTCTAGCTCTCATCGATCAAAGGTTGTAGTGGTGGGTGATCGGAGGTCAGGGCTTGAAGACACCTCAACGGCGGGGCGCCATCATGCTCACTCGTGAGGGGAATAGGGAAGAGGCAGCTAGGGTTTTGGGGATTCCTGGCTCCCTAATGGAAGCTGAGAAAATATGATTGCTCTTGCTTAATTCTGTCCAATATGATTACAACTTGTTTATATAGGTAAGACTCCTCAACTAATATTTGGAAATATATAATAAAGATAATATGGGCCTAAGCCCCTAGCTCCTACGCCAGATCCTCCTGGCTGATGTGGCTTACCACTAATGGGCCGGCGTTGGGTGTACTGAATGCCGATCATAATAGTATCATCCTCCTCCTCCTCACTATATTCATGAACAATAGGTTGCTTCTTGCCTCTTATAAGGTGTTCTAAATTCCTTCAATTATAGTTGCTTTGTCACCTTGAATATTCTACATGCCCTCATTTTCAACACCTGCTTACACTACATGTTCAGTATTAGAACCATACTCATCCTGATGCACATCATGATTGGCCTCCTATTTTTCAGACACATCATAAATATTCCTATGTTCAAATTTCTGCACAACTCGCCAATCTTTACCTAAAGACGTGTCTAGAAGGGAAATATCTTTTTTAATTGAGTTGCTAAGATGAAAAGATCAGTCTTGTACCATAATGACTGCACATTGATGGATTTGAAATGTCCATCATCTTGAAGGCCTCTCATCTGGCCATCTAGATTGAACCAATCGCATCGAAATAGAACCACTGTCTGATGGACTTACAGATTCAAGTTATATTCCAATTCAATTACCTCTTTAAGGACTCTATAAAAGTGTATGTCTTTCCCATTATGTGAACCTCCAGTCACTACACCACTATTTTGAGTAATAAAGAACTTCTCACGATCCACAGTGCTATATGGCACTCCATTGACCTTGCAAGCTGCACAAGTCTTAACTTGCAGATCTGGGCCACATGACAGTGCCCACAGTCCTTTGCTAACCAATTCTGGATTTTCCTTGCGTTTGTTCACAATCTGTTGCAACAGAAGCAATCAGTTCACCAGTTACATATGGATACTAATGAATATACTGAACCTAGAAACACAATGGGTAGTGACTTACATGGCACTTAAACAACTTTGCAAATCCTTTTTCAACCATTCTATCAACACCATGTATCCACTAGATTAGTCCCGTACAAGCTGCATGGCAAAGTCAATCGTAAGAATAATTGTTTAAAAAACTAAAACTAAAACTCAAACATCTAAACTTTACATACTCCACATATTCCTCAACTTCGTCACAATTATTTAGCACATACCAAACTAACTTATTCAGGACATCATCATCAATATACTACCTCCTATCAGATCCAACAAGAGTAACACATACTTTAAAATAGAGATGTCATTAGGCAATGACATCTTTCCAACACTACCATCATCTCGGTTAAATCTATTGTCAATATCCTCCATATACATAGAAGAAAAGGTCAAGGTTTCACTTGCCATATATGCGTTAGCAATTCATCCTTCTGACCTACCCTTGTTGCTTAATAAATTCTTCAAAGTGCCTAGCCGCTTTTCTATTAGGTACATCCATCCGTACTGAACAAGTCCTCTAAGTAGGGCCTCATCAGGGAGATGGACATCCAAGTGCACCATGACATCAAAGAAGACAAGCGGAAAAATTTTATCAAGCTTGTATAGGATCAATGGAATTTCTTCTTTAAGCTATTTCACAACATCAATCCATAGATTTCTACTGCATAGTTCCCTGAAGAAGGTCCCGAGCTCCGCAATTGCTTCATATACATCCTTTCTCACCAGTCCACTTAGGCTAGCTGGTATGATTCTTTGCAGGAGTATGTGGCAAGAATATGTTTTCAGCTTTTCCTGTAGCTTCGAACCATCTTCACTTATGTATCTTGCTATGTTAGCCGCATATCCATCAGGAAACTTGATACCTTCGAGAAACTTGCAGAACATGATTTTCTGATCATTCCCCAAGACATACGGAGCAGGTGGAGCAATGACTAAGTTGTCATGCTGCTGCAAGTGCAATTTAGCTCTTATGCCCATGTCATACAAATCTAGCCTAGCATTGGTTGTGTCCTTGGTCTTGCTCGGTATGTTGAGTAATGTGCCAAGAATGTTTTCACATATGTTTTTCTCTATGTGCATCACATCGAGATTATGTGGAATCTTTAAATGTTTCCAATATGGCAATTTCCACAACCCAGCTTTGCGTTATAGAACTTTGGACCCTCATTTCTATTCCTTTTATTTCTAGTAACATCAGGATGCTTCCCTGGCCTGACATCTTTCACCTTCTCTAGCTCCTCTAGGACCTCCTCTGTTGGGGGATGGGTAGCCATGCCCCACCCCCTCTTTGTAAAAAGGCCCAATGTGCTAAATAGATTAGAGGACTTGTATGTAAATTCATCATTTAAATGGGGAGGAAGGATGATTTCCTCCTCCCACCTATTCTATAAATAGAACCCCAAGGGCAAAGGGGAAGGGGGCAGCTTACTCCTCATTCATTTGACATCCCCTTCCTCTTTCCTATTTGGGACTGAGACCAAGCACAACCCTCATCCCAAAGAGGGTACCTTCACCATGTCTGGAGAAGGTACCCTCACCACAGCTGGTGAAGGTATAGCGAAGGTCTCATATCCCAACAGTTGGCATCATCCGTGGGGATCGATCAAAAAACATAAATTCTTTCTTCTCTAATTTGTTTCTCCCTGGCCCAGCGTGAAGCTACCTTCACAGTTGACAGGGCACGTCCGTTGCATCGACCTTCACCACTGTAGTTGCCCCAACACCAGTGCTGCTACCTTGGCCTAGCATGCCCAGGAGACCTCGACCCAGCACTAGCTCTCTCAGCGCAAGCCCAACAAACCTGCGAGGCTTGCTTATCTAGCTGTATAACCAGTCGGGCGTGGCCTGAGAAGGACCTTCATTTTCGGCCATAGTTGTCTTCATCTACACGCATGACTTTAGCCTTGAGTAACATAGCACTGCCATCGTCTAGCATGGCTGAGGTGAACTTAGCTTGGCTTCCTACTTTATTTGCATCTGCAGATGAGTAGATGTCCACAACCATGCACTCACCCTCCTCTTCTATATATTCAATCACATGGAAGTGTGAGGAGGCTGTCTACTCGAGCCTCACCAACATGTGGTATCCATAAGGTACACGACACCAGCATAGGATGAGGCCGTTGTAGCAATCACTGACAACTACATTGTCCATGGGCAAGAATTCAAAGGACAACTGTACATTGGTGACGCTGGTGAAGTGTCTATAGCCTTTATAAGTGTAGTAGATGAAGCCAGCCACATTTTGGGGTAGCAACTTAAGGTACTTCGGGTCCGAGATGAGTCTTTTCCAGGATTTAAAGACCATTTGGCAGCAGAACAAGGAGCGGAGGATCTCGATAACAACATCATCCTTAAAGCTGGCAAATGAGTTTGTCCTCTTGTCATGGGCCTCCTCCATTTCTTGTTTAGCTTAAAATAACATATGCACTCCATTCTAACACACCCAACATCCATGCATCATCGATTTTCAATCCAAATGCAATCCCCTAGTACCATAGGCGACACATGCTGAAGCAATCCCTAGAAGAAGAAATGAATAGTAAAAGATGAGAAAGGATACCCGCAGATCAGATCTGATGCCTCTGCCGTGGCACACTACTAATGTGGACACCAATGGCGCATTCTCCACTGGGAAAGACCTGCAGCCTGCCAAAAATTGGACTCGTGAGCCACCACAGCACACCGATCCTGGCATTCAAAGGCTACTTGTATGTTCCAATTTTGAGTGGCCTGGTGTGCCTGTCAGAGTAGCTGTAGGTCCTATAGGTAGGCTCAAAGGAATGCAGATAGTTGTTGAAATTTACTGTCAAGGCAATAAAGTCCGATGCCATTACATTTGACCGCGTCTTATAGTGTCTCCATATTTTATCCTTGTTTTCTTGTGATTCTTATTACTGTGTCGGCAAGTAGTTTACTTGACTAACTACATAGGATAGATCAACTATGTCTATGTTATAGAATGTATGGGAACATGTCGAAGCAAGATTTCTAACTGCCAGACCATACTGTGCATCACGGATGAGAGGTGCTATTGATTTGTACTACAAATGATAATGTCCAACGGTTGCATATTTGATTTCATAGGACCAGTGAAGGGTTGTTATGAATGGTGTAGCAATCAGTCCACTGGGAAACCGATAGCATTACATCAACTGGATTCAGGCTTTGCCCTTGCAACGAGTTTCTAGTCTCGATGCATCCTAATGTAGAATGAAGGACGTATGACCCCCTTAGGAGCAGGACGGCCCAATTATCACACGGCCCATATGAGGAAAGTCCCATGGTACACAAAAGAGATATGGTCAGACTTTTCCATGCTACACAAAATAGAAATGGACAGACTATCCTGTCTCATGATCCCGCAAGTCCCAAGTTTTGGCTCCTGGCAGTTCATGTCTGCGAATGCCAGAACGTCCAACTGCTGCATAATTGAAATTGTAGGACAAGCCATTGATGTTCAAATGCAGTGCGCACATAAGAAAGTCTGGCCCTATACATTTGGCGGCGTCTGGTAGTACCCTGACTAATAACTTAATATGATAGAGTATCGACATCTATGACATAAAATGCAAGGGATTACATGATTATCAATACATCAAGTTCATACAAACTAAACTAATAAATAAAAAAATCATTACAATAAACAAGATAGGCGAGAGTCTACTCAGGCATGTTTGGGAAACACAGGATCGGCGGAGTCGGGGCATGTTTGGGACATTGAAGCAGGTCGTATGTGATGATTGGACATTGAAGCACATGGTCCTACCACTATTACTTGTTTTTACTTGTTTGCTGTAAACCGTCGGCAGCGAGGAATTCAACTCAACAAGTCTTGCCATCTCGATCAAGTGCATCATGGATGAGATGTAGCTGTTGAATTTTACTACTTATTTCATCTCGTAGGACCAAATGCGAAGGGTTGTCTATTTTGAATGTCATAGCAATCATTCTACTGGCAAACCAGTAGGATTAACATTTTCCATGGTACGAGCTCCTCCAAATTTAGAGTAGCAGCACATAGATATATAGAACTCAAACTAGAATAGTAGTTAATAGAGCTTTAACCATTATAATTTTAGCTAAATCAAGTCTAACCATCACACTAACAATAACATTACAAATTTAGATATATTAAGTCTAACAATCACAAATACAATACCATTAGAAATGCAGCTAAATGAAGTCTAACCATCACACTAGCAATCATTACACAAGCTCAACTTCATAGGAGCTGAAGGCACCAACTGCATCTTCCCAGCAGCTTTACTTTTTATCAGCAGAAGCAGGGAACCTGTGAACTTGATCCTGGCAGTCAGGCAAGCTATGGAAAACCCCTCACTTATGGCCATGGAACACAACATATCATGGATTCATCTCAAATATGCACAACCCAAACAGGCTGCCTCAGTTTTACAAGTGCCAGTGGTAGTGACCATCATTGGCATGCGTAGCAACAAATGTAGCTTAAAGATTAGTGATACTGGTTTGCTGCCTTATTACAAATCCAACAGCCATGAGCTACAAGGGCTACCACAACCATTCCCCCTTCCTACTACAGTCCCAACTGCTCCAATTACACACAGAACTAGTGAATCTCACTTGATTGGGTTCTTCTAAGAGAAGCATACTGCATAATGATTGCGTCCATTCAATGTCAACGATAAGAATGTTCTTCTATTCTTACTTGATTGGGTACGTAAGTAAGTCCGATGCCATGCTCGATGGACACAAAGGGATCGTTCGATCACTCCAGCTATACATACAGTGCACGTAACAAAGTCCGACCAATGCAGATCTAACCAAGCTGGACACATATTATACATACTATGAAGGCAAGAAAGTCCAAGCTTATTAAATATGACCAGGCTGGACACATAAGCATCAATTAGTGTTCAAGAACAAGGGTACATTAGCATCGAATTGGGCTTTATTTTACTTCTCTCAATGAATTTGAGAACAAGGGAACATAAGGAAGATATAATGGTCTAAAGATGAACGCATCTTTAACGATAACTGTAACATACTCAAATTCATGGACAGGGATGACATGGACTTCTCTGCGGTCCATGTCGTATGCTAGCTTTGCTCTATCCTCCCCTTCAAAGAAAATCAATCACATGGAAGTGCGAGGAAGCTGTCGGATTGAAACACAAGCGAGCCTTACCCAATGCATGGCCAACAACACGGGTGCTAGGTGGCAGTATCTCATACCTCTCAGTCACTGGGTTGTAGACACAATAGTGACATCCATGACTCCAAGGCAACAACCAAGGATGAGCCCACTGCAGTAATCTGATACAGCTACTAATTCCTCTATGAAAGGCAAGAATTTGAAGGAGGGGGCATCCATGTGATGCTGATGAAGTCTCGTTTACCGTCTGAACCAGCAAAGAAGAAGTCAGCTATAGTCTGGGGTAGTTCATCCTAGTTCTTTGAGTCTGAGATGAGGTGGAGCCAGGATTTATAGACCAACTTGCAGCGGATCAAGGAGCAGGCGCGAAAGCGGCGGATGATCTCGAAAATAAGATCCTCGTTGAGCCAGTCCACTGCGTCCATGTTCTTGCGGGCCTCCTTCTATTCAAAGACATTGCTATGGTCAAACTATGCAGTATGATTATCCTTACAATGGCAAAAAATCCAACAAAGATCAACTAATGAAATGAGAGAAAGGAGACCTGCTGATCGGATTTGTCGCCTGTGTCATGGTACACAACCGACGCGAATAGCCCCGCCGCCTGCCTCCAAATGGATGCTGGAGCCACACAACACACTGGGGATCCATCACCACCGCCGCTACCACAGGTGTTACGGATAAATTTGATATGTTTATCAAATTTGTTTGAACTTGCAGGGGATATATATCCAATATATGGGGTCAACATGTTCCACACAAGGAGGGCAGCGCTGACGGCCCAATTATCACATGGACCATTTAAGGACTGTCCTATGGTACACAAAAGAGACATGGCTGAACTTTCCCATGACACATGAAAGAGAAATGGCCAGATTGTCCTGTTCTCTTGATCTTGCAAGTCCCAAGTCTTGTGTCCTCGAAATTTCAATCTATGAATGACAGAAAGTACCTTTAGGCCATTCAGATTCCTTATAGGTCCACGTGAGGAGGATGACTATCCCTTATGAGCGGGGATGGACCAATTAAAGACTATACTGTGGTACTCAAAAGGGATATGGTCGGACATTATTGAAACATACGGTCCTGCCACTGTTACTTCTTTTTACCTATTTTGTAAACCGTTGGCAGCGAGGAATTCACCTCAACATGTCTCACTGCCTAGATCTAGTGCATCATGGATGAAATGTAGCTATTGAATTTTGATGCCTTCGCAAGAAAGTCCAACCGCTGCATATTTGATCTCGTAGGTCTAAGTGCGAAGGTTTGTCTTATTTCAATTGTTGTAGCAATTAGTCTACTGATAAACCAATAGGATTAACATTTTCCATGGTACGAGCTCGTGTGGTTCATCCTTGTGCTCCAAATCTAGCCCCGTAAGTGTGCGACCCTATGGGTTCATGCACAGATAGACATGGCCCAAGTACTCCACCCCTAGTAGTTCATATCTGCGAAGGCCAGAAAGTCTGACCGCTACATAATTGAACACGTAGGACAAAGTATAATGGGTTTGTTGGTTTTGATTGTGATAGCAATCAGTATGCACTGATACATTGTATCAATCGCCTACCTGTTGGTTCCTACATTGCAGCGAGGAGGAAATCTCGCCACATCATAACGTAGAACAGATCGAGTCATGGGTTGGAATGCTATGGCCCATGTATATTTGATCTCATAGGATGCGGTATAGCCAAAGGCTCTAGCGGACCATGTTGTATTTTCTTTTTTTAGGGGCCTTTGTGTAAGATAGGTCAGACAGCTATCCATGTATTGTAACCTCCTATGCATTATCTGTGTTCATACACATATTTGTCTGTTTTCCATGTCTAGTAATGTAGATACTACTTGTCATATAAGTACACATATATAAAAATATCTTGTGGTTGATGGTTCGTTCCTCTCTTCTTCTGTGTTAGGACTATTGATGTCATCCACCATCCCACCCATCAGTCTCCTCATCGCCGCTTCTCTCCGTCGCACCTACTTGCTACCCATCAGCGTCCAAGCCGCCTCTCACCACCGTCAAGCAACGCGCCGTATGCCCCACCAGCACGCCCCACACGGATCCACCACCTACCTCCAAATGGACGTCGGAGCGACCACAGCGCACCAGGGATCCTCCGCCGCTGCCTTTACCTCCACCGCACTGCCACCGCAAGACCAATGGGCAGATATTCTTCCATTTTTAGGGGATATATATCTAATAATGTATAGGGTAACATGTTCCACACGAGGCGGATGACTGTCCCTTTTGGGCGAGGACTGCCGAATTAAGGACTGTCCCATGGTACACAATAGAGATATGGCCAAACTTTCCCATGGTACACGAAAGAGAAATGGCCAGACTATCCCAAATCCCAAGTCTTGGCTAGTGGCAGTTCATATGTGCTAGCTCAGAATGTCCAACCGCTATATAACTGACCTCGTAGGACAAATAAATAATGGGCTTGTTAGTTTTGATTGTCGTGTTAATCAGTATGCACTGATACAAAAGATCAATCATCTACTTTCTGGCTCCCACATTGCAGCAAGGAGGAAATCTTGTCACATCGTAATGCAAAATAGATTAAGGAGCCATGGTGTTCAAGTGCTATTGCGCATGTATATCTGATCTCATAGTATGCGGTATTAACAAATAGCTGCTCAACCAGTCGGTGATGCACTCGTGGTGGAATGGATTGCCGTGACACGACACATTCACACCATGGGTGGCTGATGTATTTTGGCTAGACGTAGGTGTCATGGAAGGAGAATAGAATAGGTTGCTTGTGACTTGGGGGACTAGTTACATGGTTTGAGCTGTACAATGCCACATCACTAAAGCTGGTGTTCATGCTATTGTTGGACAATAATGCATTACCAAAGTTTTTGAACTTGGACCAAACTGGTACTCATCTTCACCATGACCACTCAAGGTCACCACTGCAAGATCAGCTATATTTTGTTGTTAGGACATGCTCACTGGAGACAACTATGATGTTCAACAATTTAACTTGCTGTTATAATTCCTATGCACATGATCTTCTATTGACTTTTATAATACCCTACTGATTCTTATTATTAGTTTGTTGTAAACCGTATGCTGCTAGTAGTCCATCTCAACAAATCTCACCTCACTCTATAGCTTCATGGGTGATACGTAGCTCTTCAGTTTTACTACGAATGCCAAGAAAGTCCGACCACCCCATATTTGATCTCGTAGGTCAAAGTGTGAATGCTTCTATTTTGAAAGCCCTAGCAATCAGTCTGCCGAGTGCCCGCTGATAGTTATGATTTCTGTCAGTCCGTAGTAGTGCAAGGGTATTATTACAGCAAGTTTTTTTAATGGAAATACTTTTGGGCACGTAAGAAAGTCTGACCCCTTTATGTTCGATCGTGTCTGACAAAGTATGATGGAGTATCAACATCTATAACATAAAATGCATTGGTACTGACTGCACTCCCTCTTGCCATTTATGCTTTGCCCCTTCAAAAGAACATTCCCAAAATAATAAAAGCACATAAACAAAGTTCGAATGACATTATATTGATTTCTAGTATTTTTTGGCTACATGAGGCCATTTTAAAATAGAGCAAAAGTCCACTACAATTGTACCCGCAGTTGCACTTCTACTGCTAAGGACCCAACTGGACCTACCAGTCGACGCCGCTGCCCACATCATTATCTATTCGTTATCCTGATCCGAGTCTGACGAGGTGGAGTCATCTATCCAGTAGCCCTCATCACTGTCCTGATCGGTCGAGCACGGAGGTAGAGCCATAATGGTTCAAACTTCTCCTGCTCTAGTGAAGCCAATAACAAGGGAACATATGGAAGATAGACTAGTCTGCATAAGAAGAATTCTTTTCCCGATTTAATGAAATGTCTACTATACCGAAAGAGTCTGGTAGGGATGACATGTGATTTTCTGTGGTCCATGTCATATGCGATGATTGGTTTTCTTTCATGCCCATCTAAGAAAACCAAATTCCATAATGGGTGAACTACAATCACCTCGTGGGTCAAATACACTCGGATATTAATGCTTCTAGAAATATTGTTAAGGATGACACTATGCTACAATATCCAATTATTAGTACCATAGTCTTCAAGGACCCACATTGAAAACTTCCGTTGATTGCGAGGACCTTCAACAAGACATACACACAAGTGACCCTGAGCTTGATGTAGGGTGTGCACATCACTAATACCAGGCGTAGCAATTTTCTTTCATGTATTTCCCTCCATATCCATAGCAACTATCACCGATTTTCCCTCATATCATACGTAGGCCATATTGTGTAGAAAACTATTAAGAAATACATCTCGTGTTTCACACAGTAGTCCCAAATCAATACGCTTGCCCCATCCATATTCCATACTGAGCCATGTATTAGTTTCAGATGAGTAGATCTCTAAACGTCCAATTATATGGTTTTCACCTTCCACAAAATTAACAACATGGAAGTGCAAGCAGACTATCGGATTGAAACACAATTGAGCCTCACCATCTAATAAACCCGAAGTTAAGCCATGATGATGAGGGCTAGTCGATAGTACCTTATAATTCCGTGTGATTGGATTGAAGATGACCCAGCAGTGATAGCGAGGTCCCCTAGTCATAGAGCACCAGCATAGGACGGGTCGTTGCAGCAATCCGAGACAGCTACTTTATTTGTGTAGAAGGGCAAGAAGTTGAAGCAGGGAAGTACACCGGTGAAGCTGATGAAGTGTCACTTAATGTTCTTCCTATCGAAGAAGAAACCGATCATAGTCTGGTGGGCCAGCTTGTCATGGATGTCGGACCTGTTGATGATGAGTTCCCAGTCTCGACAGACCAATTTGCAGTGGAACAAGGAGGGGCCAGAGAGGCAACGGAGGATCTTGAGAATGAGATCATCTGGGAGGGTGGTAAATGAGTCTGTCCTCCTATTGGGGGCCTGCTCCGTTTCATCAGTGTGCAATAGGCCTCAGCTACCTAAGTAATGAGATAACTGAATGAAGAAGAAAATAATTCAACAAAGATCAATTAGTGAAGTCTACAACTTGTACCAAAATGCAGCTTTAATAGCCATTAACAATTTCTATGTTACGAGCTCATCCAAATTTAGAGTAGCAGCACATAGACATAGATGACTCAAAGTAGAATATTAGTTACTATGGCTGTAACCATTAATCCAACACAATTTTAGCTAAATCAAGTCTAACCATCACACTTACAATACCATTACAAATTCATCTTACGGCTAAACAATACAACATAGCACGTATTGTGATCACTGAATTAGAAAATAATGCAACAAAGATCCATCAGTGAACTCTAACCATCACACTTACAATACCGTTACAAATTTAGCTTACGGCTAAACAACGCAACATGGCACGTATTGAGACAATGCTTACAATACCATTACAAATTTAGTCCAACATCCATGAGCTACATGGACTACCAGAACCATTACCATCCCGCATCTATCTAAAATTAAGTGATATGGCGGTATGCATCAAAGGTGTTTATTCTAAGCAAAATCCCCAAGTCCTATGGTAGATCCAGGATGAGGCAAAACCCAAATGAAGAAACAAACAGTAAAAAGGGGAGAAAGGAGACCTACGGATCGGATCTGACGCCTCTACCACTGCCGCGGCACACAAGCAACGCGGACGCCAATGCCGCCGCGCCCCACTGGGAAACACCGTCAACAGTCCTAGAACAGAGGAAGAATAACATCAAAACACTATCAACAGTCCTGGAACAGAGGAATAATAACATGACATAGACATATTTTTATCAATAAATTGGTTCCACTTGTACTCTTAGTATTTGGATGCAGGAATATTCAAAAAGGCAGAAAATGAGCACGTGGACCCACAAAAGGGGGGTCGGCTAACCCCACCTTAGGGTGGTCCTGGACATAATGGCATGGCATGATCCATTTACAGCTTCACCAAACCAATTTCCACCCTCAGATCTCAATTGTGTTTTCAATCAAGGGTGAGAAGTGAAGTGACATGGATTGATGGGCCCACAACGAAGGAACCAAGACGAAACAATACATGACACCAGGGAAAGACCACAGGTGGGCCCACC
This sequence comes from Bothriochloa decipiens, assembly GCA_023333625.1. NCBI lineage: Eukaryota > Viridiplantae > Streptophyta > Magnoliopsida > Poales > Poaceae > Bothriochloa > Bothriochloa decipiens. Next base: position 26,165,248 of record CM041641.1, on the reverse strand, counting down.
CTGCCATGGAGGGATCGGCCGATCCCCTCCATGTGGGCCCCAACCTCCAGCTCACTCCACCTACTTCTAGCATGCCGCCATGCAAAGCTCCTGATCTCAGACGTCCATTCAAGGCGGTTCTTGAGGCGGTTTATCCAAGGGTGGAGAGATGGGGAGCACATGGATCACTGGCGTGGCACCCCTCTACTCTCCGTATAAATACAGGCTACCTCCACCTTCCCAAGACATGATTCATTCAAGTGAGAAACCAGTCAAGTATAGTTGTAGTTTTAGTCTAGTGTGGGAGTTAGAGTTGAGTCAAGCGAAGCTCGGGGTCTCCGGAGTCATCTTCTGGAGAGTCTGGTATTGCTTTGTATCTTTCTCTTGTAAGACTTTTATTTATTTAATATAATATTCTTCTTCTACTTTTCTAAGTATTTACTTTGTGCAATATTATTCTCGCAATAGTGTTGTAGTGCTCTAGTTAGTATTATTGTAGTTACACACTAGATTGTGATCCTGTAAACAACTCCTTGGTTGTTTACCATCACCGCAAGGTGCCCTAGTGGATTGTATATTCACTAGAGTAGTGAGAGTTAGTGTAAGCGCGGTGCTTAGGCTAAGTCTCACCTTTGGTTGTCGCTGGTCCGCAAAGACAGTTCGTGGGCACACTCCCGAGAGGTGAAAGGTCTTGGGCGGCGCTAGGGTTTTCTCACCACGTTCGGGCTAGTTCTTAAAAGGCAAGACATTTACTAAGAGTATAGTCACTTTAGTAGGAGTTCTGTCTCTTGCTTTCTCATCTATCCCTAGCAGCCAATTAGTAAGGTAGAAATCCTAGTTGTTTTGACTGTTTGACTAGATTAGAGAATGGAAGTAGAGTTAGAACCACATGAACCTTTCTCACTCGTTGTCCTCCCACCTAGCTATACTACACTAGTTGTCTTTTGGTTATCTCATAGTTATCTTTGAATCATCACCTTCCTTTTACCTTTCACTTACCCCCTCTACACTAGTGGTCACTAAATTGAGATACAAGTCCATTAATATTTCTAGCTATCACTTTCCCTTGGGATAAATATAAATTACGATACATTGGAATGCTCCCAGGTGAAGTGCTACAGTGATATATTTTGTGTGCTTGTGGAATCATCCAGTAGACATTAGAAATACCCCTCAGGCATCTCCAGTGCCATCACCAACCTTCAGTGGTTGCGCTAAGATTTGCCAATAAGCATTTCTGACACCATTGCTGGGGAAAGCATAGCCTAGAAAGTTTAATACGATCGAATCTAGAAATCTATCATCAATTTAGTATCAATTAGTTGTAGGAGGGTTTACCCTTTGCCTTTGTTTCTCTTTATTGTGAAGCTAGGTAGTGTGAGTGAATTCCAATTCAAAGGAAATCATACACTCGAATTCACTCAAGGAAGGAGGCTCAGCACTAACACTCAAACAATCAATGACTACATCATCAATATCTGACTTCTCAGCTCCCTCAGTCGCCCATGTTACCACTGGACCAAGAGTGGAGGGAGCAGAAGTCAACTTTGAGATTATGCCATCACTTATCACTATGATGCAAGCCAGTACATTTGGTGGGAAGCCACATGAGGATGCAAATGCACATCTCCAGCACTTTCTAGAGGCGTGTAGCACAATGACCATCAGAGGGATCATAGCCGACACCATCCGTCTTCGCTTATTCCCATTCTATCTACTTGGGAAAGCAAAGCAATGGTTTTACGCTCGGCCCGATGATGTCAATACTTGGAGCAGGTGTGCCAATGTATTTCTCATGAAATTCTTCCTAATGGGCAAGACATCTGCTCTGAGCACCAAGATTACAAGCTTCCAACAACAAGAAGATGAGACTATTCCCAAAGCATGGGAACATCTCCAGGAGTACATTTGAGAGTGTCCGCACCATGGAATTTAGGAATGGCTCCTGATTCAAGATTTTTATCATGGGCTAACTCCAGTAGCCCATATGCACCTTGATATCGCTGCAAGAGGAGCATTCATTTCCCTCAATGTCACACAAGCCAAGAATCTCATTGATAATATAGTGACAAATCAAGGATGGAGTGATCTACTTCCTCAACCCAAGAAGAGTGGCATGAAGACCATTGAAGAGGTAGATGCCATCTTTCAAAAGATGGAGCTCCTAATGAAGAAAGCAGATGAAGCCAAAAAATTAGGCCAAACAATCGTAGGCGCCATCAATTATAGATGAACTCAGCAAGGAGGGATAGCTTCGTGCTCTCAAGGCCAAGGTAACACTAGTAAACCCAATTTGCCTTCGCTTAAAGATCTTGTCATAAATCAAGCTAAAGTTAATGATGATATAAATAAAAGATTGTTAGCTAATGACAAGACTCTTGAATCATTAACTGCTAAGATGGATTCCCATTCTTCTTCTGTTAAAGATCAATTGAACTTTAATAAAATATTTGAGTCTCAAATAGCACAAATTGCTGCCTCTATTCCATCTTTTGTAAATTCTTGCAATACTTTGAATGTGGTGACCACGAGAGGGGTTAAGACCACTCATGATCCACCATATCCAAACATGACAAGGAGGAATGAAAGAAAGGACAAGGAAGATGAGGAAGAAGAAGAAGAGGAACCACCATCCAAAGAAGACAACACCAAATTCCATGGAAAGAAGCTCCACATGAGTTTTATGACATCAACATATTGATGCCCTTTCCAAGAACAAGTTAACAAACATTTGATGAACAATTCTAAAAATTCGTTGAGGTAATTCGTCAATTATATGTCAATATTCCACTACTTGATGCAATGCAGGTTCCAACCTATGCAAAGTACCTGAGAGACATCCTCAACCACAAACGCCCGCTGCCCACAGCAGAGGTAATTAAACTAACCAAAGAATGCAGCACGGCTATACTGAATCAACTACTAAAAAAGAAGAAGGATCTCGGTTGTCCCACCATCGACTGCTCCATTGGAACACAGCACTTCGAGCATGCACTACACGACTTGGGAGCAAGCATCAGTGTCATGCTAAAGGTAGTTTTTGATCAACTAAATCATGTTGTTTTGTCCCCTACATCAATATATTTGCAGCTAGCGGATCAGTCAATTCACCATCCAGTAGGGGTAGCCAAAAATATCCCAGTTAAGATACGGGAATTCTTTGTCCCGATGGATTTCATGGTACTTGATATGGAAGTAGACAAGAAGATCCCACTCATCCTCGGGAGACCGTTTCTCAGCACTACTAGTGCACATATTAATGTTGGGACCGGAGAAATTCAATTTACCATCAATGGGACCCAAGAGAAATTCCACTTCAAACCAAAGGTAGCTCAGTGCTCGATGATCATGGCAATGGAATTGGCAACTGTTACTCTTGTAGCCAAGATCAAGAAGAAGCCCAATCCAAAACCACGATCGAAAAGCAAGCAAATATTAAAGAGGAAGGTGATCCAACTAGTGACACTTCCAAAGAAAATTCCTACAATAGTCCAAGGAGAAGGACTCATTACAAGGACTTGAAGGAATAATTCTTCCATTAAGGTAAGTACACTAACTCTTAATTAAGCATTTACTTTATAGCTTTTATTTTTACTTCACTTAATTATTTTAGTTTAAGCATTTTAGTTTCAACCTTTTATTCCCGACCTTTATTAAGTTTGAAACTAATAAAAATAGTCAATAAGCTTCCTGGCACCAGGTGGGGCCCATAAGGGGTCAGCCGAACCCTCCATGGTGTCCTTCACCTTCCACCTTTTGTCCTTTGACAAATCTTGCCATCCCATGCAATGATTCACCCATGACAATAAAATTTCTAGCATGTGATGATACATGGGTCCATTTGAGCATCTTGGTAAACCATGCATGGCAACCTTTCAGCTTTTCAGTAAATTTGCTGTGCATAGATATGTCCTATTGCAGGTACACAAAGATGAGAACCTCATGGGAGGTACTGAGGGGGTCGGCCAACCCCATGGAGGGCCCCACCTCCTCTCATCCTCTGGCAAGAGTTGTTCTACATATATAGACACATTTCTAGATGTCGACATTCACTCTAGGAAATAATACCTCTTTCGCTCTTATCTCTTGCTTTAATAAAATATGAGGAGAGATGTGCGTGACAAATAGGAGTGAATCTAGGAAGTGGAGTCAATCATTTTTGACAAAAATCCATCTATTCTTCCTAATTTCATTCATACATTCCTTGATCAAACCACCTCTTGCTAATTATGGGAAAGATGCTTGCTTAAACTTTTAAGCAAATCACCTTTTTGAGGAATCCATCCTGTGAAACATCTCATGACCAAACATCCACCAGCCGTGGTCATGTCTTGCTCCCTCCTTTTATTCTTTATTCCACTCATCACTCACTCCAAGAAAGGATTCCATGAGCAAGCATCCAAAGGAGAGAAAAATTGGTGCTCCACCAGACATGGATTGAATCCCATTGACATACACTTTTGGCACCAAGTGAGTGGAGGAATTTTGGGGGTTGGCCGACCCCTACCATGTGCACCTAGCACTCCTTCTTCTCTTCCTTCATTCCCATGCACATGAACAAAGTGTCATTTACCCTAGCCATTTCTTGCCTCCTCCTTTTATTCCTTTCCTCCCTCCATCATACCTTGATTCTTTGAAAAAGCAACCAAAAGATAGGAGATGGGAACCAGACATAGGAAGGCAATCCACTTCACTCATCTAGCATCTCTTGAATTTTGGAGGCAGTAGGGGGGTCGACCGACCCCACATAATGCACCCAGCACCTGCCTTCTCTCTCCTTACCTATTCTCTCACTCAGGAGCACTTTGTTTCATTCAAACACTCTAGAAAACTTTGACATTTTGATACACTCCCTTTCTCTCTCTCAAGTGCAACACTCGAGGAAGCAAGAAGAGGTAAAACACTAGTAAGGAAATCACTTAACACTAACCTCTCTCAACCCAGTGGTGTTCGCGTTTCTCCCTTAGCAAGCTTGAAGAACCCATTCAAATCCACGGCAAGGAAGGTACTCTCATCTTTCAGTGGGAGCTCATCAGGGCATTCACGCCAATCCATTCGCTCAGGAGGTGAACCATCCTTCCACGACACCGAGGGGCAAGCATACGAGGAGCACATGCAGCAATATGAAGAAGAATTAGATGAAGAAGCATAGCCTATGAGGACACAAGACCCAAAAACCGGTCTATGGCTGACTGCCCAAGAAATGGTCATCCTCAACAAAATTTGCCACCGTGAATTTGAGCACACCAAGGTATTTGACCCCCACTTCCTCCACCGCACAGGTATGAATGAGGAATTCTTTGATGTCTTTGGTGCAATAGGATGGGGTGAATTTTGGAATTTCTCTGAATATCCAGGTAGTAAGCTTCTTACCATAGAATTCATGTGCACCGTAAAACCAACTAAAGATTCCATTTATTTTTGCTTATGTGGTAATGACTTTGATCTTGATTGGGAAAACTTTTCTACATGTCTTAGCTTTATTAATTGTACAACTAATATTGAGCATGCCACTAAAAACTTTAATAAGCAAGAATTTTGGTATGAAATAACTGGGGAGAACATTATTGGGAAAGCACAACCACGCACTATCCATATTTGCAATCCCACTTTATGGTTCATGCACAAGTGGATGGGTGTCACTTTGTTCCCTAGAGAAGACATAAGAACTATTAGGGAAATTGATAGTGTAATTCTTTATGCCATGGTTCATAAAATTCATATATCACCTGTGAAAGCCATGGTACAGCACTGGATATCTACATCAACAAGGAGAGGTTCTTTTGACTTCACCTCTATAATTACAAAGTTTTGTAACACTCTTGGTATACTTGATGGTTTCAATGATTATACAACCACTCCTAAAATTGTCTTAAAGAAATAGTATTTCATTCAAGGACATGTTATCGTGGGTGGCCCCAATGATACAATTGAATTTAAATTACGAAAATCAGAAACAAGACTAAGTTTGCCATGTCTAGAACAAAAACTGTGTGGGGGCCACCCATTAATTCCTAACCTTCCTGGGATTGGAGGACGTGCAAGTTTTTCAGGTCCATTCACACGTGGAAAGGCACGAGCTACAGAGCATAATGATTTGGATGATGATAGTGACTATGCAGGCACATCAAATGCCATGCATACCTCCCGTTCTAGAGGGAGACGCATGTCTGGGGCACGAGTTGACTAGGTTTCTCTTTCTTCTTTGCAGGAAACTGGATCCCGCAGCAATTGTCATGATAGAGAGCTGCTTAACACACAATTTGCTTCACTGCACACCAGTCATGAAACCATCCACAATGCCATAGTGCAGATGCAGCAGCAGCTCCAAAATTATCAGGAAGAAAGTGGTAGAAACTAGGCCAACCTCTATGCACACCACAATATGCCCATACCACCATATATTCCCCAGCACCCATAGCAGTAGCCTCTTCCATATCCACCTTCACAGTATCCTCCACAATATCTTCCACAGTATCCACCTCATTACCCACCATATGCATATCCACATTAATGAGATGCCATGGGAAAGGACAAGCTTGGGGGAGAGGATTCTCTCCCCCACTAAGGTAAGTACTCCAACTTTTATTCGTGCAAGTTTATTTATTGTTAAAAAATATTATACATATATTTTAATTTTGAAAATTATAAAAATGCAAAAAAAGATTATTTCACATGTTTATTTGTGCTTTCTGAGGTTGTATATGTCATGCATGTTTATCTTTCTCTTGGAAATGATGAATAGTTGCTCTGTTAATATTTCTCTAGTACCTAGTATATAACTCGATATTTCCTTGAGTATGGATCATTGGGCTCACACAAACCACCATGACCCTGAACACTTTTGTGGGATGCAAGTGCTAGAACTAAGTCTAAGTTGTTGTAAGATACGAGATAGTGAGACAAGAGCTCCTATAATATTGTTCTAAGCATTGTTGATTACAACGAGATTTATTCTTAAAAATGATAAAAACCTTAATTGTTCCTCAATGGCAATAGATTTCTACCACAGCCATATATGATCTACATGATTGAAAACCTTCCGCATAGGCTATTTACTTTTTGTTGAGTGTTGTCAAGTCTTGTTGATTCCTATTAAGAGACTTTTTATGCCTCTAAGATCAAGATCACACGCACGCCACATATATATACATGCTGCTTCTACACTGGAAGTACGCAAAAATATGCTTTCCATTTCCACAAAAATAGATTGCTCCATGTTCTAAGTGTTACAATATCTCTATAAATATTGTTTGTTATATGAGACATAAAAAGGCTAGGCAAAATAAATATTTATAGAAGGACACATGAAGTCCTTAGTCAAAAAAGATGCTAGCCATGTCTCAATAGAAATAGAGAGACATATCTTATCAAATAAAGGAGCAATCTACTCCACTATATACCACTCACTTGCACATCTTGATCTGGGGGTATAACACTTCTCTTCAAGGATCCGAGCATTGACTTCGCAACATATGCAAGTAAGTATGCTATCTCCTTGTTATCCCTACCTTAAGCTCCAAATAAGCCTTTTTAGAAGTAGGATGGAAGGCAACTTTATGTGCCTTGGTGAGTGTAGGCATTTCTTAGCGTCACCACTAAAGATAAACTAAAAGCCCATCCCTAGTAACAACACTAGCAATGTGTGTTGGCATCCCTAACTACCATTATGTCAGAAGAGTAACTCTCGGCCCTTAATGGCGCTAGCCAAGGTATTGCAATTCTGATAATAATAGTTGGAAGTGCCAGATTGGCCTTCCTAACCATTACTTACAAGGATGCAATCCTATAGCATGGAGCCATGGGGTGCACAAGAATTACATTCCTTAAGTAATGGTACTTACGAAAGCTAATCATGATAGGTCAATAAGAAATAAGATTAAATCTGCAAGCGCACAGAACTATCATTGTAGCATTTCAACCCATGAGTATTCAGGGGTGTCATATTTATAATTTTTCATAGGAGGGTAGGATGAATGCATCTAGCTTTGGTATAAACATGATCACTTATTGAGGGCAAAGATAGACATAGAGTAAACCAGGGAAAATCAGGTTCATAAGATAGTGGACACACACATTTGAGCCAACCTCAAGGATAAAAGGTAAATAAAGATTAAAAGAATAAACTAAGTGAGAAAGCATTGATCTTATATAGCTATGCAAAGAATAGCAAATAATATCTAACTAATATGACTAGTATCAGGACTAAGTCTGGGATGATAGGGAGATCCCCGCAGCTGGTCTGCCAGCCAATATAGACTTTACAAACTCCTACTCAATACCCGAACGTGGGGGAGTGCAAGGGATTGACGGGGCTGTCACCACCTGCCCACCTACCCCTCTTCCCGTGGGGCACCGACATATCTGTCGATCTCCGCAAACTTGAGCACCTTGCTCGTGTAATTAGAAACAACTCCTAACCCCCCGGGGCCCTGGCCCTTCGGATTGATAGGCTAGGTTAAGAGGAACCATGAGGCATAATGAACTATTATCCCATCCTTAGTTCTTCCTCTATTCATACTAATTCGATGAACGATGAAGAACATTGATGAACATATCAAGAACATAACACATAGACTATATGCTAGTTCATATGTTATGATCATAACATGAACAAGATTATACTCTAATTCATATGCATTGCTATATAAATAAGATAAGAACTTGCTCATGGAGGAGAACTGAATTGTATTCATACCAAGATGTTCCTTCTTCCTCCAAGGAGATGAGCTCTCCTTGATAGCTTTGCCTTGCTCAACTACTAACACTATGCTAACGTATACAAGTAGAAAGTGTGAGGTGTGTTGCTCCAAATGTTGGTGTGTGTTAAGAATGGAGGAGCACCCTCTTCTTATAGTCCAACTAGGACGGTTCAGGCATCTACACACATGGAAGGAGGTACAACAGCCTTGGGGATACCGCCTTATGAACTGCCTGAGAAGACTGGTCCTGGGAGGGGCCACCTAGGGGGCGGTCGCCCCCGAGGGTGGTCAGTCCCCTAGTGGGACCAGCTGGCCATCACCTTCATGGGGTCGGTTCCTCCCTGGGCCTACACTTCTCCTGTGGTTACGGTTAGGCCTAGGTATGCACCAAAGGTGGGCACCTTGGTTAATCTTTATTGCGCATTCCCTGCATTCGTATTTCTCCTTTATGCTTTCTCTTTAGTGTTACGCAGTTCCACTTGTTTCCATTAAATATCTTGTGAAAACATAAACACTAGGGATACAAGTGATTCTGTTAATAGCATAAGCATATGTATTAAAGTATGGTTGCTTCTCTCTTTTTAGGCCTAAGTTGGTGGTTAAAATTGATCCATAAGGACCGCCAACAAGACCCCCAAGCTTAACATTTGCTCGTCCTAAGCAAATAGCTAAGCATGGTTGTTGATCAGGAGTTGCTACAATGCTGATATAAATCATAAGTGTCATGCCTATAACAAAACATTCTTTTGCAATTTAAATAAGTTGGCATTACTATCCACTCTTTACCTTGATTGTTCATGGGGCTTGTAGCTTCTCCAAGTTCTTGGGTGGTTGCAAGATAGAACAGTTATAATAGAATCATCAGTCATTCATTCTTTGATAGACAGTCTATCCGGAGGCTTTATGAGTTTTTGCAAAATAAATCAAGTTCCTCAAATGATTCTCTCAATCGCTCAATGTGTATGATTACCTCACCAAAGGCAATGTAGTGTTGCCTTTTTATATCCTACCACTAAGGGTGAGAGTGGAGTTATGGGTAGGTAAAAAGGTGGGCATACTTACATCACCTGTATTGCTGAGTCAAAGACCGGATCACAAGGAGAACAAGTCATACACCTTGATTGAGATGTGCCAGTGTGTGAAAAATGAGGATGGTGGAATCCTAATTCTAGATTTCTTTGGAGCTCCATGCATCATGACTTTCTTTTATTGGATGGAATGAAGCTTGGAAAGATATGGGCTATAAGATCATCATATATATATAATTTTTTTGAACGGGTATCTAGACTTTTTTCTTTCCCATTTATTTATTGCATGCCCCTTGGCATGATTTTCTCTTTCTTCTTCTATTTTTTAGCATAGCCCATATCGTTTATTAACATATGAAGACTTCTAAATGGAGAGATGTCATGAATGCAGGGAGCGAAAGTTTTGTGTAAGGAATGCGCGGCTCTCAGGGTAAGAGTCGGTATTTTTATTTGGTGGAAACAGGGGCGCAACTCTCACGGTAAGAGTTGGCATTTTTTTGGTGGATGGATGGGTGCATGTTATGTGCAACTCTCAGGGTAAGAGTGGACTTTATTTGGTGGGTGCATGTGAATCTCAGTCATGGGCATATGACCATAATCTCACTAAGGTCACAACAATTTGACCCAACTCAAAGATCCATAAGCAGCATATGACTAAAGGTTCATGAATGTAAAGCATATCATATGGCCTTGGTAGGTATTTCATAATCATTGAGGAACTTTTGATTTTGAAATTTTGAAAAGAAAACTCTGGATGTCAAGTTTCTCTTAGAACAAAGTCATAGCAAACTCTATTTGTATTATATCATATCTTGCAACAACTTAGAAAAGGATCATGCGATTGCAACCCACAAGATTTCAAGTTTTCAGGATGAGACATTTTTAGCCAACAAACTTAAATATTTTGTGGAGCATGCTGCACATGGTGTGAAAGGTTATCAAGTCAACTTTTCAACACAACAAACCGCATGTCATTTGGGGATTCCAAGATGGAGTTATTGCCAAAACATTTAAGACTGTGCAGAAGTCAAACAGCCATGCGGAAATGCTGTAGGAAGGCATCTCGAGGAGGCCCATTCACATAGTCTATGTTATCTGCTTTATTTTGTTTTTCCACCTATCTAGCAGGGCTGTTGCTAGTATAAATACCCCCTAAGACTCATTGTAATCTCAGACTTGGATAATCGAATACAGAGCCCCCTTGTTTAGCAACACGCTAACAAACCCTAGAGAGAGATCTCTACCCCTTTGCTCTTGTGTTTTCCTTCGCAGAGATTACAGAAGCGGCCGCATCATCGGCACCCAAGCTGTGCTCCTGATCCTCAAGTTCAGGTTGTATAGGTTGGTTCTTTGAGAGTGTAGTTGGGCGAATCCTTAGCTTAGGCTACCGTATAGAGACGGTGGTTGGCTCCTTGTGCGTGTCATCAGGTTGCACTAGTTATCACTCCTTGCAGCAAGTTATCTTGGCTTCTCTGAAGCTAGTTATTTGAAGATTGATCCTATGTCATGAAGATCGGGACATCATGATGTATCACTTAGCCCCTGTCATGGTCACTGAATTAACATTTTCTATAGAGCTATCAAGATGCTGTGAAGCAGTAGAAGCAAGCTAAGCGATCTGAGATTTGATGTTTTTATTAAAACTTATTTGATCCTTAACAGATAAAGATAGAGAATCAAGCTTAGCATTTACATTTTCAAACATTTTATCATTGAAAGACAACTTTTTTGTAAGGTTTTCATTTATTTTAGCTTTCCCTAAGACAAGATCTTTCAACAAAGGTTGATAGGAATTGTAATAATAATTACCTTGTGGGCGGTTTTGATTGTTCCACCCATTATTACCTGGTTGTTGATGTTGGCAAAATCCATTGTTGATGTAGGAAGCTTCCTCCTGGGTTTCGGGATAGCTGTTTCCCGAATGGCCAACATATCCACAGAATTCACACGTCATGTGTGAGTCCATGGCTTGGACAGTGCTGGTGGTAGGATCAGTGGCACGGTCATCCAACCTCTTCATCAGGAGGTCTATTTTTGTGGCAAGCAAATCCGTCTCCTTCTCGGTATGCATGCCTTTTTGTGCTTTCCTTCCTTCCCCTCAGCTTTGATTAGCCACCGTCTTCTCAATAAGTGTAGTAGCATTCTCGATGATGAGGGAGAGGAATGCGCCTCCAGCAGCGACATCTACGTGCCCCTTTAACATGGCTATGAGGCCCTCATAGAAGTTCTGAAGCATGAGCCAATCTTCCATCCCATGATGGGGACAGGCCCGGATGTATTCTTGGAGCCTTTCCCAAGCTTTAGGGATGGATTCGAGTGAAATTTGCTAGAAGTTTGATATCTTCCACCTTAGAGCACTGGTCTTGCTCATGGGGAAGAACTTTACGAGGAACACCGTGAAACATTTGTCCCATGTGTTGACAGCTTCCTTGTTCTAGTAAAACAATTGCTTCGCCTTCCCCGTGAGGGAGAAGGGAACAAGCAGAGCCTGATGCTATCTTGTGTGACATCTTTGATGATAATTGTTTCACACAGCTCAAGGAAGTGTTGCAGGTGAGTGTTTGCATCCTCACTTGGCAAACCGCAGAATTGATTTGCCTGCACAATCGTGAGTAGGCTAGTACAGAGCTCAAAGTTTCCATTCCCGACATTGACAGCGGGCCCAACAGGAACGTTGGCAAAAGCGGGTGTAGAGTAGTCATGAAGTGACTTGGCCATGTTGGTAGTAGCAGATGGTGCGAAAGTGATTGGTTCGTCTGCTGGCGGAGTAGCAGAAGAAGAAACAGTTCAGGACTTTTTCTTCCTTAGGAGTGACTCCGGATTGTCGGTGAAGTTGTCCGGTATGTCAAAACCTCTCATACACTATCATGTTTTCATTCCAATAAAAAGAGGAAGAAAACAGCGATGTTAGCCTATTTAAACTATGGCTACCAATTCTTATTATGCGATTAATGTTTATGCCAATGCTAGATGTCTACATTTAATTCCTTTTGCCCTCCCCGGCAACGGCGCCAGAAATGCTTGTTGGCGTTGCTTAGCATCACCGCTAAAGATAGACTAAAAGCCCATCCTAGTAACAACACTAGAAATATGTGTTGGCATCCCTAACCACCATTACATCGGAAGAGTAACCCTCGACCCTTAACGGCGTCGACCAAGGTATTGCAATTCTGGTAATAATAGTTAGAAGTGCTGGATTGGCCTTCCTAACTGTCATTACTTACAAGGATGCAATCCTGTAGCATGGCACCATGGGGTGCACAAGAATTACATTCCTTAAGTAATGGTACTTAGGGAAGCCAATCATGATAGCTCAGTAAGAAATAAGATTAAATCTGCAAGCACACAGAACTATCATTGTAGCATTTCAACCCGTGAGTATTCAGGGGTGTCGTATTTATAATTTCCCATGGAGGGCAGGATGAATGCATCTAGCTTTGGTATAAGCTTTATTGAGTGCAAAGGTAGACATAGCATAAATAGGGGTAAATCAGGTTCATAAGATAGTGGACACACACATCTGAGCCAACCTCAAGGATAAAAGGTAAATAAAGATTAAAAGAATAAACTAAGTGAGCAGGCATTGATCTTATATAGCTATGCAAAGAATAGCAAATAATATCTAACTAATATGACTATTATTAGGACTAAGTCTGGGATGATAAGGAGATCCCCGTAGCTGGTCTGCCAGCCGATAGAGACTTTACGAATGCCTACTCAATACCCGAACGTGGGGGAGTGCAAGGGATGGACAGGGTTGTCACCACCTGCCCACCTACCCCTCTTCCCGTGGGGCACCATGCTCATGTAATTGGAAACAACTCTTGACCCCCTAGGCCCCAACCCTTCGGATTGACAGGCTAGGTTAAGAGCAACCATGAAGGCACAACGAACCATTATCCCATCCTTAGATCTTCCTCTATTTATACTAATTCGATGAATGATGAAGAACATTGATGAACATATCAAGAACATAAAACAATGCTAGTTCATATGTTATGATCATAACATGAACAAGACTATACTCTAATTCATATGCATTGCTATATAAACAAGATAAGAACTTGCTCATGGAGGAGAGCCGAATTGTATTCATACCAAGATGTTCCTTCTTCCTCTAAGGAGACAAGCTCTCCTTGATAGCTTTGCCTTGCTCAACTACTAACACTATGCTAATGAATACAAGTAGGAAGTGTGAGGTGTGTTGCTCCAAATGTTGGTGTGTGTCAAGAATGGAGGAGCACCCTCTTCTTATAGTCCAGCTAGGATGGTTCGGGTGTCTACACACATGGAAGGAGGTACAACTGCCTTGGGGATAGCGCCTTACGAACCGCCTGAGAAGTCTAGCCTGGGAGGGGCCACCTGGGGGCGGTCGGTTCCTCCCTGGGAGTGGACTTTTCCTACGGTTATGATCAGGCACAGGTATGCACCGAAGGTGGGCTCCTTTGTCTTTACGCTTTCTCTTTAGTGTTATGCACTTCCACTTGTTTCCATTAAATATCTTTTGAAAACATAAACACTAGGGGTACAAGTGGAATTCTGTTAATAGCATAAGCATATGTATTAAAGTATGGTTGCTTCTCTCTTTCTAGGCCTAAGTTGACAGTTAAAATTGATCCATAAGGAACGCCAATAGTGAGGAATCATACACCATTTGAGGGACATGAGAGTACCATATGAGGAACATTAAGTTTTCTTTTAAATATTGCAAAACCACCGGTATGAAACTTGCAAGGAACAAGAAAAATAGTGCTCAAGTCTAACTGTTTTGTCTCACAACCGCCCAAGACAAAAGGAAAGGCCATAAGCCCCATGAAGGACTAAGGCAATATGGGTGAGTTTTCATAGCTAAATTTTTCATGCTAAGTGAAATGTTTTGTTATATACATGGCACTCTTGAAATGTGAACATTATAGCAACTCCTGATCCACCGAGACTAAGTTTAATTGTTTGCTCAGGATGAGCTAAAGTTAAGCTTGGGGGATCTTGTTGACGGTGGTTATTCCATAAAATTCCACATCAAAACACCATCAACAGTCCTAGAATAGAGGAAGAATAACATGGCATAGACATATTTTTATTAATAAATTTGTTCCACTTGTACTCTTAGTATTTGGATGCAGGAATATTTAAAAAGGTAGAAAATAAGCACCTGGACCCACCAAAGGGGGTCGGCCGACCCCACATTAGGGAGGTCTCGGACACAGTGGCGTGGGATGATCCATGTACAGCTTCACCAAACCAATTGCCACCCTCAAATCACAATTGTGTTTTCAATCAAGGGTGAGAAGTGAAGTGACATAGATTGATGGGCCCGCAACGAAGGAACCAAGATGAAACAGTACATGAGACCTACTCAATGACATGTGGGGACACGAGGGGAAGACCATAGGTGGGCCCACCCTGCCATGGAGGGATCAGTTGATCCCCTCCATGTGGGCCCCAACCTCCAGCTCACTCCACTGACTTCCAGCATGCCGCCATGCAGAGCTCCTGATCACAGACGTCCATTTAAGGCGGTTCTTGAGGCAGTTTATCGAAGGGTGGAGAGATGGGGAGCACACAGATTGCTGACATGGCACCCCTCTACTCCCCCTATAAATACGGGCTGCCTCCACCTTCCCAAGACATGATTCATTCAAGGAAGAAACCAGTCACTAGTATAGTTGTAGTTTTAGTCTAGTATGGGAGTTAGAGTTGAGTCGAGCGAAGCTCGGGGTCTCCGGAGTCATCTTCTGGAGAGTCTAGTATTGATCTTGTATCTTTCTCTTGTAAGACTTTTATTTATTTAATATAATATTCTTCTTCTACTTTTCTAAGTATTTACTTTGTGCAATATTATTCTCGCAATAGTGTTGTAGTGCTCTAGTTAGTCTTATTATAGTTACACACTAGATTGTGATCCTATAAACAACTCCTGGTTGTTTACTATCGCCGCAAGGTGCCCTAGTGGATCGTATATTCACTAGAGTAGTGAGAGTTAGTGTAAGCACGGTGCTTAGGCTAAGTCTCACCTTTGGTTGTCACTGGTCCGCACGGATAGTTCGTGGGCACACTCCCGAGAGGTGATAGGTCTTGAGCGGCATTAGGGTTTTCTCACCTCGTTCGGGCTAGTTCTTGAAAGGCAAGGTGTTTACTAAGAGTATAGTCCCTTTAGTGGGGGTTCTGTCTCCTGCTTTCTCGTCTATCCGCAGCAGCCAAGTAGTAAGGTAGTAATCATAGTTGTTTTGACTGTTTGACTACATTAGAGTATGGAAGTAGAGTTAGAACCATAGGAAACTTTCTCACTATTGTCCTCCCACCTAGCTATACTACACTAGTCATCTTTTGGTAATCTCATAGTTATCTTTGAATCAACACCTTCCTATCACCTTTCACTTACCCCCTCTACACTAGTTGTCACTAAATTGAGATACGAGTCCATTAACATTTCGAGCTATCACTTTCCTTTGAGATAAATATAAATTATGATACCTTGGAATGCTCCCGAATGAAGTGCTACAGTGGTATATTCTGTGTGCTTGCGGAATCATCCAATAGACATTAGAAATAGCCCTCAAGCATCTCTGGCGCAGTCACCAACCTTTGGTGGTTGCGCTAAGATTTGTCAACACCCTACCGCCTACCTTCAAATGGACACCGGAGCTAGCACAGCACACTAGGTATCCTCCACCATCGTCCCTAGCTCCGCCGCCCATCCAGTGCAAGTCCAATGGGCAGATATTTTTCCCATTTTTAGGGGATATATATCCAATATACAGGTCAACATGTTCCACATGACTTCTCCCTTAGGAACGGGGATGGCCCAATTATCACAAGGCCTATATAAGGACTGTCCCATGGTACACAAAAGAGGTATGGCCGGACTTCCCCATGATACATGAAAGAGAAAGGGACGGACTGTCCCATCTCTTGATCTTGCAAGTCCCAAGTCTTGGCTCCTGGCTGTTCATGTTTGCGAATGCTAGAACATCTGACTGCTACATAACTGATCATTGTTGGTGTTTCTTAGCATGAACACCAAAAGACAGGTAGGGAACCCATCTCCGATGGTCACGCCAAAAATGCCTTTGTGTAGGCAGGTCTTAATATCGCTACTAGAATTGAATCTCTAGCAATGACATAAGGATTGCAATGTGATAGATCTTAACCTTTTAGAAATATCTGCAAGCGCAGGATCTATCATTATAGAATTTCACTCGGAAGTATTATCAGGGTATCGTTATTTATATTTTCCCAAAGGAAGACGGGTACAGGTACCTCTACCATAGAAATGTTATGACTTCATATCATTGAAGTGTGGCCAAATGCTATGTAGGGGTAAGTGATAATCATTATATAGATAGTGGACACACAGTTGGATCTACCATAAGGATAAAAAGGAAATAAAGAATGAAAGAATGAAAGAATAAAAGAACAAACTACATGGAGTAGGTACATCTTATACATATGCATTGAATAGCTGAGACACATGATATACATGTCAAGCAATAAGTCAGGGTCTAAGGTAACAGGGGCAGCTCATCTGTCAGCTGATGGGACATTTACGAACTCCTACACGACTTACAAATGTGGGGGATTATGAAGGACAGAGGGGACTAGGTCACTCCCCACCGTCTACCCCTCAACCGGGGCATGTCATCATATCCGAAGGCCCCCTCATATCCAGACACCACGCCTACATACTAAGGAACTATCTACATCCCCCCAGGACTCCCACCCTATGGATGGATGAGCTAGAACATAGGCAAACCCGAAGGAACAACAAACCGTTACCCTATTCCTATCATCATCGCCATTCTTGTGTATCATATGAACAATGAAGAACATGTATGAGCATGGTGAACAATCCTCATATGGACTATAGTCTAATTCATAATCATTGAATACATCATGCTCAAGACTATACTCTAGTTCACATGCGACAATGTATATAAGAGTAGAGAACTTGAATAGGAAAGAATTCTCCATAGAAATGTTACCAAGAGTAGCTTTGCTTCCTAGGAGACAAGCCCTCCTTACTAGCTTCTAGCCTTGCTCCAACAATACTACTACTAAGCTAAAGAACAAGTGTAGAGAGAGGTAGGATGCTCCAAATGGTATGTGTGGGGGTGTGCTCCTCTCCTCTTCTTATAGGTAGCCGAAAGCAGTTCGGGGGTATTCTCATCAAGTGCACAACTACCTGAGCCTCAGATGGAAGGTACGAACCGCCTTTGCCAAGGCTGGGCCCAGCTGGCCACCTGGCACGGGCGTGGGCTAGGCCAGGGGCGCGCACCCCTGGTTTGCGCCTCCCCTGACTGACCTTGGATGGTCGGTTGTGAAGTGGGCCTGGACAGTGCCAACGTGGTGCACTCGGCCCAATTTGGTCCCGAAGTGCACCTCTTCCCAATCCCTTGATTTTACGCTTTTTGGAAAGCGTATTTCTTAAGTGGAATTCCTTGTACTTATTGTATATTCCTGCAAAACAATAATTCTCCAAGTACAAGTGGAATCAGGTTAATAGTAAATGTATATGTGTATGTAAATATATAATTCGCCCTTTTTGTTCTCAATTTGGCGGTGTAAAATAGCAATTAAGGACCACCAAAAATCACATAGGATAAAGCATAATGGGTATGTTAGTTTTGATTGTATTATTATTATGGTCATATAATAAGTTCTAAAATTTTTGGTTCGTTCCAGGTCACAAGGGCACATCGGGACGGATCCACCAATGAGACCAGACTATTACTCATCTTCACCATGACCACTCAAGGTCACCGCTGCAAGATCTGCTGTATTTGGTTGTCAGGACATGCTCACTATAGACAATCATGATGTTTAATAGTTTAACTTGCTATTATAATACCTATGCACGTGATATTCTATTGACCTTTATAGTACCCTATTGATTCTTATTATCAGTTTGTTGTAAACCGTATGCTGCTAGGAGTCCATCTCAACAAGTCTCGCCTCACTGTATAGCTTCACGGGTGATACGTAGCTCTTGAGTTTTACTGTGAATGCAAGAAAGTCCAACCGCTCCATACTTGATCTCGTAGGAAAAAGTGTGAATGCTTCTATTTTGAAAGCCCTAGCAATCAGTCTGCAAAGTTCTCGCTGATGGTTATGATTTTGGTCAGTCTGTAGTAGTGGCATGATAGAGTTTAATTTAATATAAAGGTCAACCACAGATCACGTGCAAGGGTATTATTACAAGAAGTTTTATTAATGGAAATGTTCATTACAATAAACAAGCATGCCACACCGTCATTTTTTTTAAAAAACACGGGCATGGGCTTAGGCAAGCTACACCATCACTAGGGGCTCCATGCGCAGGGCTTGTCATGCCATGGCCAAAGGCTCCACCGCCATGGAATGAGAGGCACCGCCAGCAGGGAGGCACCGAATGAGCCATTGCCACCATCAGCGGACACTCCTCATTGGATCCTGCACTCACCACGCCGGATCTTGCAACCGCATCACCGAATCAATCGGATCCGCTTCACTTGGGGCTATGTTGCAGGTCCTCCCATTCGCCATGTTTGATCTCTAAATAGAAGCACACGAAGATGTAGCAGCTCTTCTCCGATGAAGATGTACCTAGCACATATAGCAATAAGAGATGAAGTTGCATTAGGAACAATTGGGATCAGAAAGCATGGATGGGAGAAGAATATGAAGCAAAGTTGGCATGTTCTAGATCGACGACCCCCTCCCCATCCTTGAAGTGGTGGCCATGCCTGACATCCCGGAGCCGAATCTGAGAGGGAGAGCCAGATCTAAGTGGGAGGGAGACTAGGCCTAGATGCGGTCTGTCCTCCCAGCTCTCCACCTTGCATTCAGATCTAGACCCACGTTGCTAGATCTGAGAGGGAGTGCTGGATCGAGGGGAGACTACGAACGGATGCAGTGGGTCCGGATCTGAAGGCAAGGTGGAGTGGCAGGAGGAGAGCACCCAGGGGATCCTCCACTGCCGCCTCCGACTCCATCGCAAGTCTAACGAGCAGATACTTATCCACTTTCAGGGGATGTATCCCATAAATCCCATACATATATAGATATAGATATAAGAGAACAGAAAATGCATATATATAAAGGCTCCAAGGAGATTGGAACACACACAACCGCTTCGTGTAGTGGCAAAGACCTTCACATCTTTATGCTAGGTTCTGGGTTCGAATCCTAGAGAACCCAATCTTTTTTGGGGAATTCAACTTCGGCCGGAGAAGGGTAATGAACGCTGCTCCCACATGTTGGTCAGAGAAGGGTGGTCCGACATAAACAGAGAAGGGTCCCATATTGTGGGTCCTAATTATAGACGCTCTTGTCCTATGAGTAGGGTGGTGAAGTTGGCCACACGGGTCCCATAGGTCGGTCGGAGAATGGTGGCCCCACGTGAACAAAAATGGTTCCCATGGCAGGTCCCATCTAACTGACACGCGGATCCCACATGCCGATGGAGAACGGTCCTAGACGGGTCCCACATGTCAGTCTATAAAGGGTGGTCTCACATGAATAGAGATGAGTCTCCTTATGCCGGCCCCATCTGACTGACACTCTAGTCATACGCGGCGAGTGCAGAAGGGTGCTAGATGGGTCCCACAGGTCCATCGAGGAAGGGTGGCCCCACATGAACAGAGATGGGTCCCTAGTGGCGGGTCCCATCAAACTGACACACGGAACCCACACGTCAGATGGAGAACGGTCCTAGACGGGACACAAATGTCAGTAGACGAAGAGGAACAAAAATGGGTCCTCTATGGTGGGTCACATCTAACTGACACGCTAATCCCACACATCGCATGGTGAATGGTCCCAGACGAGACCCACATGTCAGTCGATGAAGAGGAGCAAAAATAGGTCCCATGTGATGGGTCCCATCTAACTGACACGCTGACCCCACACGTAGGATGTTGAACGGTCCCAGATGGGTCTCACATGCCAGTCGATGAAGGGTGGTGGCCCCAAGGTTACCCTGGCAGGCAGGTCCAACAGGTTGGTCGGTGAAGTGTGGTCTAACTGACACACTGGACCTGCACGCTGGATGGAGAATGGCGCCCATTTGGAATGGATGAGTATTGGCAGGTCCCATAATGTTGGATGGAGAAGTGTCCGGCTGAGTGATGGGCGGCTCCAATGACTAACGGCAGATGGGGGT
The DNA here is from genome assembly GCA_023333625.1 of Bothriochloa decipiens. Taxonomy (NCBI): domain Eukaryota; kingdom Viridiplantae; phylum Streptophyta; class Magnoliopsida; order Poales; family Poaceae; genus Bothriochloa; species Bothriochloa decipiens. The sequence goes on along the minus strand of CM041641.1, from coordinate 26,144,399 downwards.
ACTAGTGATAGCGTGCTAACGGCGGATGGAGGTATGAGGGAAGCTCGCAATTGGCGCCAGCACCTGTAGCCAAATGGAGCGACGTGGGTTTCAGTTACGAAGTGTGTTCATCACAACTCAAGGATACTGTGAACCGTCACAATCCAATGATGAACAGTGCCATGAACACCTCTGTTCCATTAGGTTTTTCGTGACGATTCCCGTGCCCTATTTGAAATATGTCATAGAAAACAAAATCATCACGTAGTTCAATGACCAAAGCAACAAAAACATCATGGAAACCACTCTTTGGTGACCATAACAAAATCTTCATAAGGCATTTCATCATGGAAGGCCAAATCTCCACTAGTGTGCCTGTCTCCCAATGGACGCCGAAGCCACCCGAGCACACCAGAAATCCTCTGCTGCCACCTCCGACTCAGCCACAAGTCGAAGGAGCAGATATTTTCCCACTTTGAGGGGACAAATCCTTATAAGTGAACCTGTTTGCAATGTCAAGAACATATAGTTATATGAAGGATCTCAAAGAGATGAGGACACATGCAGGTGCCTAGTGCAATGGCAATGACTTTTAGTTCTTTGCGCCTACGTTCCGGGTTCGAATCCTGGAAAACCCTATCCTTTTTTGGGAAAATCAACTTAGGCAGGAAATTCCCCTTCGTCGGCACAGCGAATGGTCCCACGTTGTGGGCAAGTCCCACAGGTCTGTCGAAGAAGGGTTCCCCCTAGTGGCATGTCCTAATTAACTAACACATGGTCTCAGACGTTGGAACGATAAGGATTACAAGTGGGACCCACATGTTGGTTGGAGAACGGTGGTCCTATGTCAACAGAGAGGGTCCCACATCACGGATAGGTCCCATAGGTCCTTCAGAGAAGGGTACCCCTAGTTGCGGGTCCCATCTGACTGATTCCATAGTCCCACGCGGTGAGTGGAGAAGGGTGCTAGACGGGTCCCACAGGTCAGTCCACGAATGGTGGCCCCACATGAACACAAATGGGTCCCTAGTTGCGGGTCCCACCTAACTAACGCTCTGACCCTACTCGTTAAGTTGAGAAAGGTACCAAACGTGGTCCCACATGTTGGTCTAGGAAGTGTGGCCCCACATGAATAGAGATGGGTCCCTTCTGGCAGGTCCCATCAAACTGACATGCGGATCCCACCCGTCTGATGGAGAATGGTGCTGATCCCACCTGTCTGTTGGAGAATGATGCCAGACAGGTCCCATAGGTTAGCCATAGAAGGGGGTGGCCTCAAGGTTCCCCTGGCAGGTAGGTCTCATAGGTCGGTCGGTGAAGTATGGTCTAACTGACATGCTGGTCCTGCACGCCGGATGGAGAACAGCGCCCATTCGGCATGGATGAGTAACGGCGGGTCCCATAACATCAAATGGAGAAGTGTCCAATTGAGTGATGGGTGGGTCCCATGACTAACTACAGATGGGGGGTACTAGTGATGCATGCTAACGGTGGATAAAAAAAGTGGCTATCCTGCAGGCAAATGGCGCTGGCTCCCATAGCCAAATAGAGCGGCGCAGGTTTCAATGATGAAGTGTGTTGGTCATAGCTCGAGGATATTCGTGAAATCGTCACAATACAGCAGTGAACAGTGCCGTGAAAGTCTCTGACGATTTCGTCAGGTTTCCATGACGTATCCTGGGATATTTTTAAAATACATAATTGTCGATACCCAGAAAATGGGTACCCCAAAACCTTGGTTTGCCAAACTAAACCCCACAAAATCAGCAACTCGACCCCTCTGGTAACCTCCCGTGATAACGTACAAAGGCCCGCAGGCTGAGACATATTGGGCTGACCCACGAACGGACAATGACGGCCCAAAGCCAAAGCCTGCTCGGGAGGCTACCGAACGGACTAGCACTGTACACTCAGGAGGCTACCGAACGGACTAGCACTGTACACTCAGGAGGCTACCGAACAGACTAGCACTGTACACTCGGGAGGCTACCGAACGGACTAGTACTGTACACGCGAGGTTACAATTCAGGTGACCCCTCAAAGACGGAACTTCGTCCGCCGAATGAGCCTGCCCTCGAGGATGTAACTTCGCCCACCGAACGAGCCTGTCCTCGAGGACGAAACTTCATTCGGGCGAATGGGCGGCCCTCGAGGGGAGTACACCCCTCGGTTTACCGACTCTCCCGTACGGGCTTGAGCGCATTTAATGCGATCTATCTACCCCCACCTAACCGCATGGCCACAGTTATGGTAACAGTTGCAGGCGTGGCGGTCAAATCTGGCTTTTACCACCCATGCCCCGGAATCCCGCAAGTAGTACTACGCTGTTGCACCATACCGAGCACTGTGCCACGTCCAGCACCACCTCGAGACGTATAAACTAGCACGTTTCCTGCATTTTCTGGGATTCAGCCTTATCCAGCGAAGCTCGACCTCCTCGGCACGACCCCCTCGACTCCGGCTAAGACCCTCGACCGTCGCCCCTCGACTTCATCAACAAACCCTCGAGCGGAACTTCAACAACTCCTGACGCGACGGCTGCAGGGCCTCCCATACCGACGTACATCGCTACGTGATCGGCCTCAACGTCATAAATCATTAGCTGTGCAGACTTGAAATACATGTACCCCTGTGCCCCTCCTTCATCTATAAAAGGAGATGCCAGGACCTATGAAAGAGGGATCGATCGAGAGATAGAAACGCTAAGTCTTTAGATCATAGAACGACACCGTGAGACAGCGTAAGGTTGAGAACTAGGCATCCAAACGCCCGAGCTCCACCACGCGCTCCTCACACCTGCTGTATTTTCCCCTGTACTAGCACTTCGGTGCAAGATAACACGAATCATCCTCCCCCCACTGGACGTAGGGCCTTCTTTGCCCGAACCAGGATAAATCGTCGTGTCCTTCTTGCATCACCCACTGGATTAAGGGAGCACGTAATTACGAATATTACTCGTTGGTGTTAACCCCCGAGGGTCAAAACATCGACAGTTGGTCCTGCCATTTTTCTCATGGGTGACTTTGTTTCACCACTTCCGCACGCTACGGTGATCTAGTTTGGGAGCCTGGAGTTCATGACCCTCGACCAGGGCTATGACATGACCCTGCTCTTAATCAGTGACCCGAACGGAGGTCGCGGTACACCCCCACGCTCTTGGGGGGCCGCTCACCTGTCTCACGACCTTGCTTCCACATCCAGAAGGAGGCACGGTCGGCGCCGTCATCGCCATCAACCTAAGTCAGGGAGGGTTCCCGCCGCTTTCTCCTCGTCTCCGACCGGAGATGACAAACCCCTTGTCGAGGGATTGTCTGACCCGAGTTTAGAGGCAGAGGGCGAACCAGTAGGACCCCACCACAACCCCGACTCCATCTTCGTCGTACGATCATCGAGGAGCCGTGACGAAGTCCCCGCTCGATCGAGCCCGCTCCCGCACGAGCTATTCGAGCGTCATCAGCGGCCTTCGTTCGACTCCTACGATGCCACAATGACGATCTCGACAGTGACCCGCTCCAACATGAGCACGTTAGAGGGCCGCTCAGGTGCCTTTCTTCGTGCAATGATGGACGTAGGGACTATCACACCAGCCTCTGAGGGTTCGGCCTTCACGAGAGCTCTAGGCCCCCGGAGGTACACTGTCGGCACACTCCAACGGCAGCTGCAGGAGGAGGCGTGGGGGCAATTCCCCGTCTTCTGCTGCGGCGACCCTGACTCTGACTCTGATCATTGGGATCCTACCCGTGAGTGTCTCCACATCGATGGTGATGTCAACTCCGATCAGGACACCATCGATCTAGCGGCCGCGACGGCTACAGCTGTGGCTGGTGACGCACCCCCTAGAGCAGAGGAACAACAACCAGACGCACCTCGAGAAGCGTGCCCTCGTCCTGGTGTGCAGGATGCACAGCTGGCATAGATTTGGGAGTTGCAGGCGAAGCTCGCCGATGAGCAGGAACGCTTGCGCTTACTCGAGCTGACCCTTGAGTAAGAGCGGCGACCGCCCGGCGGTAGAGCCCGAGCCAGGGCCCGAGAAGTCAACCGGCAGATCATCGAGGCAGGAGTACCAGAGCAACCCGCCAACCATTATCCCCGAGCAAGCCAGAACATTGTTGCGGCGGCTATGCTCCTTCGCAATATGCCCGCGCCATCCAACTCGCAAGCTCGGCGGATACAACACGAGGTCGAGGATCTCCTCGAAGTTGCTGCTGTCCAGCAAGCCGAGAGCTCAGCCTCGAGGTGTTGAGGGGCTGCCTCCGAACCTTAGGTCGAGCCCTCCCAGCCCGAAAGGGAGGGCTCGGTCGATCAGGGGGCGACCCCCCGACAGAAGAAGAAGCTGGCCCAAGAACGTATCAATGACGACCGCGCTCCCCGCGACGCGCGCCTTGACATTGTCGAGAACCGTAGACGCAAACACAGGGACGCCGAGGATCGAGGGTACAGCGCCCATCATGGAGGGCGTTACGACAGCGACGAAGGCCGACAGGCCCGGGAGCCACCGGGTCCCCGAGTCTTTAGCAGGAGGATCCACTGCGCCCAGCTGCCCGACAAGTTTCAACCCCCCACGAGTATCGTCAAATACAATGGCGAAACCAATCCCGAGCTCTGGCTAGCCGACTTTCGGTTGGCTTGTCAGGCGGGCGGGGCGCGTGGCGATCACGCCATCATACGTCACCTTCCCCTGTTCCTGTCCGACACCACACGTAGGTGGCTCGAGGAGCTTCCCCCTGACCAGATTCGCGGCTGGATCGACCTTGTTTAGATCTTTGAGGGGAACTTCAAAGGTACCTACGTACATCTCGGGAACTCCTGGGAACTGCGCAACTACAAGCAGAAACCGGGGGAGTCTCTCTGTGACTTTGCTTGATGATTCTCCAAGCTCCGCACTGAACTACCCCACATCTCCGATCTCGACGTCGTTCTAGCGTTTGTTGCGGGTACGACCTGCAAGGACCTAGTTCGTGAGTTAGGGTGTAACCGCCCCGACACCGTCGACGAGCTCATGGATGTGGTTGCCAACTACGCGGCTGGCGAAGAGGCCGTCGGCGCCTTCTTCAGCGACGGGAAGGACAAGGAAAAACGCCGGTGGCCGACACCGCCGGAGGCTCGAGCAAAGGGCCGAAGAGAAATAACAAGAAGAAGAAAAATCAGCAAGGCAAGCGTGAGGCCACAGAAGATGATCTCGTCGCGGCAACCAAACGCAAAAGACCTCGAGGCCCCCCAGAGGGCGCCATCTTCGACAAAATGCTCGAGGAGCCCTGTCCTTATCATAAGGACGGGGCAAGGCACAAGCTTAAGGATTGCCGCATGCTTCGAAGGCACTTTGAGCAAGTGGGCGTGAAGAAAGGTGACGACAAGAAAGACCAAGGCGGTGGTGAGCGAGACAACGGGGAAGACGGAAAATTCCCCGAAGTCTATGACTGCTACATGATCTACGGGGGCCCCTCGACCCAGCTCACGCCCAGACAGCATAAGCGGGAGCGTCGAGAGGTCTTCTCCGCTCGTGTCGTGACCCCTCACTACCTCGACTGGTCTGATGCACCCATCACTTTCGACCGCGATGACCATCCGGATCGAGTCCCCAACCCTGGGGCCTATCCGCTCGTCGTCGACCCAATCATCATCAACACCCACCTCTCGAAGGTCCTCATGGACGGTGGCAGCAGCCTAAATGTCATCTACCTCAAGACCCTCAACCTCTTGGGAGTCAGGAGGTACCAACTCAGACCCAGTGCCGGGGGGTTCCATGGCGTCGTGCCAGGGAAGAAAGCTTTCCCCGTCGGCCGTATCGACCTTCCTGTCTGTTTTGGCACCCCTGCCAACTTCAGGAAAGAGACCCTCACCTTCGAGGTGGTCGGGTTTCATGGAACGTATCACGCCATCATCGGTCGAGAGGGCTACGCGCAGTTCATGGCGATCCCGAACTGCACCTACCTCAAGCTCAAGATGCCAGGACCCAAAGGCGTCATCACTGTCGCCTCCTCCTACGAGCATGCGTACGACTGCGATGTCGAATGCGTCGAATATGGGGAGGCCGTCGAGCAAAATGCCATGATAGCCGTGACCCTCGAGCACCTCGCCGACGAGATGCCAGATCCCAAGCGACACGCTGGCAACTTTGAGCCAGCACAAGACACCAAGAAAGTCCCCCTCGACCCGAGCTGCCCATGCGAGAAGGTGCTAACGATTAGCGCCGACCTCGAGGACAAATAGGAAGCCGTGCTCGTCGACTTTCTCTGCGCGAACGCCGATATGTTTGCATGGAGTCATTCGGATATGCTGGGCATACCGAGGGAAGTCGCCGAGCATGCCCTGGAAATCCGGGCCGGGTCCAGACCGGTGAAGCAACGCCTACGCTGCTTCGACGAGGAGAAGCGCAGGATCATCGGCGAGGAGGTACACAAGCTTTTGGCGGCTGGATTCATCAAGGAGGTCCATCACCCCGAATGGTTAGCTAATCCCATGTTAGTTAAGAAAAAGAATGGAAAAATGCGGATGTGTATTGACTATACTAGTTTAAACAAAGCATGTCCCAAAGTTCCATTTTCTTTACCACGCATTGATCAAATTGTTGACTCTACCGCGGGATGTGAAACCCTCTCGTTCCTTAATGCTTATTCCGGCTACCACCAAATCAAGATGAAGGAGTCCGACCAGCTCGCGACTTCCTTCATCACACCTTTTGGCATGTACTGCTACATCACCATGCCCTTCGGCCTTTGAAACGCCGGGGCAACATATCAGCGGTGCATGCTACACGTCTTCGGTGAACACATAGGTGACACGGTCGAGGCCTACGTCGATGACATCATGGTCAAGTCTAGAAGAGCGGACAACCTCATCCGAGACCTCGAAATCGCATTCGGGTGCCTTCGAGCCAAAAACATAAAGCTCAACCCCGAGAAATGTGTCTTCGAAGTGCCTCGGGGCATGCTCCTCGGATACATCGTCTCCCAGCGTGGGATCGAGGCCAACCCCGAGAAGGTGGCGGCCATCACACGAATGGGGCTGATTTGGGATCTCAAGGGCGTGCAGAGGGTCATGGGCTGCCTCGCGGCCCTCAGCCGCTTTATCTCACGATTAGGGGAAAAGGCCATGCCTCTGTACCGCCTCTTGAAAAAATCCGAGCGATTCACATGGACCGCGGAGGTCGAGGAGGCCCTCGACGAACTCAAGCCAAGCTGACATCCACTTCGATTCTCGTCCCTCCTCGACCGGCGACGTCGACTGAACCACCCGAGCCCCTCCTCCTCTATGTTGCCGCAACCACCTAGGTGGTCAGCGGGGCCATAGTGGTGGAGAGGCAAGAGGAAGGGCGCGCTTTGCCCGTCCAGCGGCCCGTTTACTTCGTCAAGGAAGTGCTTTCAGAAACGAAAATCCGCTACCCACAGGTGCCGAAGCTGCTCTACGCCATCGTCCTTACACGTCGCAAGCTCCAGCACTACTTCCTCAGCCACCCGGTTACCGTGGTATCCTCGTTCCCCTCGGGGGAGATCATCCATAACTGGGAGGCCGCTGGAAGGATTGCCAAGTGGCCGGTCGAGCTAATGGGTGAGACCATCACTTACGCACCGCGAAAGGCCATCAAGTCTCAAGGCTGGCGGATTTCATCGCCGAGTGGACCGACACTCAGTTGCCACCAGCCCAAATCCAAGCCGAGCTGTGGACGATGTACTTCGACGGGTCGCTCATGAAGACAGGAGCAGGCGCGGGCTTGCTCTGCATTTCACCCCTCGGAGTCCACATGTGCTACGTCATTCGCATCCACTTTGCTGCTTCTAACAACATCGCGGAGTACGAAGCACTTGTCGCTGGATTACGAATCACCCTCGAACTCGGGGTCCGACACCTTGACGTTCGAGGCGACTCGCAGCTAATCATCGACCAAGTGATGAAGGCCTCGAGCTACCACGACGCCAAGATGGAAGCATACTGCAACAAAGTGCACAAGTTGGAAGACAAGTTCCATGGCCTCGAGCTTAGTCATATCGCTCGATGATACAACGAAGCCACGGATGAGCTCGCGAAAATCGCATTGACTCGAGGTACAGTCCCTCCGAACGTGTTCTCGAGGGACCTCTTCGAGCCCTCCGTCGATTTGGGCTCGGGGGCTTGTACTACGCCCTCGAAGCTCCAACCCATGACCTCGACCGGGGCCCCCTCGACCGGGGCCTAGGTTATGGAGATCCAGGAGACCCCTCCTCCGCCAAACCCGCCACCGGATTGGCGAGCCCCTTTACTCGACTGCCTCATTCGGGGAGAGCTTCCGGAGGACCGGACCGAAGCTCGACGGATCGCATGACGGGCCAAATCCTACGTCATCTACGGTGATGGCAAGGAACTCTACAGGCAAAGCCCCTCAGGCGTTCTTTAGTGCTGCATTACCATCGAGGAAGGCAGGAGGCTCCTCGAGGACATACACTCGGGGGCCTGCGGCCATCACGCAGCACCAAGGACCCTCGTAGGCAATGCCTTTTGACAGGGTTTCTACTGGCCGACCGCCGTTTTTGACGCCACAAACATTGTCCGTTCGTGCAAAGGGTGTCAATTTTACGCCAAGCAGACGCACCTCCCAGCTCACGCCCTACAAATGATCCCCATCACCTGGCCGTTCACGGTCTGGGGGCTCGATCTTGTGGGGCCTCTCAAGAGGACAACCAAAGGGTACACGCACTTGCTCATTGCCATCGACAAGTTTACCAAGTGGATCGAGGCCTGGCCCATCAGCAACATCCGCTCCGAACGGGCAGTTGAGTTCTTCACCGACATCATCCATCGCTTCGGGGTCTCGAATGTCATCATCACTGACAATGGCACACAGTTCACCGGCAAGAAGTTCTTGGACTTCTGCGATCGCCATCACATCCGTGTGAATTGGTCCGCGGTTGCACATCCTCGAACTAACGGCCAGGTCGAGCGCGCCAATGGCATGATTTTGCAAGGCCTCAAGCCAAGGAACCTCAACCGCCTCAGCAAGCACGGAAAAAAATGGGCCGCGGAGCTGCCATCGGTCCTATGGAGCTTAAGGACAACACCTAGTCGAGCCACGGGCTTCACCTCATTCTTCTTGGTCTATGGGTCCGAGGCCGTCCTCCCCACTGACCTCGAGTATGGATCCCCTTGACTAAAGGCGTACAACGAGCAAAGCAATGAAGAAGCCCTCGCAAACGCCCTCGACCAGCTCGAGGAGGCTCGAGACATGGCGCTAATTCACTCCGCGAGGTATCAGCAAAAACTTCGACGCTACCACGATAAGCACGTGCGCCCGAGGGACTTCCAGGTTGGAGACCTTGTCCTACGTCGACGACAGAGCAACAAGGGACATCACAAGCTGACCCCGCCATGGGAAGGCCCATACACCGTAGCTGAGGTGCTAAAGCCCAGGACGTACAAGCTCGCTAACGACAAAGGCAAAATCCTTACCAACGCATGGAACATCGAACAGCTACGTTGTTTCTACCCTTAGGGCACCAGTGCCCTTGTACATTCTCACATGTTTTGTACAGTTTCGCATGACAAATTAAGGAGTACTTTCGATTATAAGTTCAAACTTGTTATTGTACATGCAAGAGGTAGCCTCAACCCTGTCTCGCCAGAGTCGAGCCTCCCTTGGGGGCTAACGGGGGGGACCCCCTAAGTTCCTAAAAATACGAACGAATTTTTTTTTGCACGCCTCCCTTTCGCTTCCCAACTAAGTTGAAAAATGCCTCGAACTCCCTAGGGGTCGAGGGCTGTCAAGTCGGAGCTCTCCTACGCCTCCGGGCTACGGTACCTCCACTCGCTCCCCCCTCGAGGGATACAAGCTTGCGTCAAACGCTCAGTCGGAAAGCAAGAGTCAGGCGATCAGAACTCGAGCACTTCTTCCTTCTCACGCCTCGATACGCTTCACGACTAAGTAGAAAACGCCTCGAACTCCCTAGAGGGTCGAGGGCTGTCGAGCCGGGAGCTCTCCTACGCCCCCGGGCTACGGTACCCCCACTCGCTCCCCCCTCGAGGGATATGAGCATGCGTCGAAAACTTAGTCAAAAAAGCAAAGTCTAGGTGAAAAGAATGCAGAAAAGGCTCGAAAGTAAAATGATAAATCACATTATGATAGACGCATTAATATTCAAAAAGGGCTTTCGAAGCCACATTGAATATAAGTTACAAAAAACCAATTCATTACATGGGCACCTTCACCCAGCCTTGCCATACAGGCCCGCTCCATCGCCGCCCTCCTCGACGTGGTACCTTCAACCGCAGGGGGGAGGACTTCGTCCTCAAACAGCTTCGCCAGCGCTCCCCCCGGCCTCTCGGCGTCATGAATGAGCCCTCGGCATCGCTCCTCATTCTCCACGTCGGTCTTCCAGATGTCAGGAACAAAGCCTTGGGCCACCACTTTCATGTCAAAGACGAAGCCGGAGGAGACCACTGCAAGCACCCGCTTCACACCGGTATGAAGCGCCTCCCGCACGCGATCGCGAAGGGTGGCATCGAGGTGGTAGATCTGGTCGACAAGCGCGGCACCCAGGATGTCTTCTTCGATACCCTCGACAGGCCCGACCTCCCAGGAGGCGCAGAGCCCATCGAGGGCAACCCGGAGCCGGCCAAGAAGCGCCCCCTCCGCCGCGAGGCTCTCCTGCAGCGCTTTGGCGGCGGTCTGGGTTGCAAGCAGCTCGGACTCGAGGCCTGAAACGCAAAGCAAGAATTAGACAAACCATACGGAAAGAACAAAGATCAAAAACCCTTTAAGGAACTCACCAGCACAGCGAGTCTCGAGGGCGTTGCGATCCCCTAGCACGGCGTCGCGCTCCCCCCGAGCCTCGTCCCACTCCCGCTGGGCCTCCTTGAAGGCCTGGGTCACCTCCGTCTTCTCGAAGCGGAGGGTCTCAAGGGCACCACCAGCCAGGATGATGGCCTGCTCCTTCTCCTAGAGGGTGGCCTTCATTGCCCCGAGCTGGGTTTCCAGGCCAGCGACTCGGTTCTTCTCCTCCTGAACCAAGGCGGAGAGGGCGTTGCGCGTCGCGGAGACTTCGGCAAACTTGGCCTCGAGTGAGCGGATGCGCTCCATGGAGCTCTGAGCCTCCGCCACGAGTAGCTTGACATGCTCCTGGGCTTGGACGCTCTCGCCCCTGGCCTTCTCCGATTCGGCATTTGCAGCGTCAGCCTCCTCCCTCGCACGCTTGAGCTCCTCCTTGAGGTGGGCGGCTTCCCCTCGAGTGGCGTCGGAGTCCTCCTTCGCCCGGGCGGCCTCCTCTTTGGCTTTGGTGGCCTCCTCCCTGGTCCGCTTCAGCTCCTCCTCGATCTCGGCCACCCTGCCCTGCGCAGAGCGGCCGGCCTCGAGTTGGCGAAGCACTTCCTCCCGGCTGTTGTGCGTTTCATGGAGGAAGTCTGACTTGGAGTAAGAACGCCTCCGCACCTCCTGGGGATAGGAAATCGAGGGTTAAGGCATCCCATACGAAAGAACTTAAAAAACTACATATGGCCTAAGACAGTGACTCACCACGAGGTTCCGGTCGAGGCCTTTCGCGAGCTCAACGCCCAACTTCAGCAAGTGCCGCAGCCACGCCCGGGACCGCTCGGCCTCCTCCCAGCACTTGACCTCTGCCGGGTCGTTCATCTCGATCCCCGGAGCGCTAGAGTCACCAGGTTCCCGGAGTATGATGCGCTCCTTGCCCCAACATGGAAGGACCGTCTTGACCTTGGTTTGCGCCAAGGACTCGATCTCGTCCACCACGTCATGTGGGGTGCCGTAACGCACGGCCAACTCTGTCGGGCCGCTGAACTCTGACACGGCGCTGGCACTCCTTAGCCCGGGGTCGGAAGACGACCTCCTCAGCAGTCTAGAAGCCGTCGTCTTCTCCGGCTGCTCCGTTGACGGTTGCAGCGGCTGGCTCGACGCTGCTTCTGGCACCTCCGGACCTAGCGGAAGTGTCGAGGCCGTCGCCTCCCCCAACACCACGACTTGTGGCGCCGGCGGACCACCATCGACGCGTCCGCCGCCGGGTTCGGTACCGAGGCCTCCTCTGGTTGTGCCCCCAGCAGTCATGGGACCATCGACGCCTTCGACGCTGTTTCTCCTTCGGCCAGCAGCTCGTCCAGGGTAATCACAGACACCCATTGTTTGTGTAGTCCGGAAGTCGCCTCCGTCTCCGACGTCTCGGGCGGTTGCTGCGCCGGCGGGTCCAGCGGCGCCGTGTCCCCCGGCGGCGTCTGCTGCGCCTGCTGATGCTGGGGCTAGCCCCCAGTTTCCTCCTCCTCCCACCGCTCCGACGGCTCCTTCTCCTCCTCCTACTGCGGCCGTGGCAGCTCCGCTTCTTGCCGGGCCCCCTGCTCCTGCTCCCTCCGGGCCTCGAGCTCGCGTAGCCCCGCCGGCCAGGGCCGCCGCTCTCCCGTCGAGGGGGGAAGGGCCATGGTCTCCTCACCCTCGAGGTCCACGACGGCTACCTCCTCTCCCGGCTCGTGGCCCTCGGGGGCTCCCGCCTTGGGTGCGGGGATCGAAGCCTCCGATCCGCCAGGAACGGAAGCTCCCGACATCGGGGCACCGCCCCTGGTGCCAGGTCGAGCTCGAGGGCTGTAGGCGACGACGTCAAGGAGGCACTCCCTCCTCCATGCGTCCTCCCCAACTCAGAGTCGCCGCCCGTCGCAGACCCCAAGATGCTCGACCCTGCAGCAAGAGAGGAACCCGTCAGCCTATCGCGCGCCAGAGCACCAAGGGCTGAGGATAACCACTTGGCTTCCCACGGAGCCAAGGGCCTCGACGTCGTACCTGTGATCGGGGCCGCCATCTTCGCAGCTGCATCCATCTTGAGCCGCTTAGCCGGCGTGAGAGATGCCTCCTCGATCTGGCGCTTCGGCCTGGATGGGAAGCAGAACGGCAAAAAATTTACTAAATTACGCAAGGAAGACCCAACGAAAAGAAAACGAACCAACGACGCCTACCCTAAGGGGATAGAGGCCTTTCGGGTCCCCCTCGAACCGCCAGCAGGTTTTGAGACCCCTCCCGAAGCCGAGCTCTTCGCGGGGCTGAGGCTGCTCGGGGCCGTCGGTGGGGTCGCCGCGCCTCCCTGCTTCGACGGGGCCTCCTGGGCACGGCTCTGCCCCACCCGCGCCGACGATCGGGACCGGGTTTCCCGGATCAAAGTGGGCGGGGTCCCGCCTCGAGTACAACGTGAGGAGGGTGAACCCCCTCGAGGCAAGGCCTCGGCCCCCCTTTTTCCACGCCGGCGCTCTGAGGCCGACGCCACCGGCTGGGGGGCGCGCTGCTCCGCCACCTCCTCCTGCACGAAGGGGCGGTCAGCATGGGAGGAACTCGACAAGATGCGGTCGAGGCACCCCTCCACCCCCTCGACATCTTCACTATCATCATCATGTTCATCTCCCTCGGACGAGGGAGACTCCTCCTCCGAGAGCCCATCGCGCCTCTACTCAGCGCGGCGCTTCGCAAGTCGTTCGCGCTCCCGGAGCTTCTTAGCTTTTCTCTTCTCCTCCTCATCCTTACTCCGCTTCTCTTGCTGGGCGGTGAAGCGTCTTACCTGACGATTGGGAGCGTCCTCCCTCAGCGGGGGCCTCGATTCTCCCTCAGTCACAGGGACAAGAGAAAGGGAAGGGGGAAAACGCGAAAGGCACGGCTCGAGGCACTCACCAGGTCGAGGCAACCCTCCTCGGGCCGCATGGGGAGGTGGTTGACGTATTCCACCCTGAACGAGCCAGCCACCATCCCCTTTACCCGCACGATGATTTCTGTAGCGGACGGCCTCTCGTCGAACATCTGGCACCTCTTGAGAACCTCGGGCACCGCCGAGGGGAGCATCTCGTCCAACCGCAACGGGCGCTCCATCAGAGGGAGCACCCGTCGACTATGGAAGGCCGAGACCACCACACCCGCCGTCAGGCCCCCTCTCGAAGGGTCCTCATCGCAATGATGAGGGGATGAAGTCAACACTAAAGATCTCCCACGACACTGTGCGGCTAGTTGTATGGATGCTCGGCGATGAGCCGCCCGGTGTACGGTGGGAGGTAGCCGCCGTCGTTGCGAAGGTAGAACCACTGCTCGTCCCACCGGGAGTGGTTGGACGTCAACCCGGTGGGGATGTACTCGCGTGGCTCCTCTGACCTTCCGGTCTTCAACGCGAAGTTGAGGCACCCCGCCCTGATGATTCGCCTTACTCCTTGCGCCACCGGGGAGGTGAACCACTCCCCCTTGTAAAGGTGGAGCCATAGCTCCCAATGTGGCACCATCCCGAGGTAGCCCTCATAGACGGCCGTGAAGATGGCGGTGTTGGAGATGGCGTTGGGGGAGAAATGGTGGAGCTCGACGTCGTAGAAGTTTGTCAACCCCCGCATGAACTCGCTCGGGGGCACACTGAACCCATGCCGATGACACTTGAGGAAGCTCACCACGTAGCCCTCCGACGGATTTGGCTCTTGGTGGTCCCTGGGTGGCGCCATCCACTTCGGCTGATTAGGATCGGTGACGGGGCGGAGAAGTCCTTCCCTCACCAGCTCGATCAGCCTTTGCCGCGTCACGGTCGACGGGCGCCAGGGCTCAGCGGGCTGGAGGACGGGGGAAATGGCGGCAGCGGCAGCACAGATCTGCTCGGTGGGCGCGGCGGCGGCAACAACAGCACGAATCTCCTCAGCGGATGGGCGACCAGGAAGGTTCCCAATCGTGACTTCTCGCTCTAAATTTTTACCCTCACGTGCGCAGGATAGCAGGAGTTCGAAAGGATGGCAAAGGTGGGAGCGAACACTTGTCCCCCTCCGTTTTTATACTCGGGAAGGGCAACGGGCGGAGTCCGACGGCAGGAAAAAGGTAACTCCCCGCAATTAATGCGTTTACCTGACCATTCCCTCCTCGATCCTCAACCGGACGCACGCGTCACACCTCTGATAGAGAGCCGTTGCTTAGACCCGCCACGATCGCACCGCTGAAGCCCTTCTCCTCAAAAGGTGCGTCCAACGATAAGAAAAGAGAACCGTTGCTCGCTAACGGAGTTTCCTACGAAAGGTAAAACGAGGCTCTGTCCCCACCTCAAAACCTCGAGGGAGCGAAGGCCGGTCCTCGAGTGAGGGCTCAACGGCCGCCCTTGAGCCACGTCAAAGCCTCGAGGGAGCGAAGGCCGGTC
>CM041641.1:26031645-26129306 GCA_023333625.1 Bothriochloa decipiens | reverse complement strand
GGCCGCCCTTGAGCCACGTCAAAGCCTCGAGGGAGCGAAGGCCGGTCCTCGAGTGAGGGCTCAACGGCCGCCCTTAAGTGCCAAAAAAGAACGGTTACTCACCGACGGAGATTTCCATGAGAGGTGAAAACGGGCTCTGACCCTACCACAAAGTCTCAAGGGAGCGAAGGCCGGTCCTCAAGTGAGGGCTCAACAGCCGCCCTTGAGCACCAAAAAATCGGGCTCCGGCCCTAAGCCTCGAAGGAGCGAAGGCTGACCCCACGAACAGGGTTTGACAGCCGCCCTCGAGCATCGAGTCAAGGGTGACCAAGGGGGAGAAAACATAAGGCCCTGCTCGAGAATGAACTCTTGAGACCCCTTTGGACGCATCCAAGGTGAAACGCTACGGACTTTATGGAATCCCCTCGAAGGGAGGCATCAAGCCGTCGAGACCTATCGAATGGAATCGGTATCCGTAGGACCATTGTGTTTTGCTTTAATGAGACCGCCTCCGGGCCTTCCACCAACCTCCATCGAACGAGGAACGGGCCCTCGCTTGGATTTTCCCGTTACCAGCTCACTAAGAACTTCGTGGCTCGCCCTATCGGGGGTAGCCCGATGCTTCTCGCCTCACATCTGATCGAAAGGACTCGTGAGAAGAATGCCGAGGCCAGCAACGCCCCAGCTGCACGAGGCTCGGGGGCTCGCCTATGCCCGGCGCCCCTCGATGAAAGAGGGTCGAAAATCCCCCAGGGGCTCCCCTCGGTAAAGCGCTATGACTCCAGTTCAGGCCTGTACCCGACTGGACAAGCACCCTTTAACTAAAATATAAATAAAGCCCTCACAGGAGTCTTTCGACTCCTACGAGGCCTCAGAGGCTACCCCCGCGGGGGTCGCTCGCGCGCCCCCCACGAAAAAATTCGAATCACGTCCCATTTCTAATTCCTGACCCCCTGCCCGAGTGACATCACTCGCACAGGGGCTCGGGGGCTATTGTCGATACCCAGAAAATGGGTACCCCAAACCCTTGGTTTACTAAACTAAACCCCGCAAAATCAGCAACTCGACCCCTCCGGTAACCTCCCGCGATAACTTACAAAGACCCGCAGGCTGAGACATATCGGGCTGACCCACGAACGGACAACGACGGCCCAAAGCCAAAGCCTGCTCAGGAGGCTACCGAACGGACTAGCGCTGTACACTCGGGAGGCTACCGAACGGACTAGCACTGTACACTCGGGAGGCTACCGAATGGACTAGCACTGTACACTCGGGAGGCTACCGAACGGACTAGTACTGTACACGTGAGGTTACAACTCAGGCGACCCCTCGAAGACGGAACTTCGTCCGCCGAACGAGCCTACCCTCGAGGACGTAACTTTGCCCGCCGAACGAGCCTATCCTCGAGGACGGAACTTCGTTCGGGCGAATGGGCGGCCCTCGAGGGGAGTACACCCCTCGGTTTACCGACTCTCCCGTACGGGCCCAAGCGTATTTAATGCGATCTATCTACCCCCGCCTAACCGCATGGCCACAGTTACGGTAACAGTTGCATGCGTGGCGGTCAAATCTGGCTTTACCGCCTATGCCTCGGAATCCCGCAAGTAGTACTACGCTGTTGCACCATACCGAGCACTGTGCCACGTCCAGCACCACCTTGAGACGTATAAACTAGCACGTTTCCCGTATTTTCCGGGATTCAGCCTTAACCAGCGAAGCTCGACCTCCTCGGCATGACCCCCTCGACTCCGGCTAAGACCCTCGACCGTCGCCCCTCGACTTCATCAACAAACCCTCGAGCGGAACTTCAACAACTCCTGACGCGACGGCTGCAGGGCCTCCCATACCGACGTACATCGCTACAGCGGCACCGACATGATCGGCCTCAACGTCGTACATCATTAGCTGTGTGGACTCAAAATACATGTACCCCTGTGCCCCTCCTTCATCTATAAAAGGAGGCGCCAGGACCTACGAAAGAGGGATCGATCGAGAGATAGAAACGCTAAGTCTTTAGATCACAGAACGACACCGTGAGACAGCGTAAGGTTGAGAACTAGGCATCCAAACACCCAAGCTCCACCACGCGCTCCTCACACCTGCTTGTATTTTCCCCTGTACTAGCACTTTGGTGTAAGATAACACGAATCATCCTCCCCCCGCTGGACGTAGGGCCTTCTTTGCCCGAACCAGGATAAATCGTCGTGTCCTTCTTGCATCACCCACCGGATTAAGGGAGCACGCAATTACGAATATTACTCATTGGTGTTAACCCCCCGAGGGTCAAAACACCGACAATAATAGAAATGACTATTCAGGAAGTCATCACACAGATCAATAACGAAAATGACAAAAACATCATGGAAATGACTCTTCGGTGACCATAATAGAATCATCATAAGGAATTTCATCATGGAAGGCCAAATCTCCACTAGTGACAAGGCAATAGAAAAATGGAGAACCAATGACCACGAGACAAATGATGACATAATTAATTTTGTTCACCAAGTGTTCACTTGTGCATCGACAAGTTACATCACTTGTTGTGTCAACCAACACCTAGATGGTTCTTCTGTGTGACTTGCATGACACTTGCCTTGCAAGGCACTCCCTCGCATGGGAACTACAAGACACCACTCTCAAGCGTGGTAAATCAATGACATGAACAATTTACTAGAGTAGCTTTTGGCGCTCCACCGTGGAAAGCTCAAGACCTCTCACAAATCAACACTGGAGGTGGGCAAGAATAATCACCAACTCTTCCCAATGCCTCCAACAATCTCCAAGTCAGCTAGGAGAGGTACTCTCCACGAGTAATAAAAAATCCACTGGCCAAACGACTCGCAAGTGCCACTAGATGAATAATCTCATGCAAATGCACTTCGAATCACTCAATCTCACTCTAGATTAGCAATCAAGCAAGAGAGAATGAATAGGAGGGCAAAAATTCAACTCTATAGGATGTCAACCAAGTTAGGGAGTCAAGAGAGGGAGCCAAGCCCCGGCCACCTCTATTTATAAGCCCAACACATCCAACTAGCCATTATTCCCATGAGAAACTCAAGTCGGGACCTCCGGATGCATCCGGAGCCCATCACTGGATGCGTCTGGTGTGTTCAATTTCCACACGGGAAATGACTCAATTCAAAACTGGGATGCGGACGCCACCCCTCGCCGGATGGCCAAAGAACACTGTTCAGCGCCCATAGCATTCAACTCGATTTTCAAACGAAATAGCTGTTGTAGGCCTTTGGACGTGTCCAGCGCTCCAAGCCCGTGTCCGGAGCCCGGCGTCCAGTGCCCAGCACCTCACGTTGTCCTCTTTGGGTCACGTCCAAAGCCCTCTGGGTGCATTCAAAGCTCTGCGTCCGACGCCCATTCCCCGCGCTGCCTCCCTACGCCACCAACTGATGGACGCCGCGGCCGTGTCTGACGCTGAGGGTCAGACACGTCTAGTACCCCATCGAAACTACCCTGGCCAGCCAACCATGCGGTGGACGTGCCCCCGGCGGCCGGCGCTAGGCTACTGCCATGTCTGATACTTAGAAAAAAGGTCATTCTCAAGCCGCCGTCGATGCTATTTCAACCACTTTTGCAAATGTGCCGACACCACCAAGTGTACATTACCATGTGCATGTGTGTTAGTATTTTCCAAACATTTTTCAAAGGATTTTCCAACGCGCACTAGATCCTAATGAATTCACATGAAATGATAGACCTAGTGGCACTCATGAACCAAATTACCAAAGATCTTCTCTCTTCATAGTTCGGCTATCGATCCTAAACCACTCACCCTCTATGGTGTCTTGAGTGCAAAACAAAATGTCCCTATAGGTTATACCTTTGCCTTGAGCCCATTTTGTTTTCCCATCAACTGCCAAGCCTTCACATGACATGTGACACTCCACATCATCATGCAACCGTCTTGGTCCATTGATCTTGATATTACTTGCTCTTCACCATTGGTCGGTCCATAAATTGAACGCGCCGGACGCATCCGGAGGTCCCAACTAGAGCTGCTCATGGGCATAACAGCTAGTTGGATGTGTTGGGCTTATAAAAAGATGGTGGCTGAGGCTTGGCTCCCTCTCTTGACACCTTAACTTGCTTGACATCCTGTAGAGCTGAAGTTTTGCCCTCCTACTCATTCTCTCTTGCTTGATTGCTAATTTTGAGTGAGATTGAGTGATTCAAAGTGCATTTGCCCGAGGTGATTCATCTAGTGGCACTTGCGAGTTGTTTGGCCGGTGGATTTCTTATTACTCTTGGAGAGTACCACTCCTAGCTGGCTTGGAGATTGGTGGCGACATTGGGAAGAGTTGTTGATTGTTCTTGCCCACCTCCGGTGTTGATTTGTGAGAGGTCTCGAGCTTTCCTTGGCGGAGCGCCAAAAGCTACTCTAGTAAATTGCTTGTGTCATTGAGTTACCATGCTTGAGAGTGGTGCCTTGTGGTTCCCTTGCAAGGCAAGTGGCTTACGAGTCACACCAAAGAAACATCTAGGTGTTGGTCAACACAACAAGTGACGTAGCTTGTTGGTGGACAAGAGAACACTTGATGAACAAAAATAATTATGTCATCATTTGTCTCTTGGTGATTGGTTCTCCATTTCTCTATTGTTGCCTTGTGATTGATTGATTGATTAATTACCATTTTGGTGATTGGCAACATCTTCTCTACATCGTTGGTATTGAAATGACCATCCTATCTCTTGTACTTTCTTTCATATATATATCTTGTGTAATTAGTTGATCTTGCTAGCTCCATACTATAGAAAGTAGTAACATAGTCTTTGTGTGACATAGAGATCATAGGAATATAGTAGACTTGTCATGAGGAGGCTTGCTCACCATCTAGGCTAGGCAAAACCACATTTACGCCATTTATTATACTAATCAAATTTTGTCTAGTGGTTTATAGAATTTTTCATAGGCTATTAACCCCCTAGCCATCTAGGACCTTACAACAACGTCGGGCAGCTGCAGCGGCAGTGAGCTTGGGACACAACAGCATCACCGTCGAGCAGCTGCAGATTGGCACCGGGTGGCGACGGTGCATGTGGGACAGATCAACAGTGCTGGCGAGCAGAGCTGCACATGGCGCATGAGCAGATGTCGTCGAGTACAAGACGTTGGCTTTGGTTTTTGAATTTTTTTACATATATGCATGTCTTTGATATGTTTTTGAATTTTGTTGAACTTACTACTAGAATTTAAGGACTGGGTATAAGGTTTTATTGTATTGTCAAAATAGATGGATAGAAGCTGGATTTTTGGGACACTATTCACACTTGCATTTGTGAAAGGTGTTAAAGAGTTCATGAAATTTGTCAGTGAAAGATACCCAAAGACAGTCGCATTGCAGTTTCAAGATGATGTAAGTGACCACAAACACATTTATTGAATGTCAGCGACATACACCAGATGGATTCATCAATGGGAGTCAGCGGATACTGCAGTAGTTGAGAATTTGGAATAGGAGGTTCAAGGAAGTGGTCATGACTTCAGCATACATGTGGATGTAGCCGACGATGATGAAGATGATGATCACAGAGTACCAGAGATGATAGGAGAGTTGTATGCTGTGGTAGAAGCTGAGGGAGAATAACCAAGGTTTGCAAGAGTCCATGAAGATGTGAAGAAGTCACTTAGCCCAGGAT
Source organism: Bothriochloa decipiens (assembly GCA_023333625.1). Classification (NCBI taxonomy): domain Eukaryota; kingdom Viridiplantae; phylum Streptophyta; class Magnoliopsida; order Poales; family Poaceae; genus Bothriochloa; species Bothriochloa decipiens. The sequence continues at coordinate 26,123,669 of CM041641.1, read as the reverse complement.
CTAGCTATTCAAAATTCACTTTTTTGGTGAGGATGTTGTATATCAAGTCTCGCTATCGAATTGGCAATACAACATTCTCTGATAATGAAGTTGTTGTAAAAAGGATACGCTCAGAGTGAGCTGCCAAAATCATATGATGAGGCCAAGAAATATCTTAGGGTGTGTTTGGATGTAGACTTTTGGGGAGCTAGAATTGAATTGGTTTCAATACCAAAGCAGCCCTAGTATTGAAATGGCCACGACTCCAATGCTTATTGTTTGGATGACCACTGTTGACAGTAGATATGACACAAATTTATACCTTCAAAACACCTTCAACATCCTCGGTTTGGAAGGACCATAGGTATATAATGAATATATTTTATCCAATAACAAGTTCCACATGTCCATGAAGTATTTGATGTAGACATACAGGAAATAGGGACAAATGGGTCAGTGGGACCCACCTAGTGGGATCGCCCGACCCCCTATGGGGTGCTCTAGCCTCCCAAACTGGCCATGATCCATGGGAAACACTCTAGAGTCATTCTTCACCCTTGGATGGAGTGCGTGTTTTCTCTCAACGGCTCATATCCAGCTCACATGGATCCATGGGCCCACAGAGGAAGCAAACCAACAAACCCAAGGCCAAACCAAGCTCCAGCACACTCTATGACAGGCGGGCCATGCTTCTAGAAGAAGGAGGGAGGCTGACCCCTCTATGGTGGCCCATGGGCGTCCTCCTCCCTCCCACCACCATTTGTATGCCTCAATGCAAAGAAGCACATGCTGAATTCTTCTCCACCATTGATCTAAAGGAGGTTACAATCCAGGGGCTCTCATCCATCATCACGTGGATCGATGATGTGGTGGTTGAGTAGCCCCTACTCCACCTCTCTACTATAAATACCCCCTCACTCCTAGCATGCCCAATCCATGTGCTCAGTTCGACATCTATTCACAAGGAGGAGCTCTTCACTCTCTCTCTCAAGATATAGCACTAGTAGTCTTGTTAATGTTGTTAGGAGTTAGAGTGAGCCTCTGGTCTTCAACTCTAGTCTTCCAGGAGGTCTGGTATGGTTCTAGTATTCCTTCTCTCTTTGTAAGACTTGAGTTATTTATATAGTTATCTTCTCTACTTTGCCTTAGTACTTTAATTTATTGCAACATGATTAGTTATGTTGTATTGGTTGTTAGTTACTTTACTTTACCTTTACACTGGCTCACCGCCCTTAACCCGGTGCTCTAATCAATTTCATCAGATATTAGATTAGAGTAGTGAGATATAGTGTAGATGTGGTGTCTAGACTATACACTTGCCTGTGTCTGCGGTTTGTCCAACAGTTTGTTTGTGGTACCTAGTAGGGGTGACAGACCTATCTAGGCTTTGATCCCACCACATTTGGGCAAGTTATTAAAACATTCTTGTGCTAGGCGGCTTAGCACCCTTCCCATCCCTTTCTATTGCTAAGCAGTTTAGTGGCCCGAAGTGCAATTGTGTATGAACATTGATCCTGCTTGATATGACTTGTCTTGCTAAGTTAGACTATGCAAGTAGGGATAGATAATTGGAAACCTTATGCTCGCTCAATGTCCTTCTCGCACGCTAACCTACTCTTTTATCATCGGAACTTCTCCTGTGTGTGTCGCTACACTTATCATATGTATCATTTACCCCCACTTCAGTTTAGTTGGTATATTAGTTAGTAGATCATCATGGTTAGCTATCATATTCTTTAGCCATTGCTTCCCTGAGGATAAATACGATACCCAAGAATACTCCTGGGCGAAATACTACAACGATATTTCTGTGCGCTTGCAAAATATTCTACATGAGCATAATAAATACCAACAACCACTGAATTGGCTTTTGGAATCCTACGAAGTATCTCAAATCCAATTTCTGTTTGGATGCGAAGGCACAAAATTGAAATGTTTGGAAGCTTAACCCACCCCAACTCCAACACTGAAGGACAAAGGATGGAGCCGCAATAGCATCGGTGATAGAGCCAAAGTGAAGGGCAGGTGCATCTTCTACAGAAGGGTCAAAGGTGGCCTCGTGGGACTCAGATCTCGTAGCATAGCTCTGATGGCTACTAGCCACAGGGGAGATAAAGACGAGCCTGTGCTACCGTAGGCCACGAGGAAGATGAAGATGGGCTTGTGCTCCTGCTAGCCACGAGGAAGATGGGCTCGCACCACCGTTGGCGATGAGGAATACGGAAACAAACTCACGCTGTCGGTAGCCACCGAGATGATAGGCTCGCGCCCCTATCGGCCACGGGAAAGACGGGATCACGCCACCAGTGGCCATGGGGAAGACAGGGCCAACACCGCTGCCATCCTCTTTGCTGTCATCGTCCTCTTCGTGGCTGGATGCGGGCGGCTTCTGTTTTTGCGAGTGTGAAAGGGTACGCACGAGGAAGGGGATGGGAATGATTCAGTCCAATACGATGCAGGAGAGGTTGGAATTGTGGGCAGGCTCCATCCTTCTATGAACGAGGTCTAAGATATTGGGTGCCAATTCTAACAACGTCCAAGCACTAGAATTGAGGACAGTAAATGCAAAATTCAAATCCAGGGCCTCAATTCATACATCCAAATGGGCCCTTAGAGAGTTGGGCCTTCAATTTGAAAACATCGATATGTGCAAGAACAATTGTGTTTTGTTTCAGAAGAGGTATGTTAAAGAGAATGTGTGCCAGGCATGCAGGGAGTCTAGATGGCAAGATGGAACTAGGACCAAGCGGGTTCCACACAATGTATTGAGGAATTTTCCACTTATACTAAGGCCGAAAAGAATTTTTGCTTCAAAACGAACTTCTAAAGAAACAAAATGGCAGAAGGAAATGACGACTCCAGTTGACAATGTAATGAGCCATCTAGCTGATGGGGAAGCATGGAAGGATTTTGACAGGAGGGAACAAACCTTTTCAACAGATCTAAGGAACCTAAGGCTTGCCTTAGCTACCGATGGATTCAATCCATTTGGCAACATGAGTACCCAGTACAATATGTGGCTAGTGCTTCTGACAGCGCTGAACCTCACCATAGGAATGCGTGAATCCAGCAAACTGCTTTATGTTATTACTCATACCAGGAGCAAAATCTCTAGGAAAGGATTTTGATTTGTTCCTTAAGACCCTAATTGAAGAACTGCTTGATCTATGGAAGGGTGAGAGCACCTACGATGCATGTACTAGTAAGAAGTTTGACCTTTGTGTTGATGTGCTGTGGTGTATACATGATTATCCATCGTTGAGCACGTTATCAGGGCGAATAACAAAAGGGTATTATGCATGTATTCATTGTGACAAGGATCCATTTTCTCAGGCAATAAGGAATAAGTTATGTTACATTGGACATCGTCATTACCTTGTAAGGACACTTGCATTTTGGAGAAGCTTAGCTTTCGATGGTAAGTGTGAAAACAATGATGCGCCAGGGAAGTTCACTTTGGAGGATGTTGGGATATGAGACCTTTGCTATACCTTCACCAGCTGTGGCGAGCGTACCTTCTCCAGATGTGGTGAAGGTGCCCTCTCCAGGATGAGGGTTGTGCTTGGTCTCAGTTCTAGGCAGGAAAGAGGAAGGGGATGTCAAATGAATGAGGAGTAAGCTACCCCATTCCCCCTTGCCCTTGGGGTTCTATTTATAGAGTAGGTGGGAGGAGGAAATCTTCCTTCCTCCCCCTTTAAATGGTGAAATTACATACAAGTCATCTAATCTATTTAACTCATTGGGCCTTTTTACAAAGAGAGGGTGGGTCATGGCTACCCATCCCCCCAACAGTAGCCCCTTAGCTACTAGGTTATGGTGGTACAACAGAGCCTAATCGCTATATAAATGGTAAAAAGGCCTAAAGCACAATTTCTTAGTCTATCCTAGGCTTCAACAGGAATCCTCGGCGCAAGACATGCTTCGCTGTTGAAGGTTGGAGGCTGTTGCGATGGTCTTCACCTTGCTGGGAGCGGCCTTCTGTTGCTAGGTAGTTGTGGTAGCAGAGGTAGCTAGTTGTGGTCGTCGAACATAGATGGATGTGGGAGCTGCTATAGAAGGTCGATGATGACGTATTTGATGGTGCGAAGGTCGCTGACTTGAGTCTGGCTTGACTCGGCCATTATGAAGGTCTTCGGCTTACTGGAAGCAGTCCCGTGGCCGAAGTAGTCGTAGTAGCAGAAGTAGTTATGATCGTCGGACATAGGCAGACGCCGGAGCTGCCAGTCATGCTTACTCTGTGTTGGCGGTCCTTATTGCATACTTTTTAATGTCAACTTATAAATAAAATGAATACCAAAACTTAGATATAGGGCTTATGACTCACCAATTCCACGAGTTTTGGTGCCCCAAGTTGTTTTGCAGGATATACTCAAAATACACATGAAAATGGTATTAAATGGCACACTTACAGCTCGGCGAAAATCATACATAAAAGGATTTTGAATTTGCACAAATGAGAAGATAGGGAATAAAGAGAATATGCATTATAATGAGAAGATAGGGAATAAAGCTCGAATTTGTATTTGCTTTGGAATTTGTAACTGATAGGGTATCGGTGTTAAAAACATCGAGCATTGCTATATTTGCGAATGCTCTTATAGCTCAATATCACCATGGTTTTGGTACTGAACTACTGATAGAATGACACTATTTCCTTAACATTGTTGGCACATGCAGTTATATATGTAATCATTTTGTTCTATAGTTCTTTTTTTAAAAAAATGGACCAAACTTGTAACTACGTGGCTTTATGTTAAGAAGAAACTAGGCACCCAAACTGAGTCCTATGAAAAGCTCAACGATCAGTGATAGGCTTAGTGGCTTAGCTCTTTTAATCCTGATGCCTTTTCACTGATTGTTCCTACTAACTGAATATGTTGGGTTTATGCAGTCTGATGCTGCCTCTGACACGGATGCATTCAGAGAGTAAAAACCACATACTGTTCGGTGCACACTTACCAATTGAAAATCATATAGGTATTTTAGTATTTTTTTCGAGATCGGAATTTCACCCTTTTTCATTAAGAGGAATAAAAATAATACAAACCGGACCAAATACTGCAGCGAGGGCGTGCGTTAGTTGCCCGGGGGGGGGGGGGCGAAACCTATCTACGGGATGCGACGCATTTTGCGACCAAATTTCCAATAATGCAGTAACCAGGCCAAACCCCCCCCCCCCACCCCCACCACACCCAACACCCATTCTTGACCTTCTCTAATCGCCGCACGAACTACCTCCTGCACCGATGATGGCGACCTGCCGAACACTCTTGCATTCCTTTCCTTCCGGACTGTCCTCGCGATCGAAAGGAAGAGGGAGTCGAAGATCGGTCTGGAAGATGACCGAAGACGCTCTCTTGTGGCGAGCCACCATGATGCGATATCTTCGTAAGCCTCTGGCGTTAGAGAGGACAGATGCAGAGGCTGGAGAAGAGCCAGCCAGACTTGCCTGGTGAAGATGAAGCCCAGGAACAAGTGGCTCCCTGTCTCCGACGCTTGATCGCATAGCACGCAGGCATCTCCTTCCTGCAACCCGTGGTGCATCCATCTGTTTCCTGTCCATAACCGTCCATGGAGAGCATACCAGAAGAAAAGCTTTACCCGCGGTGGCGCCTTGACCTGCCACAACTCCTTGTTACCCCACGTGCTACTCGACCCAGGAAAGAAAGCTTGGTATGTCGCTGAAGCCGAGTAGGCACCATCCGACGACCACTTCCAGATGAAGCTGTCCGGTTGTCATGGCTGCAAGTTGACAGACCTGAGCAGCAGCCAGACGCGCACGAAGTCACGAAGCACCGGCACCGTGGTTGCACGATTAATGTCCCTCGCCCAGAGATGGTTTGTTCCAGGCCTCACGCAACAGCCTTTTGCGACCTGTTCTTGACGTTGCTCTGTACAGAGCCGGAGCAAATCGGCACAAAGGCCCAACACTTTCCCAATTGTCTGTCCAAAATAACGTTGCAGAACCATCACCCACCCCCACCAATAGACTTGCCTGGAACATTGCCTGAACGATCTTCTCCTTCCTCGACGGCAAGCTTGCCCAGCTACTGTTTGGTTCTGTACGCACCAACCATTCCCACCTGAGTCGTAATGCGTAGCCTGAGTCGTAATGCGTAGCCGAAGAAACGAAGATCAATGACACCAAGCCCCCCAAGAGGAGAAGAGCGGCAGACGACGGGCCATGCTACCTTGCATTTTCCTCCAGTGCATGATTCCACTCCTGCCCAGATGAATGCCTATTTGTTTTATTGCCCATGTAGATAGGCAGCAAGCAATGCTCAAGTGGACTGGAATTGCAGAAAGCGTTACTTTGGTCAGTAGCAACCTTCCCGCATTGTTGAGCAGCCCAGATTTCCATGTGGGGATTCTTGAAGCGACGGAATCCATTAACGGCTGCTCGTCAATATGCCGCAGCTGACGTAGAGATAGTGGTATCCCCAAATATTTGCACGGGAAGGTCTTAACGACGCAAGGGAAGACCTGTTGTGCTTGGACAACCATGGCCTCGTCCCCATAAATCGGAGTGATCATGCATTTTTCGACATTTGTCATGAGCCCGCTCGCACCTGCAAATAGCTGCAATATATGGTGAATGCACCTCAGGTCCTCCGTAGCCGGGCTCGATAGCACCACCAGGTCGTCAGCATACAACGACGCCCCATGCCAGATGGCGGCTCCTGGCAGCGGCGACAACACAAGCTGGCGATCAGCTTCTCTGATTAGGGAGTTAAGCACCTCCATTACAATGACATACAACATCGGCGAGATCGGGTCTCCCTGACGGAGACCGCAAGCATGTGCGATGCGCCGACCCGGCCTCCCATTTACGACAATCTTCGTGCTTGCAGTTGATAGGAGAATGGAGATGCAATTTGTTCATCTCCTGGGAAATCCAATGTGCTGCAAGATTTCCAAAAGAAAAGGCCATGCGACAGAGTCAAAGGCTTTGGCGATATCGACTTTCAGAAGAACCGACGGAAACTTCCTGGAGTGGAGCCACCGACAGGCCAACTGAACCGCCCGGAAGTTGTCATGGATCATTCTACCTTTGATAAACGCGCTTTGGTTGTTAGCGACGATCAGCTTCAGCCTTGGTGCGAGTCGCCTGGCCAAACATTTGGCAAATAGCTTACTGAAGCTATGCATCAGCGAGATGGGGCGGAAGTCTTTGAGCTGGTTCGGCGCCTCATTCTTCCTGAGCAGCACCATCAGAGCATCATTGAGCAGGTAGAAGCTACGGGCGTCGAGCGACCATAATGCATTGAAAGCGCTAACAATGTCCGTCTTGATAATCGACCATGCGACCTTGTAGAACAGGCCACTGAAGCCGTCAGGCCCAGGCGCACGGTCAGAGGGAAGCTCCCTGACTGTCTCCCAGATTTCTTGCTCGGAAAAGCAACAATCAATGCCTGTGAGATCAATCCGTGGCAGAAGCTCTTGCAGCTTGATGGAGTGACCTCGGCGGAACGACTTCCCTAGTATATCATTATAGTAGTTGAAGATTGCTTCAGCCTTTGCTTCATTAGCCGATAGTCACATGCCATTGTGCCAAATTGTAGGTATCTGGTTCTTGCGTCCTCTATGGCAAGTCTGAAGGTGAAAAAATTTGGTGTTGGCATCACCCTCCTCCAGGAACCGAATTCTGGATTGCTGCCTCGCAATCGTGCGCGCCATTGACGCCAAACCCAGACTCTTCATCTTAAGCTGCTTGCGAAACGACTGCTCAAAGTCATTGAGATCCCTGTGTTCCTGTGCAGCGTCTAGATGAGCGACGATTTCCCTGGTCATGAAAAGTTGTGTGCGTATACTTTTGCATACTGCAACTTTTCAGGGCCTTTGCCGTGGCCCTTAGCTTGTGGTCGAGCACTCTACACGGGTCAGCCCCTACCACCTGACTGTCCCATGCCTCTCTTACGACATCCTCGAATCCGTCCAGGGGCACCCAGAACGCCTCAAAACGGAAACGCGGCTTAGCCCAAACCTCAGTGGTTAACTGTAACAGCAACGGGGCATGGTCCGAACAGTCTGACGACAAGCATCGCATATGGTGGCGCGGGAACGCTTCGACCCAGTCTAGCGTTGTGAATGCGCGATCGATGCGCTCGAGAGTTGGCCTTCGTCTTTCGTTGCTCCATGTGTACAGACGCCCGTGGAGGTAGAGCTCATCCAAGCGTCATTCATCAATTAAGCGACGAAAGGGGCACATGGCACTGTAGTCAAGTCGATCGTTGTTTTTGTCCGCTGCCTGATGTATCTGATTGAAGTCGCAGCAAATGAGCAGGTTATTGACGAAGCTCATCAAGAAACGGCTGCTTGAGGTCTTCCAGCACCGGCCCATACACCGCGCATATCGACCACGGCGCGGTTGGGTCGTCTTCCGGTACCATGCGCGCTGTGATCGAGAAAGAACGACAAGCCGTGACAGGCACGGACCACTCTAGCGCGCGCCAAGAAACAATTACCCCACCCGACGCACCGACAGAAGGCAAGCACAAATAAGCAAAGTCACTTCCCATTAGTTCAGAAGCAAAAGTTTCAGAGATTACATCGACTTTAGTTTCGACTAAACATAGCACGGAGACTCGATCTTGCAACAACAACTCACGGACGACTGCTCGACGTGCACGCATATTCAGCCCTCGGACGTTCCAGATAATTATGTTGTTCGCTGACATGAGGAACCAACTTGCGACAGCCAGAGAGGTGGCCTAGACAACGTGCACCGGGCGAGAAGCCCTTGGCCTTCTTCCTGGGAAAAGCACCTGCATGGCCTGTCCAACTTCACCGCACACAGCCACCTGCAATGCAGCCTCGTGGAACTCCTCAAATGTAGCCTCGTCGGGGTTCTCGGTCTGGGCCTCGAACCCCAGCTTCTTCATCATCACTTTCCTGGCCTGGGCCTCCGGCTTCTCCTCCCTGTACTTGCTTTTGGCGGCAAGCCGAGCGCTCCGCTTAGGCAGCCAGTCCGCCTGCTCATCGATCGTAATAGCCTTGGTGACGCGCGGCTGTGGGGTGGAGAGGATTGGTTCCTCCAGTGGTTTCTTGAACGACGCGATGAACTCCTCCGCTGTAATCGTAGGCACAGCAGTGGAGGCACTCCGTCGCCGGCGTGACTACTAGTACCTCCACCACCAACGGACCAGCGGCTGAGGGCTCCTCCTCTTCACGTGATGTCGCAGCGGAGGTATCAGCCAAGTCTGCCGCAACCTCGACCGCACAGGCGGGAGAGTGAACATCCTGCATAGTAGCCACGACGAATTCGTTAGTCGGAAGCGGGCGCTCGCCAGACACCATGATCTCCTCCTCAACAACAAGCAGGGAGCACATGGTCTTCGGCCCAGAGAGGCATGCTTCAGCCTCGTCCATCATAATGTCCCATGACAAGGGTACTTGAGCTCCAGAGCATGGCTGGGAAAGGAAGGCCGGCCCATGAAGCAACTCATCTTGCACGCACACCTTGCGGCCCACCCTACAGCCTATGCCCAAACACCGCTCATCATCCATAACAGTCGTAGCCAGCCCCTGAGGCCCACCAGGGGATGCACCAGCCCCAGGGTCAGCGTCGATCGGGTGGATCGAGGCCTCGACCGCATCAGCCGCAGCTTTCGGCGCGTGCAGAGCATGGCCTCAGCAGCCATCGGGTCCTTAGCGACCTCTATGACAGGAGAGAGTGAACGGCAGGCGGTTGGACCGAGGTCAACTTCTTGCTCCAGGAAATCTGCGACATGCGACGCCTGCCATGCGGGAATTCTGTTGCCAGGCGCGTGGACGGATGTCGCGCAATCCGGCCACACGATCGGGCATTGGAGCTGCCCCACCATGAAGACATGTGTGGCCCCACGAGGCTGAAAGCAGGGTTGTAATTCCGCCGTAGGCTGGGGTCCCCCGCGCCGCCGTGCCTCGTCGTCCGCGGTCGAGCGCCGACGCCGCCGTGCGCGCAGTAGCCAAGATGGCGAAGGGGTGTGCCAGTCCTGGAACTCGATCATTGTTGTCGTCGGAGTCGTTGCGGCGGCGATATTCATCATCGGAGTCATTGCGGTGGCGATATTCATCATCGGAGGATGGCGAAGGGGTGTGCCAGTCCTGGAACTCGATCACACGAAGACGGACCAGGTACCGCAACGCTGGCACCTCGTGGTGGATCATCTCCTCCGGGTGAAGGAACAGAGGAGGCCCACGATAATGCTCCTCCTCTCGCTCCGGAATAGCCATGATCTTCTTATTAGGTACCAGATCAGGATGGGCGCACCACGCAGCAACGAAGAGCTCGCGCTCGTCCTCCACATCATCGACGTCCTCTTCACTGGCGATCTACACCCCGACGCAGGATGTGCCCAGGATGGTCTGGACCATCAACAACATCGTCTCCTCCGACCTTGCATGAGCCGGGATCCCCTTCATGCACACAACCAAGCCATAATGAGGCGAGACCAAGGCTGCCACCGTAATGTGAACGACGCGTTGATGGGCGGTGGCATGCCAAGAACCAGCTCGAGGTCCTCCCTGGTGGAGAACCGGGCGATGAAGTCGTCGGCCAGAAGCGACGAATGGACGCCTGGTCCTCCTCGATCCCCAAGAACTCACGCAGATGAGCGCGCACCATGTCCGGTGTCACCGGCGGCCGGTTACCGAGCACCAATGCAACCAAGGCTTGGAGGAAAGGGCGTTCTCTGCAGCCTGGAGTGATGCGGAGCAGGGGACGACTACCATCTCCGGAAGTGGTTCACGAGCACGCGTAGCCAGTGAGGAAGGCCGCTGCTGGAAGCGTAGAGGTGGAGGGACGACCACGACGCGCTCCGCTCCCGCCCCCATAGCTGGTGAGTTTCACGCGGGGGCATCGCTGGCACCTCTAGCATGGAGGGACACGCCTCCCCGTGTCGCGACTGTTTGCTGGTGCAGATCACCACCCGGCGCTGCCTCCGACTGCTAAGTTCCCATGACAGCATTGCCCATATCCCCAGGGAACTCCGGCGATGGGGGCTCCGGGGTGGCTGATGCTGCCCGGCTGGTGCAGTCGACGCGAACATGGTCCTTGCTGAGGCAGTTGAAGCATAAACCCACCGGACTCTACGGCATAGGGCAAGCTCTGTGAGCAGGATCAGCGCGACGCCAGCGCCACCGGTTCTCGACCTTGCGGAACCCCTCCGCATCCAGCACGGCGCGCATGCGCGTAGGATGGACGACGATGGACCTAAGGTGCTCCTGCATGGCCCTGGCCGGCCGAGGGACCTCCCTGTGGGCCGCCACCATGAAGCCCGCAGGCTCGACACTGCGTCGGCGAGCATGCTGATGACGACGACGTGGAGGTGCCGGTGCCTTCCCCCGGCCAGACGAAGGCGGCGCGTCAGACTCCTCCGAGGAGTCATCTGAGTTGGAGAAGGGAATCCTCTCCCCGGGCGACACGGGGAAAAGCTCAGCTTCCGGGTTGAGCGAGTTGGAGCGCAAAACTTGGGCGGCGTGCACCGTCGCTGCCAGCAGCGGGAGGTTGGGGAGGCGTTGCCCTCGCCATTGGCCCCCCTTGGACTCCTCGCATTCATCGGCCCACGAACGACGCGAGGGTCCAGAAGCGGGAAGCTATGGTCGACCGGCGACCGGGGTAGCCGCTGGCGAGATGTAGAGGGTGGTGGTGAATGGGCGGGCCGATATGGGCCGTAGGGGCGGCCACCCTCTCTCAGCTAGAGAGAGAAACTAGAGAGAGAGCGAAGGACAGAATGTACTGTTCAAAATCTGCAACACGATGGTTTAGTCGGCTTTACAAGCGAATGTTAGTACATAAATAAGATTTCTAAGCACTGAGCGAAGGTTGGTGCAGTATATGTATATGCGAGAACGTTATTTGAATAAAGCTGAGTAAGAAGTTGAGTTATTTTTACGTGTATATATGCATGCATATATATTAGCACATGTTTGGAGTGGCAGGTGGGTTTCTTATCTGGGTAGAAAAGTTGAGGCACGCGAGCACCTCAGCGACAGCAGACTTTTGGTTGGGAGACAACTTGGTGCTGGTCTCGTCGGCACCCTTGCAAGCCGGCTTTGACACTTAATGGATGTATGTGTCTGGCGCCTAGTACTCTGGTGAGCCTTCGCTGGAAACGATCACGAGCGCAAGGCCATACAGGATGGATAATGGAAAAGAATATAGATTGCTTGGAGAGTCGAATACTTAGCTTTGTCTTTCCATCGAAGGTAGCCACGAGCGGAGGTCGGCGAAGGTGACCCAGATATGCTTGGTATGATGAGGGCGTTGTTGAGCTTAACCACGCGAGGATTGTTCACTTTGGCCGCGATGCAGGATGCTTCGCCCGGCCGTGGCGAGGGTTCCGTGAGGGTGGCTCTGTGCCCAGCGGCGACGAGGGTCGTTCCGGCATACCGCAGCACCGAGGGTTGTCGTGCTCGGCCACGGCGAGGGTTGTCGTGATTGTCGTGCCCAGCCGTGGCGGAGGTTGCCATACCTGGCCGGCGAAGGTCGTCGTCGTCGACTTGTCACGTCTGGCAGTGGCGGAGGTCGTCGCCGTCGAGTTGACATGTCTGGCCATGGCGGAGGTCGTCGTCTTGGACTCGTCGTGTCCGGCCATGGCGGAGGTCGCTGTGCGCCTGTGCCTGGCCGCAGTGGAGGTCGCCTCGTGAGAGCTCTAGACGCGGTTGAGTTGCAGACTCGCTGGAGCGGTAGAGCCTCGAGCCGTCGCGGGTGTCTGCGAGATTGGCCCGCAGAGGTGGAAGCTACGGACCCGGGACGAATCCTCCATGGAGTGGCAGAGCTCGTGACTCCAACCGAGAGACCCTCGTCCGGGCTGCAACTGCACCTGAACGACGCTGCTTCCTGCTAGTACTTGTGCTTGTATTTGCAATGAACTAGGACGGCGGAGGTTGCTTGTAGCTAGTGTTGGTGAGGGTGCCTTGATGAAGGTTTTCACCGGTGCTCTTTTTGGTCCTGCCTTCTTTGTGATCGATCGAATAAAGGCGAGCCTCTGGCGACGAAGATCGGAGGAGTTGAGGTCGGTCGAAGGTATAGGCCGCTTGAGGACCCAGGTGTGACGACGGGACAGGGCCAAAGCTGATCCATATCGGTGGCTGTGCGCGTATTAACCCCTATACCCTCACGGCGGGGCCTTGGACCACGCGGACCAGACGGCCCAGACCACGAGACGAAGCCCGTGGTCCATCACCGCCGTGGTCGGTGGGCCGCGCGGATCCTGAAGGCTGCTTGGCATGCAAGGAAGCTCAGTCAGTTAGGATCTGTTAATCTCCAAGGATACGGAGCAATGTAACCGACCATAGGAAACCCTAGATCTGTAACCTTGCCCCTGGCTATATAAGGTGGGTAAGGACCCCCTAGAACGCATTCATCTACATCATCCCTCATTGTACTCCGATACTCATTAATACAACAGCAGAGACGCAGGACGTAGGGTATTACGCTTTCGAGCTGCTTGAACCTGGATAAACCCTGATTGTCCTGGTTGTTTGTCTTGCGTCTCACATCCGGTTCATATGTCTTAGCGCGCGCCCATCATAAATCTACTACCTCGGGGAGCCCCATGGTAGACTGCTGAGGAGGTATCATCGATAGTTAGCGTGCCAGGTAGGTGTGCGCGATTCGATCTCAAGGTGAACCAGATGGTTTCCTTCCATGCTTTCATGGAGTTTGAGGTGGGCCTCACCTTCACCATCGGGGCGTTCACTTGGACCTCCGGTGTGGTGGCGTCTGTCATGAGCACAGGAGCAGCGTAGCTAGCCCCAGCGTCGCCTGCGCCAATCACCGCACCGACCAGCTCGGTCGCGCAGTTGGTGGCCACGCCAGCGGCGAACTAGCAGCTTCCTCGCTACCAGAGGAGGCACATCGACAACTCCGATCTGATCAAGCTGATCGATCGGTAGGGAGCAGGCCTGGTCGAGATCCTAGAGTACATGGAGTCCACTCGTTCGCGACTCCACCAAGATCTAGATTTCACCCCTGTTCCACCACGTCGGCACGGGCGTACGAACCGCATCGACCACTCAGGTCGTGCAGATCCAAATCTGCCCGCGGCCCGAGCACCGCCCCCTGCTCGCCAGCAGGGCGGCCCTAACTACAACCAAGCCGTCCACCTGCATTGCCAGGATCCTAATTTGGTCACGGGCCGAGCACCACCTCCCGTTCGTTGAGGCGGTGCACCTCCCAACCAACAGCAGCGGCAAGGGCCTGTCAACCAAGGCCGCCGCCAGCACCGACCAGATCTAAATCTGGCTGCTGTGCGTGCTCCACCCCCGGTCAGGCTGGACGAGTTCATCGACATGCACCAACATTAACGTGGTCTTCCGAATCGAGCTGATCGGCCACCGCGTCCCGCTCAGGATCGGGTTGCGCCCCGACACATTAGAGGCAACAATGTCGTGTGCTGTGACCATGACCTGCTGGTCCGGCGCAGGCAGATCCAAACGCTCCTGCTGCAGGTAGTCGAGCCGTCTTCCTGCATGGTTTGGACAAGGCAGCCACGTCTCACATGAGGAACCTGCAGATGGCCCACATGTGACATGATGACCACCTCTTGGACCTAGATCCATCGACGGTTTTGGTTCCCAGGGACCCAAGGCTAGTGGTCAATATGGTGACCCTGAAGGAGCTCAACCCGAGCTCATCAAACACTGTTTCGGGGAGCAGCACCATTTCTGATCTACTGGTGCGGCTCGACCGATCACCCTCTATCCTCTCCTATTACACCTTGTATCTCCTCTCCGATGAGAGTCCTGAGGTCTAGATGGAGGAGCGCGTTGAGGACGTGATCCCGACCACGCCGAGCACCAACCGTAGACCACTCCGATAGATCTAACTGTGCACTTCCCCAGGTTCCCTCCTGGGTTCGGGGGCATGATATTCGTGGTCAGCAATGACGAACCTCCGGTTCCCAACAAGACTGATCAGCAAAGGTAGGAAAGGGAGGAGCACAATCGCAACCACGCTCAATGTCAGCTCCAAGAGCAGCAGGCAGGCAATGCGCGCAAATGGCCCTTGGCCGTGTTGCCTACATCGTGATCTCTAGGATGACTTCGACATGGTTGGGGATACTCCCGTCCACCAGACACCCACAGCGAACATAGCTATGGCCAGGCACCTACTGATGACTCTTCCACCTAGAACACCTAGGGCCGATGCCATCATTGGTCACCTGATAGCCACCGAAGATCAGGTGAACCGATTGCGAGAGGCCGGATCTATGACCACGTCATATCGATCCCGTCAGTCTCGTTAGCGGCGCAACCATAGCTGCCGCAATCAACCTTCTGAAGGCAGCGCCGACAACTCTTCTAACCATGGGGGGCACAACCCTCCGCCTGAACCACCATGACACGACGACGTCAATGACGATCCGCGCGACGAATCATGCAACGATCAACAAGGCAACCGCCAATGTGGCAACTGCCAGCGTGGCAACCGTCGATGCGATGACGATTGCCAGGATCGCGAGCAGGAAGTCGAGCAGCGTTGAGGCACAGACCTCCACGACCACATTGACAAACGCTACCACGCTAGGCGACACTTGGGTGGACCACCGCCATTCTTAGATCGTCTCAAAGGAGTGATCTGGCACAAGAATTTTCGCATCGGTGACATCAAGATGTATGACGGGTAGGACAATCCCGAGCACTGGATCATGCTATACGAAGTAGCTGTCTAAGCAGCTAGGGGGAATGAGTACATTATGGCCATCTATCTCCCAGTGGTCCTTAGCAACGTCGCTACCTCCTGGCTGCTACGCCAACATGATGGATCCATCCATAGCTGGGAACAACTCTGGCAGATGTTCGTCGACAACTTCAAACCAATTTGCGTTCAGCTAAGCACTAAGTACGCCCTGGCGCAATTACAGAACCGTCTGGGGGAGCCACTACGACAGTACATCCGAGGCTTCTCCAACACATGGAACTGCATGACTGACGTCACTCCGGTGGAGGAAATTGATCTCTTCATTGCCAGTCTTCGTCAGCCACGTGGTCGGGACCTCCACAAAAAGTTGCTTCTCAAGCAACCGAAGATGATGGAACATCTCCTCGCCATCACTCACAGGTTCACTCACCTAGATGATGGGATCAATGAAGGCGACGTCGGCCCCTCCAACCGCAACTATCGCTCTGACGATGACGGGGACCATGACAGTGATCAGGACCGCCACCCTGAGCGCCGTCCTGATCATCGTGGAAACCACCAGTAACCGTGATCCTGATGAGCAAGACGAGAATCGCTCCTTCAAGCACCGTGGTCGGGAGGGCTACAATGGTGGTCGGCGCAACTGGAACCGCGATGATGACTCCGTCAATGCGGTAAAGGGCCAGAAGCAGGAGCATGACGAGGAGCTCAACAAGGTCCTTAGTCTAGACTGCCCTCGCCACACTGGCAAGGGCCATATGCTAGGTGAGTGCAGAGCTTGGCAGACGCACTTAAGATCACCGCCAACAAGAAGCCATGCCCGGCTCCCAAATGTAAGGCCAAGAATGCCGTCCAAGAAGATGACACTGATGAGGAAGAGCCCCAAGATCCCAATCCATGTCACGCCTACAGGGACCCCATCAAGAATGTCTTGCCATCATCTTCGGTGGCAAGGTTGGGTTAGAGAACGCGCAGGACAAGAAGCTAGAGATGTGGGCCATCATGTCTATCTAGAAGTCCGATGGCCTAGTCGTAGACGTTAGGGTGCCGCCATGGTCCAAGCAGCCCATATCGTTCAGCCAAAACTACATGTGGGCCAAACTCGCCGATGCTGGTCGATTCCCACTGGTCCTTGACCCGGTGATCGACGGCGTCTGGTTCGAGAAAGTGCTCATCAACGGAGGTAGTGCCCTGAACATCCTTTTCTACCCTGCCTTCAAGGAGCTAGGGCTAAAACCGGAGAACCTCAAGCCCTACAGCTCTCCATTTTGGGGCATCATGCCGAGCAAGCCCTCATACCCCTTGGGACAGATCACTCTACCTATCCAGTTTAGGACAAAATAGCACTTCTGCATTGACCACATCAACTTCATGGCAACTTTGAGGGAATCTACCATGCCATCCTCAGCCGACTAGGGATCGTGAAGTTCATGGCGGTTCCTCACTATGGGTACCATGTGCTCAAGCTTCCGACCAAGCAGGGCATCCTCTCTGTACGCGGCAATGTCTTCATGGCTCCGGTGTAACAACCCAAAAAAATCCGAGCTATAAAATTTTTTCTCAAAAACCTTGAGTGATGTTGTGTCATGTAGAAAAGTTCTACACATGTTGCACAAGTATCTCATGTACCTTACCTTGCCATCCATAGTTATGTTGCAAGCATCATGTTGCATTCTAATTCACCATGTGATTTGGTTCTTTTTGGATTCATGGGTGCTAAATAAAAATAACCTACAATATTTATTTATCTCATAAATAAATTTTATGGAGTTAATACCCTAACAAATATAAGGGCCTTGTATGCCCACTACTTTGTTAATCAAAGTTGGCACATCACATAAATATATATACAAGTATAAATACATAAAAGTATTTGGAAAATTAGTGGAAAAGAGAAAAGGAAGAAAAAGAAAAGGAGAAGCCATCCGGCCCGCAAAGGAAGCCAGCTCGGCCTGCTTCTCTCTCTCTTTTCCCACGCCAGTGGGCCCATGAGCAGCCCAGCAAGCCACCCGCCTGCCCATGCCATGACAGGAGGAGGGCCGAGACACTAATCAATGGGACCCACGAGCAGGACCCACTTGTCATACTTTATCCCCTCTCCGGTTCCCTGCCTCCCCTGCTTTTCCCGTGGCTGCGTTCGCTCGCGTGAAGGCCACGTGAGGCAGCCAGCTGCCCAATCCGCTTCTGCTTCGCATCGATGCTCGCCTGTGCGCCAGTTGGGCTGACTGGGAGCCGACAGCCCTGGCAAGAAATGCCCGCGGCCGCGAGGATCTTTTCCTCCTGCGCACAGCCGCCCCGGGTGCCCATGCTGATGTTCCCCGTGCTTCCTTGGCCGAGAAGGCACCTAGCCATCTCAGCCGCTGGCAACCGAAGCCCATAGCCCTGCTGCATCAGCTCTTGGAGCACCGGGTACTAATTTAGCCCCGGCTGCTCACGGTTGCTACCGTCGTGCCCTCGCCACGCTACCTACCGCCTCTGCCTCTATAAGAGCAAGCCTCGATGTTCCCTAGGGTTCCATCGCCCACCGCCACACCGGTGGCTCACCAAATTCACCTAGCAAAGCATCAATTGCAGAACAAGAAGAGGAAGGGAAAGAAAGGAGGTGGGGAAGGAGTTGCTGCTTGTTGATGCAAAAAGGCGTTAGATCTGCAAACACACCGGGCTAATACCCAAGCTCGATATCAAGGCGTGCCAGTCGATTTGACCTGTTAATCGACAAGGATGATAAATTTGAATAAGATCCGAACGAGACGACAGCGATACACCCGGACGTCAAAGCTCAGATGATATTCGATAACTATTGAACAGATCAGACGAGACGACAGTGATACGCCCGGACGTCAAAGCCTGAATCGTGCTCGGTAGACGTGGAACCTGCAAGGTCACCGGAGATCAAGTTGATGCAGGCCACTGATTCTTGAAAGAACTCGTTGAAAAAGGAAAGGGTACTGGTGATGAAGTCGTCGAAAAGTAGATTGCTTGGAAAGTAGATAAAAGTAATAGATTTGTTGCATTTGATTGTGTATATGTTACATTGTCTCTCGGCACATATTTATACCCTGGTACTATGAGTCCTAAACAGACACGACAAAGTATTACCTAAACAAGTCTTATCTATAAGGAATAAAAAAAATAATGACTCATACCAAGGTCGGACTCAAAAATAAACTATAAAAATAATGGCATAAATATTGCCAGGTTCCTTATCCATTGCTTTACGATGAAACTTCTATCGGCACGCTCTTCATCTCTGTAGATTTCATCAGCAAAACCCATCGATAATGACTCAGATCTGCTCTCCACGTTCTTCAGCTCTGCTTTCCATCGGCAACAGCCCTCTGGCTTCATCGGCAATGTACGAGATCAACATGTCCTTTATCGGCAATCATCCATCGGCAACTTAGAAGCAATACTGGAGAATAACCACTCCCTTGCCGATCGGCACAGTTTTCGGCTTATATTGGCACGTGTCAAAAAACGGTGTCAACACATGCCCCCCAATTTTGGAGTATAAAATACTTTATGCTCTGAAATTTCCTCCAGGTCATAATTGCCCAAACCGCTTGAACTTCCCCTCGAGAGTTGCGCGCACGGTAGTGGAGATCCTGTACCAACAGGCCCATATAATGCTTTCTCCGCCGCGGCCCATTTTTCATCTGCGATTCAAACCCTAGCTTTTCTCTCTCTAGTGGTGACATCAACAGGCGATCCTTCGACGAACTCGATCATTCGGCACTTTTGACGGTGATCCTTAGCCTCCACTAGCATTCTTTGCCTTCTCCATCTTCATCGCGGCCATGGCTATCCGTCTTGATGTCCCCAAGGTTAGTCTTCTTCTTTTGCCCGTCTTCTGATATTTCGTCTCTCCTTCTCCGCGCAGTTCATGACTCTTCCTTATTCCCAATTTTTAATCTCAGGAACTTTGCAATAATCTTCTCATTCCAACGCATCAGAATCACTTTATCTGCCTAGGCCCAATGGGAAATCCAGACCCAACCGACATCATAAACGCAGAAACCAATCGAATCCCCTTTAAAACTCAGAATTTTGACTTGGGATTCTGGACTGATACTTTCTGATCCTGGCCAAAAACCACCAAGGGATGGAAAGATTGGTATTTGAGGGTCGCTAGGCCAATGGAGCTATATTGGGCGGAACGCAAATTAGAACAATGCATCAGAATATCTATTGCCGATATGGAGAGGAATGAGTCTTTGTTAATTGCCGCCTCCTATTTCTGGTCGGATACCCTGAATGCCTTTATCTTTAAACACGGGCCAACTTCCCCCACCCTTGCCGATGTGTACATGCTCACTGGCTTGGACATCTCCTCTGCCGATGACAACTCACTGTTCCAGCGAAAACCTGAGCATCGGCTGACCACCAGGAACATTGGCGGCTGGACTGGCTATATCAGCAAGTATAAGAAATCTGGTTCAGTCAATCATAGGGAGCATTCGGCTTTTTTGAATATGTGGCCTAAGAAATTTATTTTCTATGGCAGAACAGTTGGACCGACCAACATGCACCTTCCTGCAGCAGAGCTATTGGCTAGTGGCGTCAGAATCCCACTAGGCCGATACCTTCTTGGCTCAGTCTACCATCTCCTTCACCAAGTATCACAAAGACTGCTGCAAGGCAAATCCATCGGCAATCTAGGGGGTCCCTGGTGGTTCATCAATATGTGGTTGAATGCCCATATGCACAAGTATTTCCATATTGACCTGTTCGCCCAGCAATTCCCTCGAAGTCTTCCTAAAGATTATCAACTCGGGGAAGAAGAATCGGCAACGCGCCCCCCTATCAACTTTGGAGAAGCACTGGCAGTACTACCAGGGGCAGAGGCAAATAGAATCCAGATCGGCAATCTCTTCCACAGCCTCTACATCGGCATCCCTTCTGAGCTTCGGGCCTGGGTCCCGTATGTTGATGAAGCAGCAAGATTCCCTCTTTCCTTTAACCTTACCGATGAGGCCTTGAACCAGGATGCCGACATTCTTAAGGCAATAATCACTCCTCATGCCATCCCGGTCAACATTTTTGGAAGCGGGAAGAACATTAATCCCACATACGAGTTCTATTATCCATCGGCAGCAGCAAGACAACTAGCTTTTGGACAACTGCCCATCAACCTCTGTTTTGCCAATGTGATTAAACCAAGAGAGACTATTGCGAGCCGTGTGGATTGGCACAAGATTGTTACTCTCCTTCCTGATGCTGATATCTCAAATGTCAATCTAACTGATTGGGTACCGGCTTCTTTTGTCACCGAGTCCTTCAAATTATGGTGGCAAGAATGGAAAGAGCAGCTATTCTTTGCCTCTCCTCATTTTTACTGGAACCTCATTGATCCCGATCACGCCATCCCTGCCGATGCGGTAAGTCTGACCCTCTGTACTTCTTTCAACTCCCCTTTAATCCATCGGCAACTAACCCCTTTTTAACAGGTCGATGACCCAGTTCCAACATTAAGTAAGAGTGGCAAAGTCATACGGTTGCAACCGATCTCCCCGGTATCCATCATTGGCCACAAAGCTCCCTCGCTAGATGCTCCAGTGGGCCGTGGCCGTACCAAGAAGACCACTAAATCGGTCACATTTTTGGCACAGACATCTCAGGTAATCACCTTACTTTCTTTTGTAGATGCCGATTGCTGTGATTTACCGATTTCACATTTCAGGGCGCGAGTTCTACACCACTAGAATCTTCATCGATAATTCGCCCTTCGTCTCCTCCTGCAGCACCTTCATCGCCCCACCTTGTTGTCCTTGACGATTCTCCAGAGGTATTCTTTATTTAAACCTTAATTATTGAATCGGCACTTTTACTCATCTGTCTCTCTTACAGCACCGAGTGATTGCATCGGCAACCGTCTCAAGTGTACCGATTCCTCAGCCATACATTGCCGATGCCCCCCAGCCGTCCGACGCCGATATCTTACAGCACAAGCGTAAGGCTTCATCGGGCGAAGAATCACAACCCAAGCGGGCAAGACTTACACCATCTCCGTCGGCGTCCTTGCCTCGCCCGATATCGCCTGACGTATCTGTGCAGACTTCTCCATCGGCAACTGCTCTTCCATCGGCCATTGTACCCATACAAGGATCTTCATCGGCATCGATGTTGCAGCAGCAACCAATTGAGGTACCAACACAAGAAATATCATTGGCAACTGTACCTGAGGTCGCTTCTTCGAGCCAAAGGCGAGAGATTTCCTTGAAACAGGTGAGTTAATTCCCTTAGATAACCTTTAATACTTTGGACTCTTCTGCTGAGATTACCTTTTCCTTTTTAGGAACAAGATTCCCCGATAGTCTATTTTCCTTCTCTATCAGTGGGATTGTTCCCGATGATGAAGATTCTAAAGAAAGCTCTGCTCCAGCCCTTGGAGTTCTATCACCTGAAACCAAGTCAAAGCTAGAGACGCTATTATCATTGCTGCAACAGGAGACCTCTTTACTAATCCAGGATTCTGATTCTGCAAGAGCAACTTTTAAAGGTATTCGAGGTCATATTCCTGCCGATGTTGAGGAAGCACTTTTCCAGGCTGCACATCTAGAGAGCCGGCAATTGCAGTATCAAAGGGCTGCCCAGCGGATTGCCGATAGAGCCACTCAGGCAACACTCCAGGAGGACATGATGAAGCATAAGAAACTTGCCGATGAGAAGCACAAAGACATCGGTAAGCTAGAAGCCTCTTGTGCAGACCTGGAGGACAAGATTGCTCGACTATCGGCAAGAAGAGAAACCCTTCTAGCAGAGCTGAGACAGATTGAAGGAGCCTTGGATGCAGCCAATCATGAGAAGGCCCAAATGCCCGAAGCCGTCAAGACTCTTCAGCAAGAAAGGGACAACCAAGTCCTCAAGACGCTGGCGCTCAAGAAGAAGATCAAGCCAGTTGAAGGCAATGCTGATGAAGATGCAAAGATACTAGAGGAAGCTGACCAAATTCGCCTGCGTGCGATATAAACTATCCATTCATTGTTGAACTTGTAAACCTCCCTTTTCATCGGCGATGTGATGAATCGGTAATTTGTAAAACTTCACATTAATGTAGTGCCGATACATTCTTTTTGAACAAGCACTTTATCTATATATATATTTTCTATTGGCAAGTGCTAAGAATCTCATCGGCAATAGGAAAACCATGTTGATGTCTGCCGATGGACCTTCACTTTTGCGCTTTAGCTGTCATTCTTGAGTTTCTGCTCCACGAGAACTTTCCTCTTTGTGCTCACGTTGCATTTTCCTCTTTTGAGTCCTCGTTAGACCTTTAGGGCACCATTGAGGAAGCTTCGTCTTCCAGACGGGTTGATAAATTTTTGAATTTGAATCTGGGCAATTTGTATTGGGATCCCTGCAGAGAATTATTTCATCAGGGACTCTCGTATTGGCCATCTCCCTGAGCTCCTCTTGGTTCATCGGCAAACGGTCGTCATGCCTGCCCAGCCTTCCATGTACATTGGTCCTGCACCCCAGCCGATCATGTACGGATGCCCTCTCTCTGATCGGCTTACCGATGTACTTGCTCCGATCACCATAGCGCGGCCTCCTTTCTGCCCGATCGATTCGATCATAACCATTGCACTCGGGGCAACTATCAACAGTAGGCAATTTAATACCTTCTTCCCAACAATAGATGAAGAAGGGGCATCTCCAATGGTCTTTGTGCCGATGCCATGCTTCCCAACGCAACTCCTCTTGCTGATGCCGATAGCGGTTACTTGGAATTCTGTACGGAGCTGGTCTAGGAAGCCTTCCTGAACTACTGCTTTCTTCAACTATCTCTTTCCCCTTCAAGTCATCGGTAGTTGCTTGATTTCTTGGATCCACCGATGCTCTCCTCTTAGTGCTTACCAATGTCAGCACTTTGGTCTTGTTTGCGGCCTCCACTATGTTTGCTGGGAAAGGATGCTGATCAATCTTCATCGGCCTCTGAGCTTTAGAATTGTCAAACTTGATCCTCCCAGATTCAATTGCCGATTGCAACTGCTGCCTGAAAACCTTGCAGTCATTAGTACTGTGCGAAGTTGCATTATGCCATTTGCAGTACCTAATTTTCTTCAATTCATCTGCCGATGGAATCACATGATTGGGTGATAGCTTGATTTGGCCCTCTTGAAGTAGCAGATCAAATATTCTATCGGCCTTCGTGACATCAAACGCGAATTTCTCTGGCTCTTTCTGACCAAAAGGACAAGATAAAGGTTTTTTACCTTTTACCCACTCAGCCAGGCTGATAGTTGGTTCTTCATCTGAATCTGATTCATCTGCCTCTACAAAGGACACCTTCTTGTTACAGCTCTTTCTATGTTCTGGAGCTTGAGCACTTTAATCAGAGACCCTCTGCACAATATGACTTAAACTTTCAAACTCCTGAGCATCGTATTTGTCCCTGAGATGCGGCAACAAACCCTGGAAAGCCAAACCAGCTAACTGACGGTCATCAAGCACTAGGCTGTAGCACTTGTTCTGCATGTCTCGTACCCTTTGCACAAAATTCTCTACTGATTCGTCGCTTCGCTGTTTTAATTTCATTAAATCGGTAAGCTTCTTTTCATGGACACCAGCAAAGAAGTACTTATGAAATTGTCTTTCCAGATTAGTCCAAGTAAGAATAGAGTTCGGTGGTAATGATATAAACCAGGCGAATGCTGATCCAGACAAAGAGGACGAGAATAAATAGATCCTCAGCTCATCCCTGTTCGCTGCTTCCTCGCACTGGATAATGAATCGGTTGATGTGCTCCATTGTTGACGTATCATCTTGCCCAGAAAACTTGGTGAAATCTGGCACCTTGTACCGATTTGGGAAAGGAATTGAATCATAAGATGAAGGGTATGGAGTCCGATAAGAGTAAGTATCGATCTTGGGCTGAATCCCAAATTGTTCTTTCATCACTTCTGCAATCTTATCGGTCAAGAGTGCATCCTGATCTTGCCGATGCACTGGCTGGATCTCTACTGGAGGCGTTGGCTGATATGCTTCTACATACCCCTGTGGCACTTGGCTTGGATAAATCGGTATATTCACGGCACCAATCTGCGGAGTAAAGTTCATCGGCTGTTTTACCGATGCTTGTTCCTGGAAAGTCGTCCGTGGACTATACCGTTGAGTCCCTATTGCTTGGTAGCTTGGTTGAATAGCAGGTTGCTGAATTGGCGCTTGCCCTGACCAATTGAGACTGTAACTCATCGGCACCTGGCTTGCCGATGGCTGGTAGCTTGCAGACAATTGATGCTCTTGTATAGATGGATGATAGCCAGCATAATTGCCCTGAATTGCAGGTAATCCAGACTGAGATATGAATGGTACTACGGGCTGCTCTGCAGTGGAAGCTCTCTGTTGAACTAGTGGAGGATTAGTCAATGGATTCGCATAAGATATCTATTGCGGAGGTGCGTAGAATCCCATTGACAATGGCTGTATAGCAGGAGGTACAGTAGAATAATGCGGCACTTGAGCCATCGGCCGAATTGGAGTAGCCGATGTCATTGGACCCTTCCCTGCTACATCATGCACTTGAGGTAGTCCAGAGTTGGCAGTAGATGGACCTGGAGGCATACCGTATCCCCACCAATTAGTAGCAGTTTGACTATGTTGACCTGAAGGACCTGACATTGCTGATGCCGATAGATCTGTGCTCAACTGAGTACTAGGCCTCTCCTGAGACGTTAGATCTGATCCTATCGGCGTGGCTCCAGTGATGGATGGTCCTGATATAGCTGAAAGAGTAGGCACTTCCATACTCTCAACGGCTGGAGTTGCCGATGGAGTACTGGTAGATGCTGATCCCGGCTGATGATATGCCGGCCCGACATACCCTGGTGCTTGTCCGTCCCTTAATGTTTGCACAACAGCATTGTAGACAGTATTGGACAGCACAGTGGAGTGGTTGATCAAAGCTTGATTTAATGCAGAATTAACCATCTCCTGTAATTTACCAGGGTTGGAGTCAAAGGTTACCTGCCGAGGCAACGGCAGATCTTGCTTCTGGATGACTTCTCCTCCCCTATTCATGCTGAAAGACTTCAAGCAGAGCTGCCTGTAATCCTCCATAGCTTTTTCCATGGCTTGCCTCTGATCCTCCTTGAGATCTGATTCTGATATGTCGATGATGTTTTCTGGATTGATATCAGTAGGATTCTTCATGATAGATCTATTGACTTGGTCCCACCAGGCGTGCCAAAAGATGTGTTGATGCAAAAAGGTGTTAGATCTGCAAACACATCGGGCTAATACCCAAGCTCGATATCAAGGTGTGCCAGTCGATTTGACCTGTTAATCAACAAGGATGATAAATTTGAATAAGATCCGAACGAGACGACAGCGATACGCCCGGACGTCAAAGCTCAGATGATATTCGATAACTATTGAACAGATCAGATGAGACGACAGCGATACGCCTGGACGTCAAAGCCTGAATCGTGCTCGGTAGACGCAGAACCTGCAAGGTCGCCGGAGATCAAGTTGATGCAGCCCACCGATTCTTGAAAGAACTCATTGAAAAAGGAAAAGGTACTGGTGACGAAGTCGTCGAAAAGTAGATTGCTTGGGAAGTAGATAAAAGTAATAGATTTGTTGTATTTGATTGTGTATATGTTACATTGTCTCTCGGCACATATTTATACCCTGGTACTATGAGTTCTAAATAGACACGACAAAGTATTACCTAAACAAGTCTTATCTCTAAGGAATAAAAAAAATAATGACTCGTACCAAGGTCGGACTCAAAAATAAACTATAAAAATAATGGCATAAATATTGCCAGTTTCCTTATCCATTGCTTTACGATGAAACTTCTATCGGCACGCTCTTCATCTCTGTAGATTTCATCGGCAAAACCCATCGATAATGACTCAGATCTGCTCTCCACGTTCTTCAGCTCTGCTTTCCATCGGCAACCATGCCTCTCTCTCCATCGGCAACAGCCCTCTGGCTTCATCGGCAATGTACGAGATCAACATGTCCTTTATCGGAAATCATCCATCGGCAACTCAGAAGCAATACTGGAGAATAACCTCCCTTGCCGATCGGCACAGTTTTTGGCTTATATTGGGGAACACTGCTATCGCTAGAGTTGGGGAAGAAGGCCCCGCCGGAGCTGCCGCCGAGTCATACCGCAAGCCGCACCGACGACCACCTCAGCCTCGACCGCAAGAAGGAGCAACCACTGTGTTGGACTTCGTACCGTGACTCCACTTCCTCTTTGCCCGTCGATGAGCACCCTGAGCGCCCCTCTTCCTCTTTGCCCTCTACTGCCAGCCATGGCACTCCACACCATGAGCGCGTAGGCCAGGACCACCATCGGTCACCTTGGACACTTGCACAAACACACGCTGTCTAGCTAGGCCACAAGTACCACGGTGTCAGGAGGACACTAGAGCTGCTAGACGCCATGTCTGTCGTCGCACGCCGAGCGCTGCCACGACAAAGCTATCTTGTTGACCTCGCCAATGAGCCCTGCACTTCTTCGACATCGGATCTGGAGCCGCCTCGTCAAGGAGCACCCCGTGCGCATGCTATGTGCCGAAACGCAACACCGAAGGACTGTCGATGCAGGAACTCACCGCCGTTATGCCGTTCTGGAGCGCCGCCGTGGCGGGAATATGCCGCTCAACTCCGACCGCCTTGAAGGACAAGGATGCCCCGTCAAGCTTTGCCATTACATGCTGGTGTAGGATCTGGAGATGATGGAGACCATGGAGCCCCCTTGGTGCCGTGCCACGCATCAAGGCCTCGTCGGAGCTCCGCCGTGGGAGTTGCTACCCACACGGACTCCACCGTGGGTTTTGGTCACCGCTGGGGCATCGGGAAGGAGCTGCGTGACCCCTATCGCCCTCCAGTTGCGTATTTTGCCTTGGATTGAGTCACCATCGAGCTGCAGTCATGCGTCATCGTCATCGAGCCACCGTTCACCGTGGACAGCCTCGCCAGAAGCCAAGGTGGAGCCTTCAATACCACCTTCGTGTTTGCCATAATGTCCTGAAGCTGATGCAACAGAAGATGGAGCTGGAGGACCACCGGAGCTCTGGGATTGGAGGTGGACATCGCCGCCGTCGAGCCCCGCCGTCGGGCGAAGAAAAGAGAGGAAGGGGATGGAATCACGAAGAGGATAGTGGACGTGGTCTACATGGACCTGAGGCACTGCTCGTGGAACCCAGTCAGCGCCGGTGCACCGTTGGTTTGTCCGTGGAACGCGTGGACCAAAGGACTCATTCGTGCACCCGACGCATGTGGACGTGAATCACTGACAGTGGACCCCGCAAGCGACAGTGCACCATGGACCAGAGCTGTGAGCTGAGCCCGTATGAGATCTGGATTGATGATGTGGCAGCACCAGAGCGTGCCACGTGGTGGGCCAAGCCTGGCCCATACCCGGCCCATACCTAGCCTACTCGGCCCATTAATGGCCCAGTGGGGCCCACTTGTCAGTTGACAGTTGACCATTGACCGCTGACCGTTGACTGATGACGTCAGCAGTGATGTCACCTTGGACCCACATGTCAGACGACCGTTGACCTAGTCAATGCTGACATCAGCATGACATCACCTGCCATATCAGCATCTGATCTGTCTCTGTTTGAACCGCACGTGACATGTGGACCATTCATGGGCTGCCACGTGTCAGCACCAGAATAATCCAGCCTCTTTTCTTTTTTAGAAATCGGTTAAATCTTTGAAAAATCATAACTAAATCATACGAGCCTAGAAAATTATGATCCACATATCGAAATTTTCTATAAATCGAGCTCTACCTATTTTTGCTATGTTCGAGTGCATTTGGATCTTTTATTTGGTATTTGTTCTTTGTGCTTATCTATAGGCGTCGCTTCTGCGACCATTAATTCTCGGTTATAGGGTCGAGCGAGGACAGGTCTGACGACAGTGACTACCAGGAGAAGTCCGACAGCTATGACAGTGAAGGTGCCACATCTCACCCAACCTCGTAGATCCCATTACGCATGGCAAATGTAGTAGGACTGTGCTTTAATTTCTGTTGCTATATAATGGATCGCCTGTGCTACGTATGCATGGTAGATTACTACTTGATGAGCCCTACCTTGTTGCAACCTATCACCTGCTTACCTATTGTTATGTTAGCCACTACTTCACTCGCTTACATTTTGAGGTGACATGATGAACTCTGGGAAGGCCTTGAGGGTGCTGGCTGGAGGTGTGTGTGTGTTGATGGGTCAGATGAGCTTGTGAGCTGATGTGTTGTATCTGGGTTTGGGTGGACCTTACGGCAGGGAGTAGGGTGAGGGTTGAGTCGATCGAGTTGGGATCTACGATGAGCTTTTGGAGTGAGTCTTGCCAGGGAATGTGTCTGGACATTTCCATGAATAGCAGTCTGTGGCGGACTAACTATGATACGTTGGTGGTCTTCAGGTGTGAGCCTCTGAGGGGTGGAACCCAAGACGAAGGTGCCATGGTAGCACGCTAAAGATCAACCCTGGGGAAGACATCTTGGCTTGGTCACACTTAGGAACTGCTGCGCTGGTAACCAGATCATAGGAATCTATTAGTTTCCACTCTCTTCCCATGGGGGGAGACGGCCAAACCACTGGATAGATCGATGCCATTACTATCAAGCTAGCGTGTGTCAGGGAGTTAGGAGCATGATGATGTCTCACACCCTTTTGAGACGATCATGATGCTCTACAGGAATGGGATCATGAGATAGACTCTTCATAGTATCAGCCACTCTAAGGGTGTTCCAGGGCTGAGAGGTAGGATGGCATCGTTCTATTGCAGTAGGCGCTCGAAATCTGCCTAGGTGGTGATCAACACCGATGATGGTTATCTAGTGGATAAGTGAAACCTCTGCAGAGTGTATGGTTGATTGATCGATACATATGCCGACTTGTTCGGCTATGGACCTTTGCTGTGTTCTGCTTGCACTGGACTAGTGAGTGGACTGTTCTATCTTCCCCCTAAGTATGATTTTTGGCTGTGAGCCAAGTTGAGGGCTGCGGGCTGCTGAGTCAAGCTGAGAGGGAGTTGGCTTGTCGACACAAGTCTGAGATGGTGTTGAAGGATATGGGATGGTGTTTCAGAGATGGGTGGTGATGGATGTTGTGGGTATGAGAATGTGTATAAAACTTGCTTATTAATTACTTATATACTTAATCGCTGCATTGGAAACCCCAGCCTTTATAGGTTCCTTTGTTTATATCCATGTTTTGCAACCAATTTCCACAAAGCAATGCATAGGCTGGGAGTGGCCAGTACATATCATACTAAAAATTTAGTTTCAGGTTCAAGGAGTGAGTACTCATCTGGGGAGTACAGCGATTGAGGGTTTCGTACCTATGCTCAAGTTGAATTGGAGATGATAGCTTCCGCACCTTCAAGCTTTTCATTTTATGTTGTATGAACTCTGATTCTGCTAAGTGGCGATGTAATAAGTTATTATAATCCCCTCTATTGCACTCTTTTGTTTGATGTATGGATGGTGATATTCAACTGTTATTGGGTAATGTGATTTAAAATGATCATGTTACACTTTGACTCTGTGGATTTCCCTTCACAGAAATCGAGGTTGTTTTAGTTGGTATCAGAGGCATACTTGACCCTAGAATGAAACTCTAGAAATGGACGTTAGTACAGGACAAAATAATTTTTCTTTTGGTTATATACCAACCCTGGATTTCTTCTTATGCAAGGCTTCTCTATTATTCTGACTTGCTGACCTTTTTCTCTTTAAAACGTGCAGATGACAAGCTTTGGACCCCTGCTTGGACCGTTGAGCAGCCTACCCAAGGCTGAGTTCACTTATGAGGGATGAGAGCTTCCAGGCTTCTCGTACACCCTACGCCATGTTCTAGGAGTGCTCGGAGTGCCTGTTGAGGAGATCAAGTACACCTGCACTGGAGCACCTGACCCAGAAGGAGGAATCAAGGGCTACGTGGTCACTCACCTGGAGGCCCCTGCAAGTCAGACTCTTCCTTCAGTACCAGCTCTCAGGGAAATGACAATCGAGGACTCCATCGAGGAAGGGATCCAGTCTAAGTCTCTCAAGGCCCTGCGTGAAGTGATGAAGATTACTTATGAGCACCTTCGCAACACAGAGTTTCACCTTCTTCCTCAGGCCCTATACTCCCTCCTCACACCAGAGCAGTAGGACAACCTGGTCAGGCCAATCATCCTAGCTAAGACAAGCCTTTGCAACCGTGCCTCCGCCGTTCACCTCTTCAAACAGAACCGCTACATAGAGCACTTAGAGAAGAAGAGGCACCTTGACCGCAACATTCTGATGGAGTACCAAGAGTTTTGCAAGAAGGAAGCTGAGGAGAAGGAAAGTCTCAAGGCAACCATCGCTCAGCTGAAGGACAAGCGCGCCCGACAAGCAAGAGCCTAGAAAGCCGAAGTCGCTGACCTGCGAGACAAGGTGGAGGACATTAGGCTTCGGAACTACTACCTCGACGCACGGGTCCTCTAGTTGGAAAGAGAGGAGATTAACAAGGACAAGGAGATCAAAGAACTTTAGAAGAAGAGATGGGAAGATGGCAAGAGCAACTTCACCATGCAATATGAGAAGGCAATGCACGTCAAAGCCTTGAAGAAAGCAGAGGCAAAAGCACAGTCCAACCAAGGCCATCTGATTGCCCTAACGATTTAGAACGAGACCTTGGTGGACAGGTACAAGAGGCTCAAGACAACTTGGAAGAACGCCGATGAGAGGCGCTGCCAGGAGTATGCTGAGTCATGGGACCAACTTCCTTTGTCAGCCAGACGCAAGGACCCCTTCAAGGAAACTTTCCAGATTGGCCAGACTCTCTTGAGGCATGACCACTGTCCAGCCCCTACCAACCTGCCACTTACCAAGGAGCTCAGAGAAGCCCAGGCTTACATGAAGCGCCTTCACATGTCACAAGAGGAGCTGACGGTTCTTGGCAGTCATTTTCACCCAGCAGTGTATGACACACCGATGTATGAGTGAAAATAGTGTGGACCCTGCGTGGCTATGTCATGAGTTAGATTTGAGCTAGTTGTTATCCATGAGTTATGATGTATCATCCCTGATGTACCCTACATGAGTTACCTTCTCATAGTGCGAGTCTCGCATGTCATCTAGCGGAGCTGCTAGAGATGATGCCATGTAATGCAAACCATGTGATGAATGTTCGATCTTATTTTATTTTATGGCTCTTATTGCTTCTTTGTATGAGTGTTGGATAGATTAAATTTTTTCCTTAAATCATTGAAATCATTTAATTATATTGAATCAATAAGTACTAAACCATTGTCGACCCATGTCATAGATGTCTGCACGTCGCTCCGCAAGTCTGGGCAACCGTCTGCCTCCACCTGTGCCTGAGCTTGGGCGTGGAAGGCGCCATGGACGCAGGGGTGGTCATGTTTTGCCCATCAACCTCAACTAGGGTAGGAACGATCATGAGCAGACCCCGCCAGGTGGAGGTGGTGCTCCTGGAGGAGGTGCTGCTGGAGGAGGTGATGCCAATGGCAATGGGCCTCCGCCACAACCAAACCCTCCACCACAGCCGAACCCGCCACCACCACCGCCGCCGAACCTGGCGGAAGTGATGGCGCAACAGACGCAGCTGCTTGCCGCATTGATCAATGGGGCCAACCGCCGCTATGGAGGCAACCTGAATGACTTCTAGAGGGAACTCAAGGGTTTTGTAAAGCTCAGGACACCCACCTTTGATGGCACCTACAAGGAACCGCTGGAAGCTGATGATTGGCTTCGGGAGATTGAGAAGAAGCTAGAGGTGACCACCTGTACCCCTGAGGAACATGTCAGGATCGCTGCTCACCATCTCACTAGAGCTGCATGCTCCTGGTGGGACAGCTACTACCAAGCTCATGAGGACCCCGACCACATCTCCTGGGATGAGTTCACTGATGAGTTCATTGAGTACCATGTTTCTGAGGGAGTCATGGAGCAGAAGGAGGAGGAATTCTGCAATTTCACTCAAGGGGTGTGACATCTACGAGTACACCAACACTTTCACCAGCTTGCTGCACTATGCACCTTTGCATGTTGTGGCATCTGAGAAGGAGAAGATCACCCAGTACAGGAAGGGTCTGAACCCCAAGATCAAGGTGGCCCTGGGAGGCACCAAGAGTCACACCGTTCGTGACATGATCGATCGCTGCATACAGATCAAGAAGGACCAGAAGGAGGTAGGAGAAATGTCCAGGAGGGAGAAGAGGAAGTCCGAGGGCTCCTACCATGACCATGAGCACAAGAGGTTCCATCGGGACAGATCATCAAGCCATCCTCACTACTGCAAGGACTCTACTTATGGCTCGGGTAAGAGTGGTGGTGCCTACTCTACTGACCACTTCCGCTCTTCCCGTGACCATCGCTCCTGCGACCGTCACTCTCATGACCATCGCTCTCATGACCGCTCTGGGAAGGATCGCTACCCCCAGGAGCACTCATTCATAGCCACGTCAGAGGTCTGACCACTCTACACCTGCTCATGCTACGCCAAACCCTGGCAACTGGAAGGCCGCTGCGCCAACCCCCACAAGAAGTGTGCCAATCACTTGCTATGGTTGTGGCAAGCCTAGTCGTAAGGTCATCGACTGTCCTGAGAAGACGCCCGCTCCTATCGCACCCAAGTCATAGTACCGTGGGTCTGCAAGCCATGGCCGCCTCACGCACATGAACGCTGAAGAAGCTCAAGCTACCCCAGATGTTGTGTACGGTATGTTTTTAGTTAATGGCATTAAAGCATCCATTCTGTTTGATTCTAGAGCTACATGTTCATACATCGCATCTAAGTTTGCACGAGAGAATAATATACCTACCACTCCACGTCTAGAGCCTATAGTCACCAGTTCTCCCCTAGGTGAGATGAGAAGCACCCATATCTGTAAGGGAGTGAAATTTTCTATCAAGTGTCTAACCTTTCGAGCTAACCATACCCTTTGTTGGTGTTTCGACCCCGGGGATCAACACCAATGAGTAAATTCATAATTGCGTGCTCCCTTAATCCGGTGGGTGATGCAAGAAGGACATAGCGATTTATCATGGTTCAGGCAAAGAAGGCCCTACGTCCAGCGGGGGGGGATAGTTCATGTTATCTTGCACTGAAGCGCTAGTACAGGGGTGAATACAAGTGGGTGTGAGAAGTGTAGGCTTGATCTTGAGCGTTTCGGGCGCTTAGCTCTCTACACTGTCTCACGGTGTTGTTCTGTGATCTAAGCCTTAGCGTATGAAGCTCTAGGATCTCTCCTATCTTGGATCCCCTGGCTAAAGTCCTAGCTCCCCCTTTTATAGGCGAAGGAGGGGCACAGGAGTACATGTTTTTAGTGCTAACATGGTTGGTGACGTATGACATTGATGCCGATCATGTCGGTGCTGCTGTAGAGGCGTATGTCGGTATGGGAAGCCGTACGGCCATCGCGTCGATAGTTGTTGAAGTGTTGACCAAAGTTATTGAAGTCCTGCTAAAGGGTCGGCGTGACGATGTCGAGGGGCGACGGTCGAGGCCTTGGGTCGAGTCAAGGGGCTCGAGTCGAGGGGGTCGAGGCTCATCAGATAAGGTCGAATCTCGGGATATGTGGGGAATATGCATCTCTCAGGGGTGCCGGATGGGGCATAGTGCTCGGTATGGCATGGCAGTGAGGTACGATCTGTGGGATTCCAGGGTATGGGTGGTAAAAGCAGGATTTGACTGCCATACCTACAGATGTTTTGGTAACTGTGGCCGTACGGTTAGGCGGGAGCAGGTAAAATGCATTGAATGTGCCTAGATCCATACTGGGAGTAGGTAGCCGAGGGTTTTACCATGCTCGAGGGCTGCTCATTCACACAGGTGAAGTTTCGTCCTCGAGGCCGGCCCGTTCGCCCGGGCGAAGTTCCGTCCTCGAGGGGTCACCCGAGTAGCACCTTCGAGAGTACATTCTTGGTCTGTACGGTGGTCCGTCAAGTAGGTTGTGGCTTTGGGCTGTCAACGCCCGTTCATGGGCTGGTCCAGCATGTTTTAGTTTATGGATTTCTGAGCGGTGATGAGGATGTCGTTGGAGGGCTTGCGTTGCTGACTTCGGGGATCCACCCAGTTAAACGAGGGCTTAGGGTACCCCTTTCCCAGGTAACCGACAGTAGCCCCCGAGCCTCTGCGCGAGTGCTGGCACTTGGGCAGGGGGTCAGGAACTGGGAGCGAAGTGTGGCTCAGATTTTTCTATGGGGGCGCGCGAGCGTTCCCCACGGGGGTAGCCCCCAAGGCCTCGGAGGAGTCGGAGGACTCCTTCGAGGGCTTTATTTGCCTTCGGTCGGGTGGTGCTCGTCCAGTCGGGTGCGGACCTGAACTGGAGTCGTGGTACTTTGCCGAGGGGTATGTAGGAACGTCAAGCCCCTGGGGGATTTTGACCCTCTTTCGTCGAGGGGTGCCGGGCACGGTCGAGCCTCCGAGCCTCGTGCGGCTGGGGCGTTGCTGGTGTCGGCGTTCATCTCACGAGTCCTTTCAATCGGACGTGAGGCAAGAAGCATCGGACTACCCTCGATAGGGCGAGCCTCAAATTTCTCAGTGAGCTGATAACAGGAAAATCCAAGTGAGAGCCCATTCTTCGTTCGATAGAGGTCAGCAGGAGGCCTGGAGGCGGTCTCATTAAAGCAAAATGCAATGGACCGACGGATACCGATTCCATTCGATAGGTCTCGGCGGCTCGATGCCTCCCTTTGGGGGATTCCATAAAAGTCCGTAGCATTTCACCTTGGATATGTCCAAAGGGGTCTCGAGAATTCATTCTCGAGCAGGGCCTCATGTTGGCTCCCCCATGGTCATCCCTGACTCAGGTGCTCGAGGGCAGCTGTCAAACCCTGGTCGAGGGCCAGCCTTCGCTCCCTTGAGGCTTGTTGTGGAGCCGGAGCCCGTTTACCTCTTCGGGGGATTTCCAACCCTCTTTTGTCAAGGGGTGCCGGGCACGGTCGAGCTCCTGAGCCTCGTGCGGCTGGGGCGTTGCTGGCCTCGGTGTTCATCTCACGAATCCTTTCGATCGGACGTGAGGCGAGAAGCATCGGACTACCCTCCATAGGGTGAGCCTCGAAGTTCTCAGTGAGCTAGCTGGTAACGGGAGAATCCAAGTGAAAGCCCATTCCTCATTTGATAGAGGTCGACAGGAGGCCCAGAGGTGGTCTCATTAAAGCAAAACGCAATGGACTTACAGATACTGATTCCATTCGATAGGTCTCAGTGGCTCGATGCCTCTCTTCGGGGGGATTCCATAAAAGTCCTAGCATTTTGCCTTGGATGTGTCCAAAGGGGTCTCATGGTTCGTTCTTGAGCGGGGCCTCGTGTTGGCTCCCCCTTGGTCACCCCTGACTCGGGTGGTCGAGGGCGGCTGTCGAACCCTAGTCGAGGGCCAGCCTTCGCTCCCTCAAGACTTGTTGTGGGGCCAGAGCCTTTTTACCTTCTCCTGGAGGAATTCGCCGATAAGTAACGTTTGTTTTTCTTACCATCGGATGCAGTGGTGGAGATCATGGTAGGCCCGGGCAACGGCTAATTGCCTGAGGCGTGACATATGTATCCGGCCGAGAATCAAGTGGGAACGGTTAGGTAAACGCATTAACTATGGGGAGTTACCTATTTCTTTTGCCGAATTCCACCCGTTGCAATTCCTAGGTATAAGACCAGAGGGGACAGGTGCTGTTCACCTCTAGCTTTGCCACATTGCCTTCACCGCCACTAGTGCTCCTGAGTCTCTGCTTTCCTACGCGCGAGGGTAGGAACTTAGAGCAAGAAATCATGATTGGGAACCTTTCTGGTCGCCCGTCCGCCGAGGAGATTCGCATCGTCGCCGCCGCCGCTGCACCCATCGAACAGATCCATGCCGCTACTGCTGCCATGGCTGTAACAACCCGAAAATTCGAACTACAAAATTTCTTCGACAAAACCCTGAGTGATGTGGTGCGACATGTCATCATCTACCCCTTACATATGCATCAACCCTAGCATGTCATGCATGGCATTCATATGTTGCAAATTAATTAACATCTCATAACCATGCTCTATGTTCACCTGTTACATTTTAATATTTCAATTGTTCAATCATCATGTTGCATTAAAAAGAGTGATTTGGATTCTTATTTGGTTTATGTGTTGATTATTAAAAAAATGACAACATAATATTTATTTTGACAAATAAATATTAAGGGAATAATACCCTAGCATTATTTGGGCCATGTATGCTCACTATTTTGTTGCACAAATTTAGCACACCATATGTATATAAGTATATATAAAAATATATTTAAAAATGAAAAAGAAAAAGAAAAGGAAAAGAAAAGGAGGAGATCGGCCCGAGCAGCCAGCCGGCCCGCATGCGCGCTCGCCTGCGCTCGCCGCTCGACCCCGCGCTGCACGGCCCAACTAGGCCGACGGCCCAGCAAGAGCCACGCGCGTCCGCGCGCCGCACTGAGCCTCCGTTGCCGTTGAGTCGCTGACGATGGGCCCCGAAGTGGGACCCACGTGTCATCGCGCCCGCTGAGGTCACCCGACCGGCCGCGCGTGCTCGCGTCAGCACTGTTCCCTGGCGTCGCTCCTAAGCAACCTGCCTCGACCGCTCGATCCAGTGTCGCCCCGCATCGACACGCGTCCGCAAGCCACTTGGACCGACCAGCCCGCGTAAAGTTCCCACGGCCGCAGGCAAGATTCTGCACGCGCGCGCGCACCTGCGCTGTCGCCGCAGTGGAACGCTGCCGTCGTAAAGAACTTCGACACCCAGTGCTACCTAGCCCCCTCTCGCTCTTCTCTGGACCTAGATCAAGCCTCAACTGCTGACATGGACATCCCTTGGCCGCTCGATCAAGCAGAAGCCGTGACCGACCGTCCGTCGGCTACCTACCACCGCGTCCGCCCTATAAAGCAAGCACCCTGGCAGCCTAGGGTTCCCAGATTGCCACCACCGCTCTGGTGGAGCTCAATTCCTCCTTGCCAGCCTCGATTGGAGAAGAGCTCAAGGAAGGGGGAAGAAAGGAGTCGGGGAAAGAGAAGAAGCCGCCGCCGGAGTTGGGGAGGAAGACCGTCGACTCGGAGCCGCCGCTGCTGTGTCGGGAGCTGGAAGGAGGAGCCGTACCGCGAGCCGGAGCTGCTTGGACTTGTACCGCACCTCCATCCTCTTTGACCTGTCAGTGAGCACCGTCATCGCCGCTCTCTTGAACCCTCCGCCGTGCTGTTGGCCATGGCGCTCCGCCGTGAGCGCGTAGGCCCAGGTCACTACCGACCTCACTGGACACACCAGCACACACACACGAGACTAGCCAAGCCTCTTGGACCACGGCATCGGGAGGATGCCAGAACGGAAGCCACCTAGTTCATCGCCGCGCGCCTAGCTCCGCCATGGCGAGATCACCCAGCCGCCTTTTCGTTGAGCCTCGACATCCGTTGTTTCCGGATCCGCGCTCGCCTTGATGAGACGGACCCCATGCACACCCTAGCTCCACGTTTGCCTTGCCAGAGCACCGACCCAAACCACCTTGTTGTCGACGTGTCAGTACGTTGCCGCTCCAGAACGCCGCCGTTCACCGTCATTTCCTGCCACCATCGACCACCCTCGAGGAGCAGGAAGAAGCCGGGAAGCTCCGTCGTGATGAGCTGCATCGATTGGGCAAGGGGATGGAGACCATGGACCCTCTCGGAGTGCCGTTGCCATGCACCGAGGACCTGTCGAAGCTCCGCCGTGGGAGTTGCTGCCCGCGCGGACTCCACCGTGTGTTTTGGTCACCGCCGGCACCTCGAGCAGGTGCTGCGTGACTCCAATCGCCCATCTACGCCACCAATTGGAGCTGGAGTGACTCGGTGTGAAGTGTACATCGAGCGCCGTCGCCATCGAGCCGCCGTTCGCCGTAGAGCTCGTCACCGGAAGCAAAGCTCTCGCCCTGAAGCCCGTCAACGTGACCGTCGTTAAGTCCCAAAACCGATGGGCGGGTTAATGGCGCCAGAGATCCTTTGTGGCACCAGGAATCGAGGGTTTCCCCGCCGCCGATCACCGAGGAGGAACTCCGCATTCGAGCCGATCTCGTCCGAGATGGATCACGCGCTCGAACCGACCCTCGAGTTTGACCCTTCAACAACCGACCCTCGAGTTTGACACCTCGAGTTTGACCCTTCAACAACCGACCCTCGAGTTTAACCCTTCGACAACCGACCCTCGAGTTTGACCCTTCGACAAACCGACCCTCGAGCTTGACCCTTCGACAAAACGACCCTCGAGTTTGACAACTCGATGCGCCGACCTTCAAGTTTGACACCTCGATGCGCCGACCCTCGAGTTCAACACCTCGAGCACCGTCACCCTCGAGCACTGTTCGCCGTAAAGCACGTCGCCGAAACAAAGCTCCTGACTTGATGACCACCTACGTGTCCACCTTGACGACCTGAGGATGATGCACAGTTAGCGAAGTCCTGGAACAGCCCTCGCCGGATGTTTAACTTCGCTGTCACCGGCCCAGCACCGTTGTGGAAGCAGAGCAATTTTCCATCTTCGATCGTAACCCTCGAGAGCACGCCCCTCGAGACCTAACCCTCAAGACCGTAACCCTCGAGACCGTAACCCCTCGAGACCTAACCCTCGAGAGCATACCCCTCGAGACTTAACCTTTGAGAGCATACCCCTCGAGACCGTATCCTCGAGACCATACCCTCGAGAGCACACCCCTCGAGACCTAACCCTCGAAACCGTAACCCTCGAGACCGTAACCCCTCGAGACCGTAACCCCTCGAGACCTAACCCTCGAGACTGTAACCCTCGAGACCGCAACCCCTCGAGACCATAACCATCGAGACCTTACCCTCGAGCCCTTTTTCTTTTTAGAAAATGGTTAAATCTTTGAAAATTCATATCTAATTCATACGAGCTCAGAAAATTATGATCCACATATCCAAATTTTCTATAAATCGAGCCCTATCTATCTCGGCTATGTTTGAGTGTATTTGGATCTTCTATTTTGCATTCGTTCTTTGTGCTAATCTATAGGGGTCGCTTCCACGACCATTAAATCTCGTTATAGGCTCGAGCGAGGACAAGTCTGACGACAGTGACTACCAGGAGAAGTCTGATAGCTACGTC
Source organism: Bothriochloa decipiens (assembly GCA_023333625.1). Lineage (NCBI taxonomy): Eukaryota > Viridiplantae > Streptophyta > Magnoliopsida > Poales > Poaceae > Bothriochloa > Bothriochloa decipiens. Next base: position 26,084,014 of record CM041641.1, on the reverse strand, counting down.
AGTGAAGGTGCCACACACCATCCAACCTCGTAGATCCCATTACGCATGACAACTATAGTATGGCTAGTGCTTTACATTCATGTTGCTATAATGCTATGCCTGTGCTAGGACTGCATGGTAGAGTATTTATTTGATGAGCCCTACCTTGTTGTAAACTATCACCTGCTTACCCACTATTATGATAGCCACCTGCTTATCTGCTATACTTAGATTTCTATACTTCACTCCCTTACATTTTGATGCGACGTGATGAACCCGGGGAAGGCCTGGAGGGTGCCAGGCTGGATGTGTGAGTTGATGTTTTAGATGGGCATGTGAGCTGATGATGTTGTATCCGGGTTTGGGGTGGGGCTTACGGCAGGGAGTAGGGTGAGGGTTGAGTCGATCGAGCCGGGATCTACGATGAGCTTTTGGAGCAAGTCTTGCCAGGGAATGGTTCTAGACATTCCCATGAGAGGAGCCTGTGGCGGGCTAACTGAGATGTGATGGTGGTCCTTGGGTGTGATCCTCTGAGAGGTGGAGCCCGGGATGAAGGTGCCGTGGTAGCACGTTAAAGATAAACCCTGATGAAGATATCCCGGTTTGGTCAAATCTAGGAACTGTTGCGCTGGTATCCGGACCTAGGAATCTCTTGCTTTCCACTCGCTCTCTATGGGGGGGAGACAGCCGAACCGCTGGATAGGTCAATGCCACTACTGCTAGGCGAGAAGTGATAGGAAGGTATATGCATGGGATGGAGCTAACACCCCACCGAGACGATCATGGCACCCCCTTCGGGAGTGGGTACATGGCATGGCATCCTCTATGGGAGTGGATACATGCTCTCTTCATAGTTCCAGTGATCCAGTGCTGGATGGTAGAGTGGCATCGCCTATGGCAGTAGGCGCCCAAAATCTGCCTAGGTGCGCGCATGCATCGATGATGGTTATCTGGTGGATTAGTGAAACCTCTGCAGAGTGTATGGTTGATCGATCGATACATAGGCCGAATCCTCGGCTATGGAACTTTCCTATGTTTCGCATGCACCGGACTAGTGAGTGGAGTGTTCTACCTTCCTCTGAGTGTGATTTCCGGCCATGAGCCAGTTTGAGGGCTGTGGGCCGTTGAGGCAAGCCAAGAGGGAGTTGGCTTGTCGACCAGAGTCTGAGAGGGTGTTGGGGGAGATGAGATGATGCTACAGATATGGATGGAGATAGATGAAGGGAATGGGTTTGTGTTTAAAACTTGTTTATTATACTTTTGTTTTATATACTTGAACAATTCATAGGAAACCCCAGCCTTATAGGTTCCTTTTGAGATACCCTTATTTTTGCATCCACTTCCACAAAGCAATGCATAGGGTGGGAGTGTGGCCAGTACTAATCGTACTAAAAATTTGGTTTCAGGTTCAAGGAGTGAGTACTCATCTGGGGAGTACAGTGATTGAGGGTTTTGTGCCTACGCTCAAGTTAGAGAGAAGAAGATAGCTTCCGCACCTCAAGCTTTTATTGTTATGCTGCATGAACTCTGATTCCGCCCCTGTGGCGATGTAATAAGTTATTGTAACTCCCTCTATTTGCTCTCTTTTGTTCGATGTATGGATTATGGATTCAACTGTTATCGGGTAATGTGATTTAAATGGTCATATTACACTCCGACACTGTGGATTTCCCTTCATGGAAATCAAGGTCGTTTTAATGGCCCCCATCTTCCAGCCTGTCGAACCCTGGTGCTTATTGACCGTGACGCGATAGAGGCTGAACGAGTTGGTGAGGGAAGGACTCCTCTGCCCCATCACCGATTTGACTCGGTCGGAGTGGATAACGCTGCCGAAGAGCCACCCTGAGCCAAACCCGCCGGAGGGCTACGTGGTGAGCTTCCTCAAGTACCACTGGCACGGGCTTGGAGTGCCCCCGAGCGAGTTCATGTGGGGGCTGATGAACTTTTATGGCGTCGAGCTCCAACACTTCTCCCCCAACGCCATCTCCAACGTCACCATCTTTGCGGCTGTCTGTGAGGGCTACTTGGGGATGGTGCCCCATTGGGAGCTATGGCTCCATCTCTACAAGGGAGAGTGGTTCACCTCTCCGGTGGGGTTAGGCGTGAGGTGGATTGTCAGAGCGAGCTGCCTCAACTTTGTGTTGAAGACAGGCAAGTTAGAGGTACCGCGCGAGTACATCCCCACTGGGTTGATGTCCAACCACTCTCGATGGGACGAGCAATGGTTCTACCTTCGTAATGATGGAGGCTACTTCCCGCCATACACTGGGCGGCTCATCACCGAGCGGCCATTCAACTGGCCGCACGGTGTGACGGGGGATCTCCAACGTCAACTTCGACGCCTTGCCGCCGTGATGAGGACACTTTGAGAGGCGGGCCTGATGGCGGGTGTGGTGGTCTCAGCCTTCCACAGTTGACGGGTGCTCCCATTGATGGAGCGCCCGCTGCGGTTGGGCGAGATGCTCCCTGCGATGGCGCCCGAAGTGTTTGAGAGGTGCCGGATGTCCAGCGAGGAGATACCCGCCGCGGAGATCATCGCGCGGGTGAAAGGGATGGTTGCGGGTTCATTCAGGGCAGAGGACGTCAACTGCCTCCCCATGCGGCCAGAGGACGGGTGTCTTGACTTGGTGAGTGCCTCGACCCATGCCTTTGGCATTTACATTTCATTCCCTTTTTTCCTTACTCTTGTCCTCGCGACCGAATGTTTTCATGCAGGGGAGAATCAACTACCGAGATCGAGGCCCCCGTTGAGGGAGGATGCTCCCGATCGTCAGGTGAGACGCTTCAACACCTAGCAAGAAAAGAGGTGCAAGGATGAGGAGAGGAAGGGAAAATACAAGAAGCTCCAGGAGCACGAAAAGCGCGAGAAGCGCCGTGCGCAGCAGAGGCACGATGGGTTCCCGGAGGAGGAGTCTCCCTTCGAGGATGAGGGAGACAAGGATGATGATGATGATGATGATGTTGAAGGGGTGGCGGGATGTCTCAAGCCCCTTCTGTCTGGTCCCTCCCATACTGACCGTCTTTTGGTGCAGGAAGGTGCATCGGAGCAGCGCGCCCCTCAGCCGGTGACTACGGCCTCAGAGCGCCAGCGAGGGGAAAGGTCAACCATTCCCTCGACTCGGGGGGTTTTGTCCTCCTCCCGTCGTGCTTGTGGCGGGACCCCGCCCACTTCAACCCGGGAGACCCGATCTCGGTCATCAGCGCGGGCGGAGTAGGGTCGTGCCCAGGAGGCCTCGTCGGAGCAGGAAGGCATGGCGACCTCATCGACAACCCCTAGCAGCCCTAGCCCTGGGAAGAGCTTAGCCTCAGGTGGATCCTCGAGGTCTGCTGGCGGCTCAAGGGGGACCCGAAAGGCCTCTATCCCCTTTGGGTAAGTGTTTTCAATTTAAGTTTCTCGCTGCTTCCCCATTCGGCAGTTCATTAAGTTCTCTACTATCCTGCTTTTTGTCCAGGCCAAAGCGCCGCATCGAGGAGGCGACCCTTGTGCCGCCTAAGTGGCTCAGGGTGGATGCGGCCACGAGGATGGGGGCCTCGGCCACAGGTGCGACGTCGAGGCCCTTGGCACCGTGGGAGGCGAGGTGGTTGTCCTTAGCCCTTGGGGCTATGGCTCGTGGTAGGCTGACGGGTTCTGCTCTTACTACAGGGTCGAGCGACTCGGGGGCCGTGATGGGCGATGACTCCGAGCCAAGAAAGATGCAGGAGGGGGAGCGCGTCCCTCATGTCGACGTCCATGGTCCCCGAGCTCGGCCCGGCGCCAGAGAGCGGAGCCCTGGTGTCAGGAGCCCCTGACCTAGGCCAGCCCGAGGTCTCTGCTTCCATGCCTGAGGCAGGAGCCCCCGAGGGCCACAAGCTGGGAATGGAGGTAGCCCGCATCGACCTTGAGGGTGAGGAGGCCATCACGCCTCCCCCTTCGATGGGGGAGTGGAAGCCGTGGCCGACAGGGCTACGCGAGTTGGAGGCTCAGCTAAAGGAGGAGCTGCCACGGATGTAGTAGGAGGAGAAGGAGCCACAAGAGCGACAGGAGGAGGAGGTGACCGGGGAACGGCCCCAGCACCATCAGGAGCAGCAGGCGCCGCCGGGGGACATGATGCGGCCGGACCTATCGGCGCAGCAGCCGCCCAAGCTGTCGAAGGGGGAGGAGACCTTAGGACTCCCAAAACAGTGGGTGTCCATGATCACCCTTGATGAGTTGCTACAAGAAGTGGTGCTAAAACCCTCGACGTAGCTCGAGGAGGAGACCTCGGCACCGAGCCCATCGACAGATGTGTCGATGGTGGATCTGTCGGTGCCACAGGACGTGGCATTGGAGGAAGCAATGGCCTCGTCCCCTCCGCTGCCTCAGGAGGCGCCTGAGCCAGCGTTGAGCCAGCCACCACAGCCGTCAGTCGCGCCGTCAGAGGAGCTAGTGATTTCTGGTCTGCAGGCAAAGCGGTCGGAGGAGACGGGGGCTGCCATCACGTTGGGGGCTCCTGGCCCGTTGAGAAGGAGGTCGACGTCTGACCCTGGGCTGGGAGGCACCAGCGCCGTGTTGGAGTTCTCCACCTTGGCTGAGTTAGCAGAGCACCACGGTGCCCCACATGACGTGGCGGAGGAGATCGAGTCCTTGGCATGAACCAAGGTCAAGACGCTCTTCTCTCATTGGGGCAAGGAGCATGTCTTGCTCCAAGAGCTCGATGACTCCAGCGCTCCCAGCATCAAGATGGATGACCCGACGAAGGTCGAGCGTTGGGAGGGCGTGGAGCAGTCCCGGGTGTGGCTGCAGCACTTCCTCAAGCTAGGTGTCAAGCTTGTTGGGGATCTCGACCAGAGTCTCATGGTAAGTCCCCGTTTGGATCGCGTATGGTTTTTGGCTTTTCCTGTATGGATCACCTTAACCCTCGATTTCCTGTTTCCAGGACTTGCGGAGGCGTTCCCACTCCAAGTCATACTTCCTCCATGAAACGCATAACAGCCAGGAGGAAGTGCTTCGCCAGCTCGAGGCCGGTCGTTCTGCATAGAGCAGGGTGGCCGAGGTCGAGGAGGAGGTGAAGCAGGCCGGGGAGGAGGCCGCCAGGGCCAAGAAGGAGGCCGCCCAGGTGAAGGAGGACACCGAGGCAGCTCGAGGTGAAGCCGCCCGAGTCAAGGAGGAGCTCTGGCGGGTCAAGGAGGAGGTTGACACAGCCAGGGGCGAAGCGAAGGAGGCCAAAAGCGATGGAGCTTGCACTCAAGAGCACGTCAAGCTACTCGCGGAGGAGGCCCAAGGCTCCATGGAGCGTATCCGCTTGCTCAAGGCCAGTCTAGCCTAGGTCTCCATGGCGCACGACACCCTCTCTGCCTTAGTCAAGGAGCAGAAGGGTCAAGCCAATAGCCTGGATGCCAAGCTCGAGGCGATGAAGGCTACCCTTCGAGAGAAGGAGCAAGCCATCATCTTGGCTGGTGGCGCTCTCGAGACCCTCCGGTGTGAGAAGATCGACTTGACTCGGGCTTTCAAGGAGGCCCAGCGGGAGTGAGATGAGGCTCAAGAGGAACGCGACGCCATGCTGGAGGACCGCAACGCCCTCCAAACCCGCTGTGCCAGTGAGTTCCTTGGTGGGCTTTGACCTTTTTCTTTCCGTGTGACTTGTTTAACTCTTGTTTTGTCTTTCAGGCCTTGAGTCTGAGCTACTCTCCACTTAGGCCACTGCCAAGGCGCTACAGGAGGGCCTCGTGGCGGAGGGGGCGCTTCTTGACAGGTTTCGGGTTGCCATCAATAGGCTCTGTACCTCCTGGGGGGTCGAGCCTGTCGAGGTGGCTGAAGAAGATGTCCCGAGGGCCGCGCTCGTCGATCGGCTCTACCACCTGGATGCCACCATTCGGGATTGCATGCGGGAGGCGCTCCACATGGGCGCGAAGTGCGCGCTGGTGATGGTTTCCTCCGGCTTCATCTTCGACATGGACGTCGTTGCCCAAGGCTTCATCCCTAACATCTCGAAGACCGATGCCGAGAATGAGGAGCGATGCCGAGGGCTGATCCAGGATGCCGAGAGGCCGGGGGAAGCGCTGGCGAAGCTATTTGAGGATGAAGTCCTCCCCCCGAAGATGAAGGGTACACCATCGAGGAGGGCGGCGACGGAGACGGCGGAGCGGGCCTATAAAACTGGGCGAAGGTGCCTGTGTAAATAAGTTAGTTTTTATATCTTGTATTTAGTGTGGCCTCAAGGGCTTTTAAGACATCTATGCATCTGTCATAATACATTTGGATATTTCAAGTTCGAGCCTTCTCTGTTTTCTTTCGCCTAGATTTTGCTTTTTTGACTAAGTGTTCGACGCGTGCTTGTATCCCTTGAGGGGGAGCGAGTGGAGGTACCATAGCCCAGAGGTGTAGGAGAGCTCCTGGCTCGATAGCCCTCGACCCTTAGGAAATTTGAGGCGTTTTCTTCTTAGTCGTGAAGCGCGTCGAAGTGAAGGAAAGAAGAGACGCTCGAGCTTTGATCATCTGACCTTTGCTTTTTGACTAAGTGTTCGACGCATGCTCGTATCCCTCGAGGGGGAGTGAGTGGAGGTACCGTAGCCCTGGGTCATAGGAGAGGTCCCGGCTCGACAGCCCTCATCGACCTTGAGGGAGTTCGAGGCATTTTCTACTTAGTTATGAAGCAAAAGGAGATGCTCAATTTTTTGAACTTAGGGGGTTCCCCCCTGTTAGCCCCGAGGGAGGCTCGACTCTGGTGAGACAGGGTCGAGGCTACCTCTTGCTTGTATAATAATAAGTTTGAACTTATAATCAAAAGTACTTCTTATATTTGTTATGCGAAAATGTACGAAACATGCGAGAATGTACAAGGGCATCGGTGCCCTAGGGGTAGAAACGATGTAGCTGTTCGATGTTCCATGCGTTGGTGAAGGTTTCGCCCTTGTTGTTTGCTAGCTTGTACATTCCGGGCTTCAGCACCTCAGCTACGATGTATGGACCTTCCCATAGTGGAGTTAGCTTGTGAGGCCCCTTGTTGTTTTGTCATCGACGTAGGATGAGGTCTCCAACTTGGAAGTCCCTTGAGTGCACATGTTTGTCATGGTAGCGTTGAAGCTTCTACTGATACCTCGCGGAGTGAATCAGCACCATGTCTCGAGCCTCCTCGAGCTGGTCGATGGCGTTTGCGAGGGCTTCTTCGTTGGTTTGCTCGGTATAGGTCTTTAGTCGAGGGGAACCATACTCAAGATTAGTGGGGAGGACGGACTCGGACCCGGACCCATAGACCAAGAAGAATATTGTGAACTCCGTGGCTCGACTAGGTGTTGTCCTTAAGCTCCACAGGACCGAAGGCACCTCCACGGCCCATTTCTTTCCATGCTTGTTAAGGCGGTCGAAGATTCTCGGCTTGAGGCCCTGCAAAATCATGCCATTGGCACGCTCGACCTGACCGTTAGTTCGAGGATGAGCGACCGTAGACCAATTCACACGGATGTGATGGCGATCGCAGAAATCCAAGAACTTCTTGCTAGTGAACTATGTGCCGTTGTCAGTGATGATGACGTTTGGGACCCCGAAGCGATGGATGATGTCGGTGAAGAACTTGACCACCCACTCGGAGCAGATGTTGCCGATAGGCTGGGCCTCAATCCAGTTGATAAACTTGTCGACAGCAACGAGTAGGTGAGTGTACCCCTTGGTAGTCCTCTTGAGAGGTCCCACGATGTCGAGCCCCCAAACCGTGAACGGCCAGGTGACGGGGATCATTTGTAAGGCGTGAGCTGGGAGGTGCGTCTGGTTGGTGTAGAATTGGCACCCCTTGCACGAGCAGACAATGTTGATGGCATCAAAAACGATGGTTGGCCAGTAGAAACCCTGTTGGAAGGCGTTGCCGACGAGGGTCCTCGGCGCTGCGTGGTGGCCGCAAGCCCCGAGTGTATGTCCTCGAGGAGCTTCCTGCCTTCTTCGATAGTGATGCAGTGCTGGAGGATACTTGATGGGCATCGCCTGTAGAGTTCCCTACCATCACCGTAGATGACATAGGACTTGGCCCGTCGCATGATCCGACGAGCCTCGGTCCGGTCTTCCGGGAGTTCCCCTCGAATGAGACAATCGAGGAAAGGGACTCGCCAATCCAGAGGTGGGCTCAACGAAGGAGGTGTCCCCTCGATCTCCATGTCCTTGGCCCTGGTCGAGGCCACGGGGTTGAGTTTTGAGGGTGTGGTGCCAGCCCCAAGCCCAAGTCGATGGAGGGCTCGAAGATGTCTCTCGAGAATACATCCGAAGGGACACTACCTCGAGTTGATGCGATCTTCGCGAGCTCGTCTGCAGCTTCGTTGTAGCGTCGAGCAATATGATTGAGCTCGAGGTCATGGAATTTGTCTTCCAGTTTGCACACTTCATTGCAGTAGGCTTCCATCTCAGCATCGTGGTGGCTCGAGGCCTTCATCACTTGGTCGATGATGAGTTGTGAGTCACCTCGAATGTCAAGGTGTCGCACCCCGAGTTCGAGGTCAATACGCAACCCGTTGATAAGAGCCTTGTACTCCGCAATGTTATTAGAAGCAGCAAAGTGGATGCGGATGATGTAGCGCATATGGACTCTGAGGGGTGAGATGAAGAGCAAGCCTGCGCCTGCTCCTGTCTTCATGAGCAACCCATCGAAGTACATCATCCACAGCTCAGCTTGGATTTGAACTAGTGGCAACTAGGTGTCGGTCCACTTAGCGATGAAATCCGCCAGCACCTAAGATTTGATGGCCTTCCATGGTGCGTAGGTGATGGTCTCACCCATGAGCTCGATCGACCACTTAGCAATTCTTCCAGCAGCCTCTCGATTTTGGATGATCTCCCCCAAGGGGAAAGAAGACACCACAGTAACCGGGCGGCTGAGGAAGTAATGCTAGAGCTTGCGACGTGTAAGGATGATTGCATAGAGCACCTTTTGCACCTACGGGTAGTGGATCTTGGTTTTCGAAAGCACTTCACTGACGAAGTAGACCGACCGCTGGACAGGCAAGGCATGCCCTTCCTCTTGCCTCTCGACCACTATGGCCGCACTTACCACCCGAGTGGTCAAGGCGACGTAGAGGAGGAGGGGCTCGGGTGGTTCAGTCGACATTGCTGATCGAGGAAGGACGAGGATCAAGGCAGAGGTCAGCATTTTCTTGAGTTTATCAAGGGCCTCCTCGGCCTCCATGGTCCATGCGAAGAGTTCGGATTTTTCAAGAGGCGGTACAGGGGCAGGGCATTTTCCCCCAATCGTGAGATGAAATGGCTAAGAGCCACGAGGTAGCCCGTGACCTTCTGTACACCCTTGAGATCTCAAATCAGACCCATTCATGCGATGGCTACGACCTTCTTTAGGTTGGCCTCGATCCTGCACTGGGAGACGATGTATCCGAGGAGCATACCCCGAGGCACTCCAAAGACATATTTCTCAGGGTTGAGTTTTATATTCTTGGCTCGAAGGCATCCGAATGCGCTTTCGAGGTCATGGATGAGGTTGTCAACTTTTTTGGATTTGACCATGATGTCATCGACATAGGCCTCGACCACGTTGCCTATGTGTTTGCCGAAGACATGGAGCATGCATCGCAGATACATTGCCTCGGCATTTCGAAGGCCGAAGGGCATGGTGACGTAGCAATACATGCCAAAAGGTGTGATGAAGGAAGTCACAAGCTGGTCGGTGTCTTTCATCTTAATTTGGTGGTAGCCAGAAAAGCATCAAGGAATGAGAGGGTTTCACATCCCGCGGTAGAGTCAAAAATCTGATCAATGCGTGGTAAAGGAAATGGAACTTTGGGACATGCTTCGTTTAAACTAGTATAGTCAACACACATTCGCATTTTTCCATTCTTTTTTCTTAACTAACATGGGATTAGCTAACCATTTGGGGTGATGAACCTCCTTGATGAATCCAGCCGCCAAAAGCCTGTGTACCTCCTCACCGATGATCCTGCGCTTCTCCTGTCTAGACCCGGGTCGGATCTCCAAGGCATGCTCGGTGTTCATGCGGAGAAAGTCGACGAGCACTGCTTCCTATTTGCTCCCAAGGTTGGCACCGATCGTCAGCACCTTCTCACCGAAGCAGCTTGGGTCGAGGGGGATTTTCTTGGTGTCTTGCGCTGGCTTGAAGCTGCTGGCATGACGCTTAGGTTCGGGCACCTCATCGGTGAGGCGCTCGAGGGTTGAGGCTATCATGGCATTTTGCTCGATGGCCTCTCCGTATTCGACGCATTTGACGTCGTAGTCGTACGCGTGCTCGTAGGAGGAGCCGATGGTGATGACGCCTCTGGGTCCCGGCATCTCGAGCTTGAGGTAGGTGTAGTTTGGGATCGCCAGGAATTGCGCGTAGCCCGGTCAGCCAATGATGGCATGATAGGTTCCGTGAAACCCGACCACCTCGAAGGTGAGGGTTTCTTTCCTGAAGTTGGCGGGGGTGCCAAAGCAGACGGGAAGGGCAATGTGGCCGATGGGAAGAGCCTTCTTCCCTAGTATGACGACATGGGAGCCCCCGGCGCTGGGTTGGAGTTGGCACCTCTTGACCCCCACGAGGTCTACGGTCTCTAGGTAGATGATGTTCAGGCTGCTGCCGCCATCCATGAGGACCTTCGAGAGGCGGGTGTTGATGATGATTGGGTTGACGATGAGCGGATAGGCCCCGGGGTTGGGGACGCAATCTGGATGGTCGTCGTGGTCGAACGTGATTGGTGCATTGGACCAATCAAGGTAGTGGGGTATCGCAACTCAGGCGGAGAAGACTTCTCGCCACTCCCTCTTGCACTATCAAGGCATGAGCTGGGTCGAGGGGCCTCCGTAGATCATGTAGCAGTCATAGACTTTCGACGAATTTTTTGTCTTCCCCGTTGTCTCCCTCATTATCGCCTTGGTCTTTTTTGTCGTCACCCTTCTTGATGCCCAGTTGCTCGAAGTGCTTTCGAAGCATGTGGCAGTCCTTGAGTTTGTGTTTCGCCCCATCCTTGTGATAAGGGCAGGGCTCCTTGAGCATCCTATCGAAGATGGCCCCTTCGGGGGGACCTCGAGGTTTTTTGTGCTCGGCTGCTGCGATGAGATCGTCATCTACAACCTCACGCTTGCCTTGCTGATTCTTCTTCTTCTTGTTGTTGTTCTTCTTTGAACCTTTGTTCGAGCCCCCGGCATTGACTGCCGGTGCGTTTCTCTTGTCTTTTTTGTCATCGGAGAAGGCTCCGACCGCCTCCTCGCTAGCCGCATAGTTGGCGACCACATCCATGAGCTTGTCAATGGTGTTGGGGTGGTTGCGCCCTAACTCGTGAACTAGGTCCTTATAGGTTGTACCTGCAACAAACGCTAGAATTACATCAAGATCAAAAATGTGGGGGAGTTCAGTTCAGAGCTTGGAGAAATGCCGAGCGAAGTGATGCAAAGACTCCCTGGTTTCTGCTCACAGTTGCGCAGTTCCTAGGAGTTTCTAGGACGCACATAGGTGCCCTCAAAGTTCCCCTCGAAGATCCAGACCAAGTCGACCTAGTCGTGAATCTGGTGAGGGGGAAGCTCCTCGAGCCACCTACGCGTGGTGTCGGATAGGAACAGGGGAAGGTGATGTATGATCACGCGATCATCACGTGCCCCGCCTGCCTGACAAGCCAGTCAAAAATCGGCTAGCCAGAGCTCGGGTTTGGTTTTGCCATTGTAATTGACAACGCTCGTGGGGGGTCAAAACTTCTCGGGCAGCAGGGCATTGCGGATCGTCCTGCTGAAAACTTAGGGACCCGGTGGCTCCGGGGCCCGTCGGTCTTTATCACTGTCGTAACGTCCCCCACTATGGGTGCGATACCCTCGATCCTTGGCATCCCCGTGATATCGAGGCGTGCATCACGCGGGGCACGGTTGTCGATGATACGATCTCGGGCTGGTGTCTTCTTCACTCAGGCGGCCGCCTCTTGATCGACGGAGCCCTCCCTTTTGGGCTGGGAGGGCTCATCCTGAGGTTCAAAAGTTGCCCCTCAATGCCTCGAGGCTGAGCTCTCAGCTTGCTGAACAGCAGCAACTTGGAGGAGACCCTCGATCTCACGTTGTACCCATCGAGCTTGCGAGTTGGATGGCGCAGGCATATTGCAAAGAAGCATAGCCGCCGTGATAACATTCTGGCTTGCTCGAGGGTAATGGTTGATGGGATGTTCGGGTGCCCTGCCCTCGTTGATCTGCTGGTTGACCTCTCGGGCCCTGGCACGGGCTCTTCCTCCGGGTGGTAGTCTCTCCTGCTCGAGGGTTCGCTTGAGCTGGCGCAGTCATTCTTGGTCGTCGGTGAGTTTAGCCTACAACTCCTGAATTTGTGCCAACTGTGCGTCCTACTCATCAGGACGGCGGCACGCCTCTTGGGGTGTGATAGGTTGTCGAACCTCTGCTCTGGGGGGAGCCCCTCCCGCCGTAGTGGCAGCCGCATCGGTCATCGGATCGACAATGTCCTCACTGGAGGCAACCTCACCGTCGATGTGGAGACACTCACGGGTAGGGTCCCAATGGTTAGAGCCAGAGTCAGGGTCATCGCAGTAGAAGATGGGGAAGTGTCCTCACACCTCCTCCTGTAGCTGCTGTCGAAGTGTGCCGATGGTGTACCTCCGGGGGCCGGGTGCTCTCACGAAGCCCAAGTCCACAGATGCTGGCATGACCGTCCCCACGTCTGTCATTGCTCGAAGGAGGGCACCTGGGTGGTCCCCTATCATGCTCATGTTGGCACGGGTCAAGGTCGAGAATGCCTTTGCGGCATTGTTGAGGCTGAATGGGAACTGTCGACGACGCTCGAACAGCTCGTGTGGAAGTAGGCTCGATGTAGTGGGGGTTGCACGCATCGGGGAAGCTCTGACAGGCTCCTTCAATGAGTGCATTGTGAAGGTGAAGTTGAGGTTGTCGTGGAGCCCTGCCGGTCCGTCCTCTGCTCCCGAACTCAGGTCAGATAATCCCCAACAAGGGGCTCCTCATCACCGGTCAGGAGCGAGGGTAATGCAGCGGGCACCAATCTCGACTCAGGTTGATGGCGATGATGGCGCTGATCGTGCTTCCTTCTGGTTGCAGCAGCATGGTGGCGAGATTGGCGAGTGCCCCTTCCTGAGCGTGGGGGCACACTATGACCTCCGCTTGGGTCACTGATCAAGAGCAGGGTCATGTCATAGCCCTGTCCGAGGGACATGAACTCTAGGCTCCCGAAATAGATCACCGTAGCGTGAGTAAGTGGTGAAACAGAGTCGCCCATCCAGAAAGAATGGAGGGAAATCATTGGTAGCACATAGGACCCCTACCTGGCATGCCAATTGTTGGTGTTTCGACCCCAGGGATCAACACCAACGAGTAAATTCGTAATTGCATGCTCCCTTAATCCGGTGGGTGATGCAAGAAGGACATAACGATTTATCCTGGTTCGGGCAAAGAAGGCCCTATGTCCAGTGGGGGGAGGATAGTTCATGTTATCTTGCACCGAAGCGCTAGTACAGGGGTGAAACAAGCAGGTGTGAGAAGTGTGGGCTTGAGTTCGAGCGTTTCAGGTGCTTAGCTCTCTACACTGTCTCACGGTGTTGTTCTGTGATCTAAGCCTTAGCGTATGAAGCTCTAGGATCTCTCCTACCTCGGATCCCCTAGCTAAGGTCCTGGCTCCCCCTTTTATAGGTGAAGGAGGGGCATAGGAGTACATGTTTTTAGTGCTAATGTGGTTGGTGACGTATGACGTTGATGCCGATCATGTCGGTGCCGCTGTAGATGTGTACATCGGTATTGGAAGCCCTGCGGCCGTCACGTCGGTAGTTGTTGAAGTGTTGACCGAAGTTGTTGAAGTCCCGCTCGAGGGTCGGCGTGATGGTGTCGAGGGGCGATGGTCGAGGCCTTGGGTCGAGTCGAGGGGCTCGAGTCAAGGGGGTCGAGGCTCATCGGATAAGGTCAAATCTCAGGATATCAGGGGAATATGCATCTCAAGGGGGTGCTGGACGGGGCACAGTGATCGGTATGGCACGGCAGTGAGGTACGATCTGTGGGATTCCAGGGCATGGGCGGTAAAAGCAGGATTTGACTGCCATACCCATAGCTGTTTTGGTAACTGTGGCCGTACGGTTAGGCGAGAGCATGTAAAATGCATTGAATGCGCCTGGATCCATACTGGGAGTAGGTTGCCGAGGGTTTTACCACGCTCAAGGGCTGCCCATTCGCACGGGTGAAGTTCTGTCCTCGAGGCCAGCCCATTCACCTGGGCGGAGTTTCGTCCTCGAGGGGTCGCCCGAGTCGCACCCTCGAGAGTACGTCTCGGTCCGTACGGTGGTCCGTCGAGTAGGTTGTGGCTTTGGGCTGTCGACGCCCATTCATGGGCCGTTTCAGCATGTTTTAGTTTGTGGATTTCCGAGTGGTAATGAGGGTGTCATTGGAGGGCTTGCGTTGCTAACTTCGAGGATCCGCCCAGTTAAACGAGGGCTTAGGGTACCCTTTTCCTAGGTACCGACACCCTTCAACCTTCAAATGGCTTGGATGTCATCCTAGGCATGGATTGGCTTACCAAGCATAGGGGTTTGATCTCTTGTTCACCCATATATGTTTAGATAACCTACCCCTCTGGCCAAACTGTTAGATGTGCACCGCAAAAAGATAAGTCTATATCTGTTCTATGTGTGCCCTAAATGCACTCAAGTCTCAGGAAGAATCTCTGAAAAAGGAGAAGACTCTTGCTGATGTCCCTGTTGTCAGAGAATACGCGAGTGTGTTTCCAGAAGAGTTGCCAGGCATGCCACCTGATCGTGATGTTGAGTTCATCATTGACCTAGTGTCAGGTACCGGTCCCATTGCTAAGCAACCATACCGCATGTCAGTTGATGAACTAGAAGAGCTCAAGAAGCAGCTAAAAGAGCTTTTTAATAAGAGCTTTATTAGGCCTAGTGCCTTGCCCTGGGGATCACCTGTTCTATTTGTGAAGAAGAAGGATGGTACGATGAGGATGTATTGTTGACTACCGCAATCTCAATGCTATTACTATCAAGAACAAGTATCCTCTGCCCAGGATTGATGATCTGCTTGATCAACTTTGTGGTGCTAAATACTTCTCGAAGATTGATCTTCGATTAGGATACCATCAAATGAAGATTCATGAAGAAGACATTCCCAAGACAGCCTTTGTCACATGCTATGGGTAGTATGACTTCATCGTGGTATCCTTCGGACTCACGAATGCCCTTGCCTCCTTCATGAACATGATGAACAAGGTGTTTATGGATGATCTTGATTGGTTTGTGGTAGTCTTCATTGATGACATTCTAATTTACTCATCCACTACTGAAGAACATGAAGCACATCTAAGAATAGTGCTCGAGAAGCTATCCCAACACCAACTCTATGCCAAGTTCAGCAAATATGAGTTCTGGCTTGAAGAAGTTGCTTTCTTGGTCATGTACTCTTAGCTGACAGTGTTGCTGTAGATCTTGCAAAACATAGAGGCTGTGAAAGAATGGGAGTAGCCTCACAATGTGTCTGAGATCAGGAGTTTCTTGGGATTGGCAGGTTACTATTGCCGATTCATTGAGAACTTCTCAAAGATAGCTCATCCTATGACAAATCTCTTGAAGAAGACCAACGAGTTTGAATGGACACCTGAGTGGGAACAAAGTTTCCAAACTCTAAAGGAGAAGCTCACTACCACACCTTTCCTAGCCATACCAGATATCACTAATGACTTTGTCGTCTATTGTGATGCCTCTTGCCAAGGACTAGGTTGTGTGTTGATGTAGAATGGGAAAGTTATTGCTTATGCTTCCCGACAGTTGAAGGAGCACGAGCAACGATACCCTACTCATGATCTTGAGTTAGCAGCGGTTGTGCACGCCCTGAAGATCTAGAGGCATTATCTCATTAGCAACAAGTGTGATATATACACCGATCACAAGAGCCTAAAGTACTTCTTCACTTAGGAAGATCTGAATATGAGGTAGCGCAGATGGCTAGAGCTAATCAAAGACTATGCCTTGGAGATTCTCTATCCTCCAGGAAAAGCGAATGTAGTCGCATATGCTCTTAGTCACAAGACCTACTGTCATGCTCTATTCACCTCAAACCTGCCACCTGAATTGAAGAAAGAAATTGAAGATCCCCATGGTCTGTTGCATGAACTTTGCATCGAGTATAATCTCACCGAGTGAATACATGAAGCTCAGAAGAGTTGCAAGGAGATGGAGTACATACATGGGTTGATGAAGCTAGGCTACAGCCCTGAATTCAGGGAAAATGAGCATGGAACCATCTGGTTCAAGGACAGAATCTATGTACCCAGTGATCCTGCCTTGCGTAAAGAGATTCTATCAGAAGCACATGACTCTAAGTATTGCATCCATCCTGGTGGTGCAAAAATGTATCAAGATGTGAAGAAGCACTTCTGGTGGAAAGGCATGAAGACAGACATTGCTAGACATGTGGTCGAATGTGACATCTGCAATAGGGTCAAGGCCGAGCACAGAAGACCTGCTAGATTACTCAAACCACTCGATGTTCCTAAATGGAAGTGGGAGAGCATATCCATGGACTTTATCATGGGATTGCCTCGATCCTCGTAAGGTCATGACTCCATCTGGGTAATAGTTGATCGTCTGATGAAGGTAGCACACTTTATACTACTCAAGACTTCGATACGTGCAGAACAGTTGGCAGACTTGTACATCAAGGAAAGACTTAGGCTCCATGGAGCTCCAAAGAGTATCGTATCGGATCGTGGACCTTAATACATGTCCTGATTCTAGCAATCTCTACAGAAATCCTTTGGCACTGACCTCGACTATAGCACTCCTTACCACCCTCAAACAAATGGTCAGACAGAGAGGTCTGCACAAGTTGTCACCAAGATGGGAAGGGCCGTTCAAGATTAAGGCTGTTACGTGCTCGACATCTTATCGGCTGTGCACAACGAAGAATGTCGATGAGCCAAATTCCTGGCACATTGATCAGCTCATATGCTTCTATCCATAGAATAAGATATGTACCTTGTTTTTATATTATTTATGAGTTAATAAAGTTCTTTTGTTGTTTCCTTTTCCTGTTACAACTTTGCATCCTTACACCATCTATCATACATGCACCCTGCATAAGTCATAATTAAACTTTGTTTCCTGCCTACCAAGAACGGCTCAACAAGGCACTGTCTTGATCCTCTTACGATGTGTTACAGACTAGGAGATTCGGCAGTCGCTCTCTAATGGTACTAGGTACCTAGTGATCCTAGCAGTCCTATGTTGTTCACTAGCGCATCCCTATGTCACCTAACAGAGTTAGCTCGCTTCGAGGGTGGGGGTAAAACTTAATTGTTGACATTTTGACCTACAATTATACTTCATATATTTATCGCCCGCTTAAACATGCCTATCATAAATTGTCTGTAATAAAAGGCTAAAAGTTACGAGACACCCAGTGCTTGGCACAACTTACAAACTTTGTTTGAACACATATAAACATTGTTTTTAGCGTACTTACCACCAATACCTTTTGCAGGATCTTCAATTAGCGTCATGTCATCAACCAAGATGTCACCCATTAGACCAGATGTGGTGTGGAGGTTCTTGGCATCCTCATCGGAGAATTCCGTCGGGATCCCCCGCTCGACGTCCATCAGCTCCACCTCCGAGAAGTTGCACGGACGACAGCAAGGACCGTAGTTGCCACATATCGACCAGCACCAGTAACAACTTCCCACAAGGCTGGCCACAGCCTGCGACACTGGTCGGCCATGACCATCGACTCACCCACAGGGTCCGTAGGATGCACCTCGCTAAGAAAGATGGCCCTTAGCACCAGCCTGATGTGGTCGGTCATCATTTTAATTCTTCCCTGGAGAGTGGCGTTGGCGTCTTCAAGCACCAGGAACTGGGCCATGTGGCACTCCCTCAAGTATACAACAATACAAATTATGGTGGTTAGCATAGCCTAATCTATCCAGTATGCCATAGAGAACCCCAAACAATCTAGAATTGTTTCACTTACCAGTCAAATTAGCAATTTGCTCCTGGTCCTTCTTGGCTTGTTCTCGGGCCGTCTAATTCTCAGTTAGCAGGTGGGCAATCTCCTCGGCCATAGCAGTGTTCTAGGGATTTAACTCCACACACAACACAAGTTAGCCTTCAGTAGGCAGCAAGGTATGATGGAGTGTTCGGCATCTTACTCTCATTGTCAGCCTCTAGCTCCTCCACCTTTCTATGCAGTGCAGTGACTTTGGACTCCTGGGCGTGTCCCCACTCCTGGTACACCTTGGCCTATGCCTCTAGCTGTGCCTTGGCAATCCTAAGAGTTTTGCACTCCTCCTAGGTTGCTGCAAACCGGTCTATGGTCCTGCCACATTGAAAGAAGGTCTCCTGCAATGACTGCACATACCCAACGACGAGAAGCCTTAGTTACCTCAATTGCAAGCATGATGATTTATTAACATGTTGATATGAGATTTACCTTGATCTGGTCAACCAGCACCTCTATGGCATCCTAAATGCCAACCTCTAGCTCATTGTCTAGGATCTCCTCGTATGTCATGAAGTCATCTGTCCCCCTCTTGCGCATCGTGTGGATGCGCTAGGTGGGGATGTTAGTACGAGGGACCTTGGGCGTCGCTCTGGGCACTTCCTCAACCTCTTCTAACGGCACCAAAGCACTTGGTCCCGCTTGATCTGCACAACAAGGTGGACAGTCCGATGCAGCTCTCACCGGTCTCTAGAGCACCACCCGTCTCTCAGATAAGTCAGCAGGCACAACAGGTAGTAAAGACGGCATTGTGGTGCTGCTCCTGGCATTTGGTCGCCTTGCAGACTGCGCTACATCGCCACCTGATGTTTGCCCGATGGTCGATGGTGGTGTGGTCTGGATGGACGATGGCCGTGGTGAGGCTGCTGCTGGAGTACGACTGGATACGGGTCATGTGACTCACAGTTATTCTCCCACAATCACAGCAATAATGGAAGGAAACAATCAGAAAGGTAACATGATACTTACGCTGGTGCACGCCAGAACCCTCCCCTATACTGCGGGACTGCTCCCCTGCAAGGAGCGCCTGAGGTCCCACCTGACACCCCGCTATCATGCCCGGGGACTTGTCCTGATGCCTCGCTGGCTCCGCCTATAATGGTGGTTTGCACTGGTGGAGTCGGCTCTCTTGCCATCTCCTGGTGCCCTGGCGATGAGGCTACCCCAGTTGGTGGTGTCGCCGCCCTGTGTGGTGTGAGCAGCGGTGTTGGTGGAGGTGGTGTGGCTCCTCCCGCTCGCTCTAGCCGGGTAGTTGATGCAGTTTCTCCCTGATGAGGGGGAGGAGGTGGCGGTGGTGCATGCCGTGGTGATCTCCTGGTTGATGACGTGCGGGGCCTTGGCACCCTCTCTGCTAAGGCGTCATGGCCTGATTTTTCCTCCGCCGCTCATTTAGCGGCAGGAGGTCGTCGGAGTCTGATGACTCCAGAGTGGCCTAGGCACCTCTCTTCTTGTTCCCCCTTCCCCGCCGTCTAGGTTTAGCTTACCTCCGGATAGCAGGGTGGAGGGTTTCTTATTTTTGGGGTCGTCAGCGACATTGGCCGCTTCCCCGTGGCTTGACGCCTTTCCCAGGCGGCCGGGCCCTCGTCTTCAGCAAGACTAGAGACATCAACTGTCCCCTACCCTGCCCTGGCCCTGCTTTGGTAGTGAACCTTGTCGGTCTACTGCTAGTCGGCCAGTGTGGCTCCTTTTGGCGATGCCATCGATCCTATCGAAGAATCCTCTGTCAGACACGAATACCTATTATACAGAGCAGACTTTCAGATGTTATATACATTGCAGAAAATTAAAAGTTTTAACCTCTGGTGGTGGTTTGTTGGGATGGTATGGAAGCTGTCCGTCCTCCAAGTAGCTCTTGTCTTGATTGAACTTCTTCAATAGAGAAGCCATTCATCTGTTCAGCATCTCCTGGGATGGCTGGACCTCCGACAGCCGGGATGGATCCGTCACCCCAATATACTCGTACATCCAGGTTACTCGCTCCATGTAAGGCAGGGTGCAGTGGATGTACCAGGTTGCCGCCACCAGAACTCCATTGACATGCCCAGTGTCAATCAGCTGCAGCAGCTCCCTCACCTGTGGCATCTCAGCTAAAGAAGGTCTATCTGACCACCACGGGTTGAAAGAAGGAATCTAGTCTACATCGCAGGGCACCAGTCTCCCTTTGATGTTCTGGCTTATGTAAAACCAGTGAGCGAACTAGTTCTTCTGGGTGGATGCGTGCTGGATGTCCAGCTAATGCACCTTCATCCCATCCCATAGGCATAGATAACAACCCCCTACAATCTAGGATCGCCCGATCTCTGGCCCTTTCTTCCTCAACAGGTAGAAATGGTGGAACAAATTGAAATAGGGGGAATGCCTAGGAAGCACTCATAGAACGCGATGAAGATGGAGATGGAGAGGATGGAGTTGGCGTCAAGATTGCAAATCGAGATACCCAAAAAATGCAGAGATCCCGCAAGAACCCATTCATGGGTTGTCTCAATCCCTTCGTCACGTAATCCTCGAGCACCATGATTTCCCCATCTCAGGGTCGGGGAGAGTCCTCACCTCTCAGTTTGTGCCAGACCTTCATCTCTTGCATCAGCAGCAGTCCCTCATCGGTGAGCACTTGTAGTGACTCCTGTGTCGAGGTCAATTACAGCCAGTGTGGCCCAAACCTGCCAGATCCAGATGCTCTTGCTGCCTTTTTCACCGCCTTCCTCGCCATCTCCTTCGGGGTTTGTTCAATTGGTGGGTGGCCTATGGCGGCGATGTGGAGATGCGCTAGATTGGTGCGTGGTTGTGGGCGGTGCAGCAATGGTGGATAGGGCAATCGGTGGTGGTTACGCAGCACTATTGCAAGCAGAGTGCTCGAGAAGGTGGATGAAGTGGGGACTAGAAATGAAAGAACGCGGAACCGTCTCCCCGGTGGCGCTCGGATATTTATACTCTCTGGGTGATGTCGCTTTGACTTCTAGGGTTGGACCTACTAACTCATTGTGGACGTGGCTTTCCCCCCAAATGGGTCATTCTGGTTCCCGCACGGGGATGTGGGCTGCAGGTTTATTTATTTCTGCTTGTGTAGTTTCCATGTGCCCATCCCATGATTGGTGCATGCCTAATAATTATATTTCTTTAAATTTGTTCCAGATTTTCTCTACTTAAATCTGGGGTCTGATTTTCAGGTCAGATATTTTATGAGGGCTTACTACCCCATGGGTGTCTATGGACCAGCGATTCTCGATGTCCCACAGACTCGATCAAGCCTGTGCTCTATCCTGGACTTACCTAGGACTACATATTTGACTTGTCACCTAGAGGTGCCTACGGACCAGTGGTTCTCGCTGTCCCTCGACCTGATCGAGCCTGTGCCCTGTACTGGACTTACCTGGGGACTACGCATTCGACTTGCCACCCAGAGGTGTCTACGGACTAGCAGTTCTTGGTGTCCCTCTACCCGATTGATCCTATGTTTCGGTTTCCTGAGCAGAAGGCCTTAGGTTCCTATGTGGGGTTTTTGTTTCCATTTGTTATTTGGCACTGACCAAACTAGTTAGTGCTACTTTGAGTTTTTTCTTAAAAACTCAATACAACATCTTCTATCTTCTATCGAGCTTGGGGACTATGTGGGCCCATGTCACCTCGCGGTGACTTGGGCCTATCTTCTATTCTTGGTTCGGCACCCCTACCTCTATGAATGGTTCATATTAACATCCCAGTGATACTTTGTATCACATGTTAACATGGGCCCACATCCTAGGGACGTGAAAAGCCTTTTTTCTTGGAGCACCATGCATCTTTCAATAGACCACCTTCCTTGATAGAAGTTGTGGTCAGGAGCAGATTTATGAACTGCACGGGATGAAGCTGGTTGGCAATACGTGATCAGCACCTTTGTTGGTTGGCACTATGTGGTCAGCACCTTCGCTGGTTGGCACTACTTTGTCAGCATCTTCGCTGGTCGGCACTATGTGGTCAGCATCTTTGCTAGACAACACTACGTGGTCTGCATCTTCACTGCTCGGCACAGGACAAGATGGCGACTCCCTCAAGATACATGGTGCTCAGGGACTAGCTGTGGGGGTATTAACCCCTATACCCTCACAGCGAGGCCTTGGGCCACGCGGACTAGACGGCCCAAACCACAAGACGAAGCCCGTGGTCCATCACCGCCCCGGTTGGTGGGCCGCGCGGATCCTGAAGGCTGCTTGGCATGCAAGGAAGCTTAGTCGGTTAGGATCTATTTGTAATCTCCAAGGATACGGAGCAATGTAACCGACCATAGGAAACCCTAGATCTGTAACCTTGGCCCTCGGCTATATAAGGTGGGTAAGGACCCCCTAGAATGCATTCATCTATATCATCCCTCATTGTACTCCGGTATTCATTAATACAATAGCAGAGATGCAGGACGTAGGTTATTACGCTTCTGAGCAACTTGAACCTGGACAAACCCTGGTTGTCCTGGTTGTTTGTCTTATATCTCACATTTAGTTTGTAGGTCTTAGTGTGCCCTCACCGCAAATCTACTACCTTGGGGAGCCCCATGGTAGACTACCAAGGAGGAATCGTCGACAGTGGCCTCGGTAGCTCGATGATGGCCCGGCCATGGCGAAGGTTTGGTGA
The DNA here is from genome assembly GCA_023333625.1 of Bothriochloa decipiens. Taxonomy (NCBI): domain Eukaryota; kingdom Viridiplantae; phylum Streptophyta; class Magnoliopsida; order Poales; family Poaceae; genus Bothriochloa; species Bothriochloa decipiens. Next base: position 26,061,495 of record CM041641.1, on the reverse strand, counting down.
TGGCTGCTTGGCTTGGACGTGGCGAGGGTTGCTGGATGCTGGCAAGGGTTCATTGCATCTTGATATCGATGGTGGCTTCGCCTACCGCAGTAGCACGTCGAGGGTGGTCTTTTGGCGAGGAGGGTTGCTCACAGTCTGGTGACGGCGAGGATTGAGATTGATCCATGCAGGCCTGCATAACGTGAGCATGGTTTCAGTAGCAAGGTTTGCGGCCGACAAGTTGCTCGTTCATCCGCAGGCTTCACCTTCATTAGAAGCTACGACAACAAGTAGTTAGTCACATACAGTCAAATACATGGTCGAAGTATATATTTTTTTGCACTTTTTTGCTCTTAAAATTTTTAATGAGGTACTTAGCTCTGTTTGGCACAGTGAGGGTTGCTTCGACAGGTGCTTAGCTTGGCTCTGATGAAGGTCCAGCAAGAGTTGTCCGCCTGGCTGTGACGAGGGTACGTTGCTTCGTCGAGCGGTGATGAGGGTTGCTCCTCCAAGCCGCATTGAAGGTTGGTCTACTGAGTGGCGACAAAGGTTGCTCCACCGAGTCACGACAAAGGTTGCTCTGCTGAGCAGCGATGACGGTTGCTCCGCCGAGCCACAATGAAGGTTGCTCTGCTGAGCGCCAACAGCGTTGCTTTTTGCTTCTCCATGCTTTTCACAATGAGGGTTGCCCCACTGTGCAACTGCGAGTGTTGTTGGGCCTGGCAGTGTCGAGGGTTGCTATGTTCGGTCATGGCGAAGGTCGTCGTGCCTGGCCGCGGCGAGAGATGCAGCTGGTAATCATGTCCAGCCGTGGTGAGGGTCGCCATGCTCGACCACGGTGAGGGTTGCTATAAGCGTACTGTGCACGTCGAGGTACTGGGGGCCTTCGTGCGATCAACTATCGCAGGAGCAGCTGAGAGATGTAGTGCCTGGCGTCGGATGAGCCACAAAAGATAGTCAGTAGAAAAGAGTATGGATGCATGAAGTCCATAGTTGGTCCTTGCTGTTGAAGATAGTCATAGGCGAACGGCTGCCAAGGGTGACCCATATAAGTCTGGTCACAGCGAGGGTATCTCCGTCTGGCGAAGGTATCTTTGCTAGGTCATGACGAGGGTTGCTCGTCTGACGGCGACAAGGGTTGCTCAGCCTGTACGGGACAATGATCGCTATGTCTGGCTGTAGCGGAGGTCGTCGTGCCCATCCATGGCTACAAAACGAGAGTTGTTGTGCCGACGAGGGTTGTCGTGCCCGGCCGCGATGAGGGTTGCTGTGCCCGGCCGTGGCGGGAGGTCGCGGTCGTCGTGCCTAGTCGCGTCGAACCCACCATGGCAAAGGTCGGGTCATCGTGCTTGGCTATGGCAAGGGTACTATGCCGCCAAGGTTGCTCCAAGCCTCATGGCCCTCTTTGTCCATAGCGGAGGTTTCAAATCACCACGGGGGTAGCGGCACCCTGATCACGTGGAGGTAACCGAGTTGACAGGTCCTGCAAAATCCATGTGGTATATGTGTAGGATAGGTGCTAGAGTAAACGAGGCATTCGAGCTTTCCTGAGCGAATGGTCAGAGACAGAGTGGTTTTAGTATGTATACGTATATGTTAAGTGGAAGTGAGGGTGAGTTAGTCTCAAACAATGATAGACTATTTCTTTGAACGTGGAGCAAACATTCGAAGCTTATAATTTTTCATTGTAGAAAGTGAAGAGGTATTGGAATACTTATCTGGCTCACAGTAAACGGTGGGTTGTATTGTGAGCGAGAACAGGTTGGTGCCTGTTGACGCCGATTCATGACCATGCCAACACACCAGCAGGCTTTGGACACCTAAGAGGTTGTCTCTACAACTTACAACACAGCAAACACACAGCATAACTAGCCAAACCGATCTAGAGATAAAAAAGGCCGATGTAGAGCTTGTGTATGGCTGAATAAGCTTCAGAACCACCTCCGGAAGGATCCGTCATGAGGAAACACATGAAAGATCTCTTAGGACCAGCAAGGTCACCTAATATACCAACAAATCTCATGGAGAGAGGTGCCAGACAGTAGGTAGAGGGTGGAGAGGTAGAAGAAGGGGTAAAAAGAGTTGGTAGTTTGGTTTTTTGTTTGATTGATTCGATGGAATCAATTGGCTATGATCCTGTCATATATATAGGGGGTGGTCTTATCCCAGTAGGAAACAACTCCAACACTTAGTCTCCAAGTGGTGCTAAGGCTGGCCTTTACTTGCCACACCAGCACCGGGCCGGCCTAGCCAAACTCATGACTTGGCTTAGCCGGCCTGGCTGGCCCACACGGCCAGCAGGCTCGAAGCTAGCTTAGCCAACCTCAGGACTCGGCTAAGCCATCTGGAGGCATCTGACCTAGCCGGCTTGACCAATCGGCCTAGCCAACTAGGCGAGCACGCTTGCGACTCGCCGTCTTCTTTGCGTGACTGCTTGCTCCATTGATGATGCCACTTGACCTCAATCATGTCCAAAGCCTCCATGACTCGCTCATATTGCCAAATATGTTACCGGACATTTTTGAGTGTCAACATATGCCCCTGTTTTCAAGTGAATAATGCATTGAACTTGAAAACACTTCCAGCATGATACCCATCACATCGATTGACCAGCAACTAAGGGCGACTTATACATTGGCCATTGCTTGGTAGAGCACTTAGACATCTTTCTAGGCACTTGGAAAGTATTTATTTAAGATACCCCCTATTAATTGCCTTCGAGAGAGGCTCACCTTTCAACGTTTCTAGCCAGTATGAGTTCCCAAAGATGACTCTAATCACTCTAAAAGGCCCCTTCCAATTGGGTGACCACTTTCCAAATTTGCCGCTCTTTGATCCAATAGGAAGTATAGTTTGCCACACTAAATCTCCTACTTGAAACGATATGCTTCGAACCTTCTTGTTGTAAGCCCTTGCAACATGAACTTTGTCCATTTCAATCTCCTTGAGAGCCTTTAATCTTTTATTCATCACCTCATCTACATTGTCCATCATTAGATCATGGTACACAACAGGAGATAGATCATTTTGTTTAGCAATCTGTGTGCACTCAAGTTCACTTCGACAGGAAACATGGCTTCTTGACCATATACTAGCTCCAAAGGAGTAACTTTTGTAGCACCATGCTTTGATATGCGATACGCCCACAAAGCTTCTAACAAAGTTTCATGCCACTTCCTTGGTTGTTCCTCAATCTTCTTCTTAAGCATAGTACGGAGATGAGTTAACCAACTTGATTTTCTAGGATTCGACAAACTTCTTAACCTCTTTAGTCATAAAGGAAGTCCCCTGATCCGTGGTCAATGATTGAGGAATGTCGAATCTATGAATGATATGCTCAGTAATGAACTCAATAACCTCCTTGTGAGTGATATTCTTCAAAGGAACTGCTTCACACCACTTAGTGAAATAATCAGTGGCAACCAGAATTAATTGATGCCCCTTTTAAGATGAGGGATGAATTTGGCTAATGAAATCTAACCCCCAACCTTTGAATGGCCATGACTTCATAATAGGATGGAGTTTTGTAGCAGGCACCATCTGAATATTACCAAACTGCTGGCACTCATCACAACCTTTGTAGTAGTGAAAACAACTGGCCATCATAGTGGGCCAATAGAAACCAAGCCTTCTCAACAACCACTTCATCTTTGGAGCCAATTGATGTGTACAACAAATTCCTTCATAGTCTTCTCCCATTGCCACCCTTGCATCATCAGATCCTAGGCACCTGAGCAAGAGATCATCAGTAGTCCTTCAATAGAGCTTGCCATGCTAAATAATATACTTAAATACACTTCTTTGCACACTCTTATCAACTTTGGCACTAGGATCCTGCAAATATTTCATCAAGGGCGTTCTCCAATCTTCCAAATCGGTATTAGCATGAACAAAATTTGAAGTAGACCGATTTGGACCGTCATTGAGTGAATTAGCCACAGCATCTGCAGAGGAGTCGGCTAGGCCAACTGCAATAATCGGCTTAGCCGACTTGGCTGCCTAGTCAGCAAAGCCAATTAAGTGGACTGTATCAGTCGGCTTAGCCAATTGGAGGCGCCAGTCAGCAAACCCGTCTAGGCTGGCCTAGTGACCCAGCTTAGCCGCCTGATGGCCGGCTAGGCCGACTATAACAGTCGGCCAGGCCAGCTTGTCAAGACCTCCATAGAAAAAATGGTCATCTTGATGCATCGGCTATTCTTGAGTATGAAAATTACGCCCATTGAGATCAAAGCCTGATACTTGTTGAGGTAACATGTTGGCCATCTGATTCTCATGTCTTGGAATATGTCGAATCTTGAATTCGGCCATCTTAGAGATAAGCTCAAGACAAGTATTAAGAGAAGCTTGAAGTGATCCATCTAAACATTGAAATTCACCAGCAACTTGCTGCACAACAGTAATGAATCACCATAGGCTTCAACATGCTGCATCTCCATAGAAGTTAACATGATCAACCCAAAGATAAGAGCTTGATATTCGGTTTGATTGTTAGTACATTGAAATTACAATCAGCTTGACATTCCTGTCTCAATATTATTAGGAGAAACAAGAACAATACTAACACCTTGGCCATCTTTACAAACTGATCCATCAAAATATAGCTTCCATAGAGTATAAGTAAGGTAATTGACCTCTTCATCAAGATCAATACTATGCTCAATAATAAAATCAGCAAGAACTTGACCTTTTATAGATTTCAATGGTTTTAAAGTTAAGTCATATTCAATTAAAGAGTATGCCCATTTATGCAACCTTCCACTAAGGATTGGCCGATATAACATATATTTGATAATATCGGCTTGGCATGCTACAACACATGTACTTGACAAAAGATAGTGTCTCATCTTGTTACATGCAAAGTACAGTGATAAGCAAAATTTTTCAATGTGGGCATACCTTGTCTCAAGATCAAGAAGACGACGACCAAGATAAGCAATGACATATTCTTTCCTTTCATCTTCTTGAGTTACCACAGCCCCAATAATCTTCTCTTCGGCAGCCACATAGATTCTGAATGGCACTTGTCTTCTAGGTGCACAAAGAACGGGCGGTGATGATAGATACTCCTTTATCTTTTCAAATGCTGCTTGTTGACTTGCTCCCCAAGTGAATTTAGATTCATCCTTCAACTTGAGTATAGGAGTAAAAGGAATAATCTTTCTGGACAGATTAGCAATAAATCTTCTCAAGTAGTTCACCTTCCCTAAGAATTTCTGCACATCCTTCTTGCATGTAGGTGGTTGAACTTTCTTGATCTTCTTAATCCTTTAGGATCAACTTCTATGCCTCTGTCATGAATGATAAAGCCTAGAAACTTCCCAGCTAACACTCCAAAAGCACACTTGAGCGGATTCATCTTCAAATTATAATGGCGCATCCTTCCAAAGGCAAGACGCAAATCGGCTAAGTGAGATTTATGGGCAGCTAAATTAATCACAATGTCATCAACGTAAACCTCCATAATCACCCTAATTAGATCATGAAAAATCAAGTTCATTGCTCTTTGATAAGTTGCACCTGCATTCTTCAACCCAAAAGTCATGAAACCCACTCAAACAAGCCAACAAAACCAGGACAAATGAAAGCCGTCTTTGATGTAACTTCTTCTGCCATGAAAATCTGATTGTATCCAGCATTACCATCAAGAAAGCTAATCACTCTATGTCCAGAAGCATCATTAATCAACATGTCAGCTATAGGCATAGGATATTCATCTTTGGGAGTGGCTGTATTAAGATCTCTAAAATCAACACAGACTCTAATCTTGCCAGAATCCTTCTTCTCAATAGGCACAATATTAGAAACTCACTCTGCATATTGGCATGGATGAATGAATTCAGGTTGCAACAACCTATTGATCTCCTCCTTAATTCAATCATGGATAGCCAAATTGAAGTGCCACGGGTGTTGCTTGACAGTCTTGAATCCATCTTTGATTTTGAGCCAATGCTCAACAAGATCTCGGCTCAATCCTGGCATCTCAGTATAGTTCCATGAAAAACAATTAGAATATTCCTTGAGAAGCATGATTAACTCAGCTTTGTAATTGGCTTCCAAGTTTTTTATTAACAAACATCGGCCGCAGCATAGAGCCATCTCCAATATCAACTTGCTCTAAAGGGTCAGCCAACAAGAAACCTTGGCCCAACTTATTGAGCTCATCAAAGTCATCAATAGCTTCATAGGCACCGATCTTTTCAGCCCGATACTGTTCAACATGATGCTTTAACAATTCAACATTATCCATTGATCACATTATGGTTCTAAGCCGATTGTCAATTGGCTTAAGTGATACAGGAACAAAACCTTGCCTAGTGAAACTTACAAAATCATACTCTGACAAGTCTCTACCTAACAAGTAACCAAAAACACCATGCCCCCAGCTTCACACGCATCGTTTGTGGCAATCTCAACCGATGAATCAGCATGGATGACCTCAATGGCATGTCCCACCCACTGGATGAGAAATTGGTGCAAGCTAGACGACACACATTCATTGGCATGAATCCAATCACGCCTAAGTATCACGTTGTAACTCCCCTTGATATCAGCAACGAAGAAAGTCGTAGCCAAAGTTTTGCTCCCGATGGTCAACTCAATGTTAACAATGCCTCCAGCTGGAATTAGAGTCTCATTACCAACACCTATGATGGTCATGTTGGTCTTCACCAACTCTTCATCCTTGTTACCAAGCTTCTTGTACAACAAGTATGGCATGACATTCACAATTGCACTGCTGTCCACTAACATGCTATGAACTGGCATCCCGTTGATGTGACCCTTCAGGTGGAGTGGCCTGAGATGATCCACTCGTACTGCTGGCTTCTTAAATATAGCATCTTCAATGGCAAACACCAATTCTGTTGCTGGTGGCTCCTCTTCATCATGTCGAATCACATAGTAATCAGAAGAAAAATATACTATGTTCACACCTCCACATGGTGGCGATGGCTTGTAGTCCATCATCTCCTCATCTGGCTCTTTTGGAGTCTCCATGCCCACCACACTAGCCACAATAGTAGAAAACTCTTCTGGTGAGTCCCCAAGATCTTCAGAACATGCAGGAATTGACACGGGCACCTCAGGAAGCATCACAGCCGATTCGAGAAACACCAGGACAAATGCATCAGTGGTAGCTGGCTTGGCCAACTCCTCAGTCAGCCTAGCCATCTCAGTCAACTTAACCGACTCAGCAGTCAGCTTGGCCAACCTCTAGCCCTCCTGGCCAGTGTCAGCAGTAGAGGCCAGCTTGGCTGGCTCTGGAGCTGGCTCAATCGGCTTGGCCGGTTCTCGGGCCAGCTTAGCCGTCTGAGTAGGAACAGCACTGAGTAGGAACAGTAGCCACGACAACAATCTTCTATGGAATCTCTTGAGGTTTTCCTAGTGCAAGCGGGTCCTCAATGATCCCAAGAGCTTCTTTCTTCAATTTCCATTATCGAGTGCACTGTCACTTCTGCCTTTGGGTTTTTTCCAACCCTCGTGGACACCACTTAGGTTGAGTTTACTTGGGGTCCCTTGGCGACTTTTCTTACTCTTGAATTCTAGCAACTTCTTGTTGATTTGCTGGATTTTCACCGCCAATCACAATCGGCTTATTGTCATTAACAACAGGAGCTGACATCGAGCCGATTATGATGCTAGGAATATGAGCAGGCTTCTTGGGCACCTCCACTTTCTTTGGCACATACACTTGATGGGTAGAGGCCTTCTTTGACTCTTAAGGAGTTGCAACCTGCATTTTGACCATCTTCTCTGGATTCACTCTGCTAGAGCTCGATTGATCACCAATCGGCTAAAGACGGAAGGCTTTGAAGATAGACCAGCAACATTTCCTAGTCTTTGAAACATACGAGCCTGAGGATATGGCACCCATACTCCATGTGGTCCCCATTGTGGCATTGGTATAATTGGGGAGCTAGAGATACTGGAGGTCCCCAACACGACACACGAGGACGAGCAACCTGCAAGGAAGAATTAGATGGTGGGGTCATCACCAATTGCTTGTTTTTATTTTCTTCACGCCTTGGCGGTGTCAACTCTCTTTTTTTATGGGCCAATTCTCAAAATTGGCCTTTTGTTTCTTGTACTTCACCATAAGTCTATCAAAAGTACAAAGTGGCTTCACCATAGGTTGTTTGACCTTCTGCTCTTTCTATTTCCAAACACCAACCTCCAGATTCTGAGGAACAAATGTGTGTAACGCATGGACACCAGAAGCAGGACTGCCTGGAGGTGAGAAATTGGCCTGGCTGACTGGGTTAGCTAGCTTAGCCAAATGAGCTGACCCAGCTAGGATGACTGGACTAGTCGGCTTAGTTGGCTCTGTCTGGCCAACACTGGAGGCGGCTTGGCTAACTGAAGGAGTTGGCCTAGCCGGCCTCTGGATCATCGCGTGCGTCTCATACCATCTTTGCCTTTGCAAAGCTTCTACTGATCCAGCGGAGATTGTAAGCTTGTTCTTGCCTTCCTGATCTTTCTAAAGTACCACTTGTCGCCCCGTATTCTTTTGAGCATTCGGTGCTGCACGTGGTTCGTCGATAATGACATTCTTGCCTTTAGCTTTATCGGCTTGCTTAGGTCGGATCAAGTTTGCTAGACTTCCTGCTTCAATTGTATTCATGTGTGTAGGAAAAGGATTCTCGTTGATCTCCATGTTGGAAAAACTCAATCACCCCTCATTATGGGTTGATTGGACCTGTCAACGAAACACATTACAATCATTAGTTGCATGAGAATAAGAGTTATGATATTTACAATAAGCACGTCTCTTAATCTCATCTGCAGAAGGCATAGTATAATGAATTCTAATGTATCCAATTTTGAGTAACTCATCAAAAATCCAGTCACATTTAGAAATATCAAAAGTAAACTTCACTTCCTCAGTCTGATTCTTTTGAATCGGTTTGAGGAAAGGACAAGTGACATGTTTATCCTCTGCTGGCCATCTAATTTCAGCGGCCAATGTCTCCTTGCTTTTATCATTCGAATCATCTAAAAACACACCAAGAGCATGCGTATTTGAACGATGGGTTTATATTCATGAGAGTCTTTAAGGCGCGATTCTCAGAAAATGGCCCTCTCGATAAGATGATTCATGTTAGCAAACTAAACATTCAAGTTTTTCTTTGATCTTATAATGTAAACCATTAAAGCATATATCAAAAGATCTCTTTCAAAAATACTCAAATGAAAACATCTATTTTTAATCTCTCTAGCCTTGTTGAAAACTCAAGCATAGTTTCATCATGAGTTTGCCTAACAACAGTAAGATGTGACAATCTAGTTTCTTGGGCTTCGGTATAAAAATTCTTATGAAACTTTTGTTCTAATTCAACCGAAGAAATAATGCATAGTGGTGGTAAAGAAACAAACCATGAAAAAGCAGTACCAGTCAATGATAAAGAAAAGTTGTGGATTTTCATGTAATCGAGATTAGTAACTTCTCCTAATTGAGCAAGGTATATGTGAATGTGCTCCATGGTGGACTTATTACCATTACCTCTAAATTTCTGAAAGTCAGGTACCTTCCACCCAGTAGGAATACTCATGTAGTCAATTGCAGAAATGCATGGCTTAGAGCTCATGTTTTGGGTAGCTTCAAAGTGAACACCTAGACTTTCTTCAAGATTTTTAGTAAAATCCTTCTTGAGCTGATTGAATATATCATTAATCTCGGTAGAAGATGTTCCCTGCATTTATTCAAGCATAGGATTTGGGCTAGGAGACTTCAGTGGGTCGGGTAAAACGGTGTTGCCCCCCGAAGCTTTAGACGCTCCATAATCGGTCCAAAATGTTTGGGCCAATTTTTGACCTCCCCCTACTGAACTTGTACTAGCATGACCGGTTTTATCAGCAGAAAGAGCCAAAGAAGTCGATTTTAATTTACTAACTTCGCTAACAGATGATTGATTATGAAAGAAACCTTGAGGAATACAAGATTCAAGTTGAGGTAAGACACCGATTGAGTAGAAACGGTTGTCTTCCCTTCTATTTTATCTAATCTATTGGTTATAACATCTAAAGTTTTATCCAAGGTTGCTTTGAATTGATTACCACCTTCAACTATCATCTTAGAACTAGTAGCTCGCGAAATCAGAATTTCATCATACCTAGGGAGATTGTCTAATGAATTTACCTATTCAGACAATGATGTTCCTAGGATTTCAGCAACGCTTAGCGCCTTGAGTTGCACCACTTTATCATGTCAGCCCTTAGAGCAACCTTGAAGAAAAGCCTTCTGAAGTTCCTGCATATGAGCCTAAAGTTGCACCTGCAATTCTGGCATGAGCTCCTGCACGGACGTGGGATTGATGACGTTGCCACAATGAACTTTGCTTGAGTCCTTCACTACATCTCCATCTACACCTATGTCACAAGTTGATTAATATGCCAATCTACGCCTTGATGTCCTCAGTGGAGTCGCCAAAAAGTATGTTGACGTCAATTCTTGACCGTGCCAACACACGAGTGGGCCTTGGATGCCCAAGAGGTTGTCTCTACATCCTGTAATGCAACAAACACGCAGCGTAACCGGCCAAACCCATCTAGAGATCGAAAACACTGATGTGGAGCTCATGTTTGGCTAAATAAGATTTAGAACCACCTTGGAAGAATCCATCAGAAGGAAGCACATGTAGGATCTCTTAGGACCAGCAAGGCCACCTAAGATACCAACAAATCTCATGGAGAGAGGTGCCAGACAGCAGGTAGAGGGGTTGAGAGGAAGAAGAAGGGGTAAAAGGAGTTGGTAGATTGGTTTTTTATTTGATTGATTGGATGGGATCAATCGGCCATGACCCTCTCGTATATATAGAGTGGGGTGGTCTTATCCTAGTAGGAAACAACTCTAACACATAGCCTCCAAGTTTCCCATGCACAACACTTTCCAAAACTCAATTTAGGATCAAATCAGTTTGGAATCAGCACCAGGCCACCTTAGCCGGCTAGACAACCTAGCTAAGCCGGTTTTCACGGGCGCGGGCCAGCCTCCTAGGCAGCCCGACTAGGACCCAGCTAAGTCAGCCTTGGCACTCGGCTTAGCCAGCCTTTACTTTCCATGCCAGCGCCGGGCCGGCCTGACTGGCCCACGCGGCCAGCAGGCTCGCCGACCTCAGGACCCAACTAAGCCGTCTAGAGGCGGCCGGCTTAGCCAGCTTGACCAATCGGCCTAGCCGACTGGGCAGGCTCGCTTGTGCCACGCCGTCTTCTTTGCGTGACTTCTTGCTCCATTGACGATGCCACTTGACCTCAATCATGTTCAGAGCCTCCATGACTTGCTCATATTGCCAAATATGTTACCGGACATTTTTGAGTGTCAACAGTGCCCTTGAGGCTTCTCCATGATGCAAAGGTCACCTTGCTCGGCCACGATAAGGGTCTGACAATAGTTGCTTTAGTTGTATGCGACAAGGGTCCGACGAAGTTTGCTCCGCCCGGCCATGACAACGGTCGCCAAGCTTGTCTATGCCAAAGGTTGCTCTGCTGGCCGCATCAAAAGTTTCCAAGCTTGGCACGCCGAAGGCAGCTTTGCCGGCCATGACGAAGGTGGCTCTATCATGCAACAACGAAGGTTGCTGAGCTTGTTAGCACCGAAGGTTGCTCCATCGATCATGACGAATGTTGCTCTATCAAACCATGACGAAGGTTGCCAAGCTTGTCTATGTCAAAGGTAGCTCCACCGGCCGCGATGAAGGTTGCTCTACCAAGGGTAGCTCTATTCGGTTGGCAGTAGCGAAGGAGGTTTCTTCGCTTGGCCACGATAAGGGTTGCCCTATCAACTAATGCGCATTTGCTACCCTTTTCTAGCTGCACCTGTAGAGCTTTCCTAGACGTGCTAACCTGCACAAACCTCCATCTCGCTAGCGTGAGTAAACATTAGTTCCATGAACGAAGGTATTACTGCACAAGCATGTCAAAATAAGTCCACTTGAGCGAAGGTTCAAAAGATTGTGAGAGAGAAAAAGTGACAAAAATACAAGTTAGCTGAATTCTACATGATAGACATGCAACAGTTGTCCGAGGGTGCTAGTGCTCAGGTTGGAGGTTTGTTGCTTGTGCTTGTAAAAGCAACATGGATCTCTAAGGAATGTGGATGGGGGAGCGATGGTACTAATGTGACATTAGTAAGATCAATAGGTGTGTTTCTTAACAGTTATCTACACATGGTTGGCTACTGGGGTGGGTACTATGACATACTTGCTATGGATGTCAAGGGAAACAAATGGAGAATAATTCCTAGGCCTAATAGAATTGCTGCTTCCATACATCAAGCTCAGGGTCACTTGTGTGTATACTCTTGATAGGCTCACTAAGTTTCAACTTTTAGTCTGGGTCCTTGAAAACTATAATACTGATGAATGGATACTGAAGCATACTGTTAGCACTCTTAATGTATTACAAAGACTAATATTCAATTTGGTCACGAGGAATGGGATGAAGACTACATACCAATTATAGTTCACCCAGAATGGAATTTGATCTTCTTTGCTGGGGAGGCAAGAACAATTATCGTGTATGACATGGATAGCAGAAAAGTTCATGTCATCCCTGTGCGTGTCTTTTCCTATGTTAGACGTTCGGTCCAGACAGAATTTGTCAGCAGAGCTTGGTGTCTTCCCTATGTTCCTTTGTTCTTGGAGTCATTAGCAAAGGAATAGACTAAAAAATTCCATTTGATGAATGTCACGTTGCATTTGATGTATCTTGCATACGTTGGGAGTTGAGACACAAATGTTACTCTTTCCTATGTTTTTACTCTTCCTTCCATATATTACTTTGATGTTATGTCTCATACGTGGTTACTCTTTGCTATATATAAAGTTAGTCACGTAAATTCTTAAAAGACACAGTAACCAGCATCATAGGAAAACGAGGTTAAACTACGGAGGAGAATGTCAGATGCATTCAAATTTCCTAGTGCCCGGACATTACGACGCAGTAACATTTCATCACCAAATGGTTGCTCTGTTCTGCATTAGGGTCAGGTGAATCTTTATAATTGTGTTGTACTTTGTTATACTTAAAAAAGGGACCAAATGTTGTTTCGTTGTTCATGGACATCTTCATTTCCTCAAGGATGGATGTTGTAGCTATTTCCGCTAAACTATTGTGGCTCCTCTAGTCTTCATTAGGGTGAAGCGAGTCTTGCTCATTTTAGAAGGTTCTTCCAGGTTTAACAACTTTGGTAATGCGTTGTTGCCCAACATCAGCATGAACACCAACAATATTACTTTTATGTAACATGAGATGTCATTAGGGCCTAGTTATGAGTCAATTTCTTAGGATAGTCTGGTCATTTCTATTTCGTGTACCATGGGAAAGTCTAACAATATTACTTTTCTATAACACAGGACAGTCCTTAAACAGGCCGTGTGATAATTGGGCCATCCCCGCTCCTAAGGGACAAGTCATCATCCTCGTGTGGAACATGTTGACCTATATACTAGATATATATCCCCTGAAAAAGGGAAATATCTGCCCATTGGACTTGCGCTAGTTGGGCGGCAGGGCTAGAGGTGGTGGCAGAGGATCCCCGGTGTGCTGTGCTGGCTCCTGCGTCCATTTGGAGGCAGGCAGTGGAGGTTTCCCGGTGGGGGCGCGGAGGCATTGGCGTCCGCATTGCTTGTGTGCGTAGAGGCGTCAGATCCGATCCGTACGTCTCCTTTCTCCCCTTTACTGTGTGTTTCTCCATTTGGGTTTTGTCTCATCATGGATCTACTATAGGACTTGGGGATTTCTCTTAGCATGAACGCCTTTGATGCATACCACCATATCTATTAATTTTAGATAGATGTGGGACGGTAATGGTTCTGGTAATCCCTATAGCTCATGGCTGTTGGACTGAATTTGTAATGGTATTGTTAGTGTGATGGGTAGACTTGATTTAGCCGAAATGAGATTGTACCATGGAAATTGTTAATGGTTGTTAAAGTTGCATTTTGGTACGAGCCGTGGACTTAACTGATGAATCTTTGTTGCATTATTTTATACATCAGTGATCTTGATACCTGCTATGTTGTGTTGTTTAGCCATAAGCTTAATTTGTAACGGTATTCTAAGTGTGATGGTTAGACTTGATTTAGAAAAAATTGTATTGGACTAATGGTTACAGCCACATTAACTGCTACTCTAGTTTAAATTATACTTCATATATCCTTGTTCTGCTACTCTAAATTTGGATGAGCTCGTAACATGGAAATTATTAACGGCTGTTAAAGTTCCATTTTGGTATAAGTTGTGGACCTCACTGATGGATCTTTTGATGGCAATGGTGTTCTCTCATCCAGTGCTAACAATTGTTTTCTATTTCAATTGGTCTCATTAGGGAGCACAGGGTTATTGTACATTGATGAAATGGAGGCGGCCCCCACCAACTGGGCGGATGCATCGCTCAACCTACAAAAAGTAGAAGAATATGTTCTAGAAGGCATCCATCGCACTGATTCGGAGGTCCTCTGCATAATCTTGGATATTCAATTGAAGTACTCGTCCACTATTATAAGCTGATGTTTACTTCATGTATTTCGCAGGCGATAGTGCTTTGAGAATGGCTTGTAGCTCAACTGGAATTTTCTGCCACACTCGCCAATCAACTGACCAATAGGATAGGCGCAATGGCCAGCACTCTGGAACCAAAAGAACTCAATCTCGATGCCATCCGCCTCATTGTTTCTAGGGTCTGCTGCATAATCTCTTAGATTTTCAATTAAGTCCCCTTTCACTATCTATAAGTTGATGTTTACTGCTTCAATTTTGCAGGAGAGAATGCTTCGTGAATAGCTGGTAGCTGGACAGAAATATTCTCCTGCGCTCTCCAACCAACTGAAGGAAATGTTAAGGGAGATGGTACATGTTCGACTGGAATTAGAGGAGTTCATCAGAAAGCATAAGGAGGAGTTAGATAAGCTCCATGAGTATTCCATGCGTACCTTTAGAGAGACATAGGAGGAGCTCAATAATATCAGTGAGTATGCCACGTGTGCCTCGACAGAGAAATAGGAGGAGTTCAATAAGCTCTGTGAGGATACCATGCGTACCTTTAGAGAGAAATAGGAGCAGCTCAATAAGTACAGTGATGTCTTGTGTAGCTCCCTGAGAATGTGATGCATGCCTAACTCTCAGTCTTCAACTCCTGGGGGCTCGGTTAAGTGATCATTTGTGGTTTGATTTTTGGAGTCTCAGTGCTTTTGAACAAATTCCCTTCGAAGTCCATGTTTGTGCAATTCTTCTCAACAAATCTTGCTTCGGCGTGCTCCCTTGCATTTTATGTCATAGACGTCATTACTCTTTGCTATAGAGTTAGTCACGCAAACTACTAAATGACATAGTAACAAGCATCATAGGAAAAATAAAATGCCTATCACAACCGCACTTGGCGTGTCAGGCGTGTCACTATGGAGGATACTGTCATACACATTCAAATATTCAACGGTCGGACTTTCTTACGGGCCTAATATATTTCCTTTTAAAAAAATTGTTGTAATAATACCTTTGCATGCGATCTGTTGTAAACTTTATATTATTAAACTCATTCGTGCCACCACTAAAGATTGACCAAAAGCGTAACCATCAGTGAGCACTCGGCGGAGTGATTGCGAAGAGATTCAAAATAGATAATACCTCACACGTTTTCCTACGAGATCTAGTATGTAGTGGTCTGACTTCCCCACTAGATCGAGGCGAGACTTGTTGAGATGGACTCCTCGCTCCATACGGTTTACAACAAACATGTAATAAGTACTAGCGGGGATATAAAGCAGACACAATAACACAATCAAATATTAAATTCAACAAAAGATCACATGCATGGGTCCTATGACAGCAAGATAAAATTGTACAACATCTCAATTGTCCCTAGTTAACATTGAGAACACAAATAAGATCATCAAATATCAGGTACTTGAACATCACACTAACATTAGAAACAGAGAACAAAATACACCATATGCAGCCAGGAACGTTTATTGTTAGACGCGTTCAAATGTTTAGTGATTGGACTTTCTTACCTGCGCAATAGAATTCCAGCATTAATGGCTCCTCGGTTCTACATTACCATGAGGCGAGTCTGGCTACTCAAATATGTGGTAGCCGGGCTTTCATTCGTAGTAAAACTCAATAGCTATGTCCCATCCTTGATGCACTCGATCGCCATGGGTGCCTTGGCCAACAACATAGTAGTTGTTGATTTTGGGGGTGGGGGGAAGACATGGAGGACAGATGTTACTCCTCTTCTTTCCTCTCATGTCATCAATGGTTCCCTCCTCTTGCAAGATCAATGGAACGGGACAGTCCGTCCATCCACTTTCATGTACATGGGAAAGTCTGGCCATATCTCTTTTGCGTACCACGGGACATTCCTTAAATGGGCCGTGTAATAGTTGGGCCGTCCCCAATCCTAAGGGACAGTCATCCTCCTCGTATGGAATATGTTGACTTATATACTGGTTGGATATATTCCTCGCAAGTGGAAACAAATCTGTTCATCGCACTTGCGATAGCGTGTTAATTGGGTCATCCCCACTCCCAAGGGTCCTCCTCATGTGGAACATGTTGACCTATAATATTGAATATATATCCCCTAAAAATGGGAAAATATCTACTCATTGGACTTGCACTAGCTGGGTGGTGGAGGATCCCCGGTGTGCTGTGCTGGCTCCGGTGTCCATTTAGAGGGAGGCGGTGGGGCTTTCTCGGTGGGGCGCGATGGCATTGACATCTGCGTCGCTTGTGTGCCATGACAGAGGCGTCAGATCCGATCCATAGGTCTTCTTTCTCCCCTTTTTACTATTTGTTTCTTCATTTGGGTTTTGCCTTATCTACTATAGGACTTGAGGATTTCGCTTAGATTGAAAACCTTTGATGCATATCACCATATCCCTTAATTTTAGATAGAACACTATTGAACTGACCGGTCAGAATTGAAATGCTGGGTGAGTTAGACTCCAAGTGACGAAGCATTTGACTAGTCATGACATAGTTGTGGCAGGTATTTTCACTACAATCCTAGCAGGCACAACAGTCGGTGGGCGACTCATCTACCAGGAGGTGACTACTCGTACTTAGGGTTCAGTAAGTCCGATGACGGTCAAATTTACCCTAGTCAGACTATGAGGTGTGCAGTCGCTATTGTACTACTTATTGCAAACTTGTACACACTAGGAGTACTTCGTATGCAAAAGTTTTGGCCAACCACACAAAAAATATAGTAAATAAAAAGTCAGTATTAATGTCCTAGCTACTTTACACCCAACCACCCCAAGATAGTCCCACTTCTCCCATCTTAAAAGGTTGGCCTATTTATTATGCACCTGTTGGCTTCAATCCACAGTAGTGCAACATACTTTGCGAGGTGCTACAGTAGAAAGGGAGCTTGACCTAGATGATTGCAGATCTTGTGTTAATAGAAGATCTACATTCATCTAGTTCTCTTCTATTTAAGGGCTCCATATTCGATTGGGTGCGCTTCATACGTGGTGCTCGTTTTCAAGATTGGGTGCTTTATATGCCAATCAAGAAGGTGGAACACCACGCACAAGCGACCAAAAAGGAAAGTCCTTCACTATGATTTGCTCCTCTATGATATCATGGCTACAATGGTCCCTGTTGGTATTTCTTAGCGAAAGCAGCAAAGTTCACAAGCGCAAGGAAGTATCATTGTAGCACCTCACCCGGAAGTATTGAGGGTATCATATTTTTCACAAGGAACAATGTGTAAAAAGGACTCTAAGCTAGTTCGCCCAGGGAGGCGAGATGGAGAGTAGCTTGGGTAGTGAGGTTTTCTATGAATAGCTCCTAAGTGAAGATAGCTCTGCCACTATAGACTTGCTTTGGGCACTGGATAATGCTTGGTCTACCAAGCAATCCCGGCCTATGGCTCTACGCTGAACACAGACATGGGGGATTACAAGGGATGGACAGGACAAGGTCACTCCATGCCGCCTATCACCTCAACCGTATGTGAACGAGGCAAACGAAGCTAGCCTCTAGCCTAGACACCACATCTCTGCTATGACTACTACTCTAGCGTGAGCCAAGGCTTACCCATTCCTAGGGTCCTTCTACTACAGCATCCTCATGAGGATGAACAACGATCCTGCAAGAGTAAGGTGAACAAACATAACTTACTTAAGAACTTAAATTTAAAGGATAAACATGAACTTCTTACTCCAAGTAGTAAGACGCCCATCGAGGTAAAAGAGTGGAGGGAGCCAACAAGTCTAGCACTCCTCCACAGGGAAGACGATCCTCCTGGGAACTTTCAAAGAAAGCTCTGCTAACTTCCTCCTTGCTCACTCCCTCTACTAGTCTAGCTAGAAGCTAGTAAAAATGTGGCTCGCTCTCCTCTCTTCTCACTTGTGTAGTGTGTAAGCTATCCTAGAAGGTGAAGAATGAAGAATGGAATTGAGAGAGGGAGAGAGCCCATGCTTAAATAGGGAGTGAACAGGTCAGTTTTGTGGCCCAAATGACCAAAACACTCCCGCACCGCTAGTCTCCAGCATTGAATGTAACGCCTCACCAAATATGAGCCCGAGCGGCTCGGTCGGTGCGCCGGCCAGACTAGGTGGGGTGGCCGGCCCACCCAGAAAAGCTTTGGCCGCAATCTTTGGTTGGTTGGCTTTGGGTTGTGTCTAGAACTGGCCCATGGTGTCGGTTTGGGCTGGCACATCCTGTTTGTCCTTTTCATGCTTCTTTTTCTTGCTTTGCCTTGGGCCAAGAAATGAGGTGTGCATTTTAGATATTCTTTTCTTTCATTGCTGGCCTAATATATTTATGTTTCATGAATGACCTGCAAAACAAGTGTGTACACCAAAACTATGGAATTTGTTAGTTTATCTATATTGTTTTTGGTGTTTTCTATACTAATGTTGGTGGGGTTAGAATTGAGTTAAGAACCACCAACAAACTCCCCCACACTTGGTCCTTTCTCGTCCTCGAGTAAAGTTTCGAAGGACCAAGATGGTTTATATTCCCAATATGTTGATCTGTATACAGATTATTCTAAGCTTCACCTCCATTTGTGAACATTCAAGGTGTCTACCAAATTATCAAAGAGTTATTGAAACATGGAATAGCCTGGATTCAAGTCAACTTACTCTCCTCCTGCTTTAGGAACTTGGGTTTTTGAGTACTTTTGAAAAGAAAGATAGCTTATCTTCTCAAGTGATGCTCTTAAATCGCTCTTTGAATACTTTATTGTGCTTTCCTTACCAAGAATCATGTTGCTCACCCTACCTCTATTTTGATAGGCTTAATATCTAGAGTTCATAGGTGGGGATGAGATGCACACTTACCTTGCATATGTTGTTGCATGAAGCCTCGGATCCTTGGAGGGAAGGACATATCCTTAGATTGAATCATGTGCAAGTGTGTGTGCGTACATGGAGGATGGTTCCTAATTCTATATGTTTTTGGTACTCCTTGTATCATGACTCTCTTTATTGAAGGATGAATGATTATTCAAAGAGTGTGGGCTATAAAAAGAATTAAACTTTCATATATTTTTTTGAATGGGGATATGTATTTTCTTTCCTGTTGTTTATTTCTCAGATTTTTTTCTCCGATGCCCCTTGGCATGGATTTTATTTTTCTCCTTTTTCTCTTTTTCTTTCTTTTTTAGCATAACCCGTATCTCTTTACTGGCATATGAAAATTATGAATGAGGAGATGTCATGATAGAATGTAAGGAGTAAAAGTTTTGGTGGATGATGATTGCGTAATTCTCAGGGTAAGAATCAGAAATATTTTTTGGTGGAAATGTGCGCAACTCCTAGAGTAGGAGTTGGCATTTTGGGTGGCTGGAAAAGTGCAATGTATGCGTGACTTCTCAGGGTAAGAGTTGGCAATATTATTTGGTGGGTGGACATGAGATTCGATCTTGAGGGTATGAAGCTTCTCTCACATAGATCACAAAACATGATACAACTCAACACAATATAAATGGCTATGTGGCAAGTTTGTAATGTAAGTATCAACATGTATGGCACCGGGAGGAATTTATTCATCACTGAGGAGCATGCTATATATTTTGAATTTTGTAAATAAGTTCCAAGATCATTGCAAGAGAAAAGTAAGCTTCATTTTATCCTACTATCTCACATCCGTCAATAACTTAGATAGAAAATGGGGTCCCTATTGTAGAGTTGTTCATAGATTATTAGGCTTTGAGCAAGGAATAAACAGTATATAAATCATTATCAATTGGTGAAAATGGGATTGGAGCATCAAACTTTTAGTTTAATTCATTTTATTTGAGATAAAAAGAATTGAGTTAAAAGCACGAAAATTAAAATTAATTGAGTTGAACAATTGTGCACCTTTTCCTGGAGGTGAGTGTGGCATCTCCCCCACACTAGTTTTTGTACCTGTCTTTTTTTATTTTGCAGAAAGAGAAAGAATAAAAAAGTGTAGATATTCTAATATGATCTAATTATTTTGAGTTAGTATATTTGTTAAAATCATTTAATTTATTACATCTAAATTTTCTTTAAATCTGTATGAAGGCTCAAAGAAAACTTTTAAGTGTTGACGGTTTACCTTGAAAGTATTACCTCCATCGTCTTGGATTGTGGTGGCACCATGCGATGATGTGCTGACGACGGTGTATGGTCCTTTCCATTTGCTCCAAAATTCTCCTTCACCGCAGAGCTTGACTTTGGAGTTGAATAGAACTTTTTTCCTTCCTTGAACTCTTTTTGCTTGATTCAGTGATCGTGCCATCTTTTGGTTCTTCCTTTGTATAGCTTGGCACTATGATAAGCCTTCTCTCTCCATTCTTCTAGTTTAGAAATTTGCCTTTGTCGGTTTCTACCAGCTAGTATTTCATCTATGTTCCATCTCTTTATTGCCCAGTAAGCTCTATGTTCTAGCTTGAGTGGCAAATGAAAACTCTTCCCATAGACGAGCTGTTATGGTGACATGCCGATGGGGGTCTTGTAAGCTGTCCTATATGCCCATAGTGCATCAGGTAGCATCCTTCCAACCCTCCCCCGTCTCATTGACCGTTATCTGCAGGATGTTCTTGATTTTCTTGTTTGAGGTTTCTGCCTGACCACTTGTTTGAGGATGATAGGGTGTGGCTATGTTGTGCTTTGCTCCAAGCTCCTTCAAAAAATTGTGGAAGGTCTTATCAATGAAATGAGACCCTCCGTCACTTATGACCATTTTAGGTGTTCCGAAGTGAGGAAAGATTACTTCATGAAACATCCTTTTTGCATGCTTGGCATCAGCAACTCTGCATGGTAAGGCTTCCACCCATTTGGATACATGGTCAACGGCCACCAGGATGTACTCGCTGTCATGGGACTTTGGGAATGGTCCCATGAAGTGAATGCCCCATATGTCAAATATCTTGATTTGAAGGTTGTAGTGTAGGGGCATTGCATTGTGAGCAGTGATGCTACCTTGCAACTGGCATTTTCGACACCTTTTGATAAATTCTTTAGTGTATTCATTCATTGTCGGCCAGAAGAACCCGCACTGCCAGATTTTGGCTTATGTGCGGAATACTCCATAATGGCCTCCATATGGTGCTGCATGGCATTTCTCTATGATCTGCATCCCTTCTGCCCTTGGTACTCATCTCCTCAACAGGCCATCAGAACACACCCTGTATAGATATGGAACATCCCAAAGGTGACGTCCACTTTCAACTTGGAGCTTCTTTCTATTTTCACCTGGTGGTACATATCCTGCAACCTTGAAATTCACTATGTTCATGTACCATAGGTTGGAATCCATCACCTTCAGCAGCATTTCATTGTGTAGGATGTCATTTATTGGTATTTCCTGTAGGTTAGCGACTTGCATACATGACAAAGGATTTGTAACAATATTTTCTATTTCTTTTCTAGCTTTTATTTTAAGGTCAAATTCCTAGAGTAGAAGAATCCATCTTATTAGTCTAGGTTTAGCATCTTTCTTAGTGAGCAAGCATTTGAATGCAGCATGATTAGTGAAAGCAACAACTTTTGCTCTGACTCAGTAAGATCTAAACTTCTCAATAGCAAATACAACTGCCAAAAACACTTTTTCTAAGGTAGAGTAGTTAAGCTGAGCTCCTGATAGCATTTTGCTAGCAAAAGAGATCACATGATGCTTCTTATTTTTGGTTTGGCCAAGGACCACACCATCAACATATTCACTAGCATCACATATGATCTTGAAGGGGAGCGACCAATGGGGAGGTTGGAGGATTGGCGCTGAGATGAGTGCCTTCTTGAGTGTAAGGAAAGAATCTAAACACTCATCCATGAACTTGAAAAGTACATCCTTAGCTAACAGTTTCATGAGGGGTCTAGAGATTTGTGAAAAATCTTTGATGAAATGCCTGTAGAACCCCGCATGACCTAGGAAGCTACGGAATCCTCTAACGTTCACTGGGGGTGGGAGTTTCTTGATAACTTCAATCTTGGCGTTGTCTACCTCAATCCCCCTTTCGGAGACAAGATGTCCGAGGATGATGCTCTCACGGACCATGAAATGGCACTTTTCCAAATTAAGTACCAGGTCCTTTTCTTGGCATCGTTGCAAGACTTTGTCTAAATTCTCAAGACAATGATTAAAAGTTTTTCCATAGACTGAGAAATCATCCATGAAAACTTCCATGATCTCTTCAATCATGTCTAAGAAAATGAACATCATGCACCATTGAAATGATGCGGGTGCATTACACATGCCTAACGACATTCTATGATAAGCGAATGTTCCATACGGGTATGAAAAGGCTGTCTTGCTTTGATCATCAAGGTGGATGGGAATTTGATGATATCCTGAGTACCCCTCAAGGAAACCACTCCAACATCTCATCAATGAAAGGCAGTGGGAAGTGGTCGTTCTTTGTGGCCGAGTTGAGTTTTTGGTAATCTATGCACATTCTCCACCCCGTGATGGTTCGTTGTGCGACTAACTCATTTTTTGCTATTTTCAACGACCGTCATGCCTCCCTTTTTGGGAACCACATGGACAGGGTTAACCCAATCGATATGTGGCATAGGATAAATAACCTCGGCATGAAGAATTTTGAGGACTTCCTTCTTCACGACTTCTTGCATCTCATTCTTGAGCCTTCGTTGTGGTTCTCGAGAAGGTCTATGTGAAGCGTCAATAGGAATGCGATGGGTACAAAGTGCTAGGCTTATCCCCTTAAGATCTTCCAGGGAATACCCAAAGACAGACCTATGCTTTTAAGAATGGCGATGAGTTTGGACGTCTCCTCATTGTTAAGCTTATCACTAATCATAACAGGATTTTATGTGTCTCCATTCAAGAAAGCATAACGTAGGCCAGCGGGCAGAGGCTTAAGCTCAACTAGAGGTCATGCTGGTACTTCCTCCCTAGGAAGGTCAATGGTCTCCCCTAAATTGTCCTCTTCTTCTATGAAGAGTTCCACATCTTTTTCTAAGGACGCCTCAGACGAATCAAAGGGTAAAACCGACTTGACTTCCATGGGCAAGTCATGATTGGGGAGAGGTTCTGCCACTGAGTTTTTAGCTCAAGTGACTTGGATAGAAAAGGATTCCTGCCCTAATTTCATGTTTAGATCCCTAGTTTTTGGTGGGTTAATGAAAAGTTTTGTAGGGGATGCCCTATCATGATGTCGAAATCCTTGGATGTCAAAGACATGGAAATCAAGAGCTATTTTGACATTATCATGATGTATTGTTATGTTGTGTAGAATCCCACATCCTTTCATGCTTGAACATGGGGCAACTCTAAGAGATTTGTTTGTTGGAGCAAGAGGTTCATCACCCAAGTAGGTGAGGGCAAATGATAGTGATATGAGATTTGCACCGACAGTAGGATGGTAAAGCACATCCACCATGGTCCTAAAGAGTTTGCATTGAATGGTTAAAGAGGGAGCATGAACCTGAATTTCTTTAGATGAAAGCTCCACTTCTTCTATCCATTCGGTGCTCATGGTGGGCATCAACTCCTTGATAGGTTTTCCAAGGAATTCTTTGTCTAGTTGATCTTTAGGAATGATGGGGACTTGTGGTCTCTTTTGGCATGGATACTTTGAGGTGTTCCCAAAATCTTCAAATTCGTCCTTGAAGAGTGGTGATTCCGAAGGTTGGAAAACATCCTCTGGAGTATCCGGTTTGGGTGAGGGTCTCTGGATGGGAGGTAGAGGTTCAGCCTTGGACAAAGAGACTTCCTCATGTGTTTAGCTTGGGCTCTACACAGAGGGGTTCTAGCAGAGGAGTGTTCTCTAGGATGCAATCTAGAAGAGCTTCTCCTTCTGCTATGGTTTTATGTGAAAAAGAACCTCCGACGGCAGTATCAAGCTGTAGGGCAGATTCCTTGCTATGACAGAACCAAAAGTGCTGTAACAGCACATGGTTTGGTATAGACAAGTCTGGGCCAGAACATGATAAGATTGAAAATCTGTCCTAGGCTGCACCTATTGTTTCCTTCCCTTTTTGTTGGAAGTTGAGAATCTCTTGACGCAGGGAAGCGATTGAGATATAGGGAGAATGCGAGACAAAATTTGTTCCTCAATTCTTCCCAATCTCCATTTACCTTCCCTACGTTGTGGGCGTACCATTGTTTTGCCCTCCTATTAGGAGAGAAGGGAAACAACTTCCACTGCAAAGTGTTGTGTGACATGCCTAAAATGGTTAGGCATGCACAAAGCTGCTCAAACTCCCGTAAATGGTGTTATGGGTTTTCGCCTTTAAAACCTAAGAAGGTTTGTTCCCAAACCATGGCTATAAAGCCAGGACGGAGTTCATAGCTAGAAGCTGTGATTGGCTTTGATGATTTTGGTGGCTCTAAGAACTTGCCCTTTGGAGTAGCAAGATGTTGGATAGAATTTTTCTCCACTAGAAAAAATGTTTTTTATAAAAATAAAAGAAAAGAAAAGATAGGATACACGGGACGAACTAGGTTTGGAGATAATTACAACAACTGTTGCCTGGCAACGACTCCAGAAATGCTTGTTGGTATTTCTCAAGCACACGGAAGTACCATTGTAGTACTTCACTTGGAACAGTGTCTAAAAAGGTCTCTTAGCTAGTTCACCTAGGGAGGTGAGATGGAGAGTAGCTTGGGTAGTGAGGTTTTCTAAGAATAGCTCCTAAGTGAAGATAGCTCTGCCACTATAGACTTACTTCAGGCACCAGATAATGCTTGGTCTGCCAAGCGATGCCAGCCTACAGCTCTACGCCGAATGCGGACATGGGGAATTACAAGGGACGGAGAGGACAAGGTCACTCCCTGCCGCCTACCACCTCAACCATACATGAACAAGGCAAATGAAGGTAGCCTCTAGCCTAGACACCACGTCTATGCTATGACTATTACTCTAACGTGAGCTCAAGGCTTACCGATTCCCGAGGTCCTTCTACTAGAGCACCCATCACGAGGACGAACAACGATCCCCGCAAGAATAAGGTGAACAAAGATAACTTACTTAAGAACTTAAATTTAAAGGATAAACATGAACTTCTTCCTCCAAGTCTTAAGACGCCCATCGAGGTACAAGCGGGGAGGGAGCTGACAACTCTGGCACTCCTAAACGGGGAAGACGATCCTCCCAGGAACTTCTGAAGAAAGCTCTGCTAACTTGATCTTTGCTCACTCCCTCTACTAGTCTAGCTAGAAGCTAGTAAAAATGTGGCTTGCTCTCCTCTCTTCTCACTTGTGTAGTGTGTAAGCTATCCTAGAAAGGGGAGAATGAAGAATGGAATTCAGAGAGGGAGAGAGCCCATGCTTAAATCGGGAGTGAGCAGGTTAGTTTCGTGTCCTAAATGACCGAAACACCCCCGCACCACCATTCTCCAGCATTGAATGTACCGTCTCACCAAAGATGGGCCCGAGCGGCTCAGTCGGTGTGCTGGCCGGACCAGGTGGGGTGGCCGGCCCACCCAGAAAAGCTTTGGCTACCATCTTTGGTCGGTTGGCTTTGGGTTGCATCTAGAACTGGCCCATGGTGTCGGTTTGGGCTGGCACATCTCCGTTTGTCCTTTTCTTGCTTCTTTTTCTTGCTTTGCCTTGGGCCAAGAAATGAGGTGTGTGTTTTTGGTATTCTTTTCTTTCATTGCTGGAAATATATATATCTTTTCATGAATGACCTGCAAAACAAGTGTGTACACCAAAACTATGGAATTTGTTAGTTTAAAACTCCTATCTATATTGTTTTTGGTGTATTCAATGCTAATATTGGCGGGGTTAGAATTGAGTTAAGAACCGCCAACAGTCCCCTTCCCATTGCCTATGGGATTTTCTTAGATTTGTCTTCATTTCCATTTGGTATTTGTTTATTTAACTATTAATTCATCAAATTAAATAAATCAATTGCTCAGATTGTTTCTAACTATTACCTTCTATCCTGCCCCAGACACGGGTAGTGCTATGGTTAGGTAATCTGTGTGCCATAGCATTACCCCTATCCATCATCTTGCAGCAGTAGATCGCTAGACCTTCTGCGTACGCATTCAGAAAAGAAGCACCGAACCTTCTAGCCAATGTTTGATTACAATTTCCAATTGGAACAATTTAATTTCATGGTAAGCCCATAGTTCTCGTTGTAGTACACAACCCACCCTTTCCATCCAGCCATCACCGCCTGTAGTTAAGTTTGTATGAGAGTATCAATATATCACACGAGGCCATCGAAACCATCACCCACATTATTAGGAGGCAATGCAGCAGGTCCCAGATTGAATCACTGAGGAGATATGTGAATGGCTATGTTTTATGTAGAACGTCACATCACTTCCCAGATTATATCAATGAGGAGAGATGTGAATGATGAAAGTCTCCCTTGCCATAGTTTTCTTCGAAAGCATAGAGCGAAACTAAGCCTCCATCATTGTCTACCATCTTCCACCATGAGTGCTTTTGGAGAGCCTTCTAGGAAGTGTTCAAGTAACTATGGTGATGACAATCAACCAAGAGTGGAGGACACCGTTCTGTGGCGAGACCTGCCAGCGGAGATGTGTGGTGCTGTCTTGGACCACGCTGATGCCATCAACGTCATTCTCTTCTGTGTGGTTTGCAAGGACTGAGTGAAAGGTGCCAAGGAGGATAACCAAACTCCCCTTCCATCGAGGACTCTGGCATTGGTCACATTGGGCCTGCACCCTGAATGCATCAGCAAAGACAACGAAGATGAGCTAGAGGTCTTAGGGAAACCTCAATTTTCCATGAAGGGAAAATGCATAGAATGGCGGATAATATAATAGTTCGAAGCATCAAACCATCTTATTATCTCGCAACAGTCGATACAGGATCCATACACCGAATAAAAGAGTACAATTAGGGGGGATTACATAAATAGTTTGCCGCCACACTGGCGGAACCATTAGAGTAGCAGCAGCCTCTGGAATGGCTGTGAAAGGAGGAAGTACAATAAATCTCCAAAAGAAGCCAGAGCGTAGGAACGAGACGTCTACTCCTCTTCATCGTCATAGTCGTAGTCGGGCTCACCTGCCAAATAATTTTTAGTACGGTTTGTACTAGCCACATCTCCCACCCTATGCTTTGCTTTTGCTATGTAGTATTTGGTGGGATGCAAAGGATGTAATCAATTCGACCTAATATGTGGCTGTAGTTTCCTATGCAAACAGTGACCAATATTATATAATATAATTCATCAAGTTTTAACCCATCTCATCCACATAACCACCCCACTCCATCCCATCACACACATCTCACCCTCTCGCACTCAGTCGATAGGTCCAACTCCCTCTCGGAGCCTGTCTCAGCGGCTCACAGCCGGAAGGGTAACACCAGGGGGAGAAATAGAAGGACTCCTCTCACTACTCCCGAGAAGTGTGGGGCTTAGGAAAAAGCCATACCAGTGGCTCACGGACTATATATATAGATTCATAAACTCTGCAGAGCGTGTACTCCTATAACCACAAGATCACTATCATTGGCGGTGCCCTGCCTAAGCTGATTTCGGTTGCTTTCTAACTGGTGCGATGCCACCCTACCACTCAGTACTGGGATAGGTACCACCGGCACACTGAGACTGTGAGACATAGTATCGGGCCCCCATGGTCACTATGCTGTCTAAGGAGGGTGTGGGTCTCCACGCCCGTACCTCCCGACACTATCTGCTAACAACCTAGTAGTAGTGGCACCGTGCTAGCTAGTCAGACATCCGTCTCCCACCCATACAAGAGCGAGTGGTGAGCACGTGAGTCCCAAGGTTCCGGTCCTCAAGAGATATTAGGTCCTAGGGGGATCAGACAGGATTATCTTCCATTAGGGACTACAACAGTCCGTGCTACAACAGCACCTCCTACCCGGGGCTTCGCTCCATGAAGGTTCTCACCCCCGGGATCTCCATATACCTCACAATGTGCCCGCCACAAGCACCTCACACGGGAATGCCCAGAACACATTCCTCGCAAGACTCGCCCACATGGCTCGTTGTAGAATCCTGTCCGATCGACTCAACCCTCACCACACACCCAAGACGCACGTAGCACTCTCCCCGAGTAAAAGTGGCACCACGTGCCTTAACCTTATAACCATACTCTCCACCACACATCATCATCATACAGATATAAGCGTATTAGAAGTAAAGCATCGTAAGTAAAATAAGCAAGCGTCTAGCCTATCAGCAGGTGTGCAGGAGTAAGGTTGCGATAAGGTAAAGGCTCATCAAGCAGTTCTACCATGCAACCTATCATCAGGTGTTATTCATAATTAAAGCACTAGCAAGCTAGATATTATGCCATGCGTAATAGGATCTACGAGGTTGGGTGGGGTGTGGCACCTGCGAAGTCATCACTGAGCTCCTCCTCGTACTCGTAGTCGTCCTCCTTAAGCTAATCCTCCTCTTAAACAAGACATAATAGCTGCGTCAGCGGCTCCTATAGAGTCAACACAAAGAAGCAATAAAATTCAATAACTCCAAATGCACTCATACACAAGCCTATCACGTAGAGATTATTTTTATGAAAATTTGGACACTTGGTTCATATTTTTTGGAGATCGTATGAAGAAGTTATGAATTTCTGAAGTTTATTCTATTTTCTGAAAAAGAAAAAGGGCGGATTAACCAGAGGCTGACACATGGCAGCTTCTGATTGGGCCACGTGGCATGCAGGCACAGGGGCTGTCGCAGTGCTGACGTCATGATGACGTCATGCTGACATCAACACTGACGCAGGGTCTGTGGCTGGATGACGTCATGTTGACGTCAGCACTGACGGGGGACCTAGTTAGTGGCTGACAGGTGGGGCCCACGGATCTGGTCACTAATAGGTGGGGCCAGGTCAACGGTCAATGTTGACCGGTCAACGGTCAACTTTGACTGGTCAACGGTCAACGCCGATTGGGCCTCGACCGGGCCTCGGCGGGCCTGGGTAGGGCTGGATCTGGGCCGGGTTGGGCCAGCCCGGCCCGGACACGTGTCATCTCATTAGCTTGGCCACGTGGCAGGTCGGACTCCAGCGGGCTCGGTCCATGGTGCTCTGGCTCACGGACTCGGTTCACGATGCACCGGAGACTGGGTGGCTAGGTGGCGCTGCGCGGTTGGCTAGCTAGGTCCACGTGGTGGACTTGGTCCACACGGGAGGGGGAACCTTCCCCTTTCCTCCGTTTCCCGCGCACACAGTTGGTTCTCAGGCCGGTGACGGGTAGCACAGCGTGGCGGCGGCGTTCGGCGATGGCGAGGACAAATTTGCCGGTGAAGCCTTGTAACACTCTGGTGTTAAGCAAGCATAATCATTTGCATTCTTAAGCATAAGCATCATTATGCATAGCATTAATGAAAAGAGTGATTGTCATTTCATGTATCATGCTTGTTTATTCGAATTTTGCTTGCCTTTCACATGAAGTGCATATGTGGTATGAGTGTTTGGTGTTTGATGACCTCTAAGGTAACTTAGACATGTTTAGGACACCAAATTAACCTAG
>CM041641.1:25936833-26016645 GCA_023333625.1 Bothriochloa decipiens | reverse complement strand
ATGGGTGTTTGCTCGCTGCCGTCGAATTAATTTACATGCATAAAAATTGGATAGTAGTGCTACTAGATACAAAGATAACATGACATCCAATGACAATTCATAGTTATCTTGAGATCAGCAATGACACTAGTTTAGACTTACATAACCACACCTTCATCTACTATAATAACCGGTCAGGAGAGTAGTGCGCACCCCTATTGGTATTTCTTAACATATGCAGAGAATCCGCAAGTGTACAGAAGTACCATTGTAGCCTTCACGCGAAAGTATTCAGGGTATCGTATATTCCACAGGGAACGGTGGTATTTCTCCTAGCTAGTTCACCCAAGGAACAGCACAAGGGTAGAGATATAAAGTGGTAGAGATGGATTCCTACATCCTTTAGGGTCCTAAGGATGGCGTTGCAATACTTCTACTTGCTCACTTCAGGCACCGGAGCGCACCTAGTCTACTAGGCGATACCGGCTTACAGCTCTATGCTGAATATGGACGTGGGGGATTACAACAGATGATGGGATTGGGTCACTCCCCGCCGCCTACCACCTCAACCATACGTGAACGATGCAAATGAAGGTAGCCTCAAGCCTAAACACCACGTCTAAGCTGTTAACTACAACTCTAGCGTGATATGAAGGCTTACCCGTCTCCGGGATCCTTCTACTAGAATAGTTGCCACAAGGACAAACGATGATCTCGCAAGTAAGCATAAGTAAAGCTCAGCTAAACAAAGGAATTTTATCAGACTATAAGAAACACGAACACTTACTTAGCTAAGATCCAATGAAGGAGCCAAGCACTTGTTCATAGAGGTATAAGCTCATGGAGACACCGACAAACCTAGCACTTCCCCACTCTCTTCTCTCACATCTCACTTTCTAACTCTAGATAGCTACTAGGGCATAGCCCCTTTAGAGTGATGCTCAAGTGTGTAGTGCTCTTCTCCTTTGGTGTGTTGATGTAGAGTGTGCCTCGTCTCCTCCTCTTATAGCTAATGGAAGGCGTCTCAAGGGTAGAATGGGAAAACCAATAGCGCACTGACCTCCCTTGGCATTTAATGCACCACCTCGAGAAGACTGGGCCTGAACCCATGTTTGAGTGTGCCGGCCGGACCAGGTGCGCCGACTGGCCCACTCCTGGGTCGGTTCATGACCGACTTCGTGTGGTGGACTGGTGGCATGGCCTGGACTGCAGCCATGTTGTGGATTTGCTCAGTTGAGGTAAGTGGGTTGGGTTTCTTTCTCTTCTTCCTTATTTTGCTTTGGGCCAAAATGGGATATGAATATTTCTTTTATGTTTTATTCTTCTTTTGGCCCAACTTGGTATGTTTTTATACTTAGCCCTGCAAAACAAGTGAAACACCAAAACTCATAGAAATCATTAGCACAAATCCCTATTCACTAAGTTTAGTGTTGATTTTATATTCTTATTGGCGGTATAAAATGTGAGTTAAGGACTGCCAACAAACTCCCCCACACTTAGCCCTTTGCTCGTGCTCGAGTAAAATTTTAGGACTAAGATTGGTCATGTCCTTGATATATAACCTGCATACAAGATATTCCAAGCTTTCACCTGCACTTGTGAACTTTGAATTGTCTACCACATTATCTTGGGTAATTGAATAATGAAACAACATAGATTCAAATCCCCTTGCATCAGTTAGCTCAGAAACTTGGGATTTCATAAGATTTTTAAAAAATAAAAGATAGCCTTGCTCCTCAGATGATACTCTCAAGTCGCTCATATACGTGTCTGGTGCCTTACCAAGGCATTTTGAAATTGCTTTCTTTTCATAACCTTCCTCTAAAGCTTTTGAGTGGAGTTTTGGGTAAGTAAGAAAGTGGGCATACTTGCATCACATATATTGTCAAGTAAACCGAACCACCCGGAGATACAAGTCATACACTTTGATTGAGATGTGCATGTGTGTGGAATGGAAGATGGTTCCTAATTCTAAATATTTTTGGTACTCCATGCATCATGACTCTCTTTATTGGTGGATGGATGATTCTTTGAAGAGTATGGGCTATAAAAAAAATATTCATATTTTTAATGGGGCTTTGGACTTTTTCGTTGTTTGTTGCTTGGCATTTCTCATGCTCCTTCGCATGGATGCTTTTGTTTTCAAGCCCCTTGGCATTTTTTTCTTTGTTTTTTAACATAGCCCATATCTCCTGTTGACATATAAAGAATTTTGGATGGAGAGATTTCATGATAGAATGCAAGGAGTAATTATATGGTAGAGAATGAATGCGCGGTTCTCAGGGTAGGAGTCAGCATTTTTATTTGGTGGATAACAAATACGTGGCTCTCAAGGTAAGAGTCGGCATATTTATTTGATGGAAGAGTGTGCAACTCTTAGTGTAACACCCTAAAATTTGTATTTTTCCAAATAGTAAAACTGATTTAATTATGCTTTTTTGTGAGCATTTAACATCGGCCAAATAATAATTTTTGGTGAAGTTAAAATTAATCATAAGGTTTAGACATATGCTTGTGCATTCATACTGCTACATATTTTCTGTTGTATTGTCTGGATTTGATTCAAAATGCAAACTGAATTTTAAAATGGATTTGTATAATCGTTTTCTGAAAATAAAAGAGAGAAGAACCTCTCCATCGATCTCTGTTTCTAGCCGAAAGGCTTAGCTTTGCCAGCTTTCAGTGTCGTGCTAGCGGCCCAGCCAAAGCACCAGCCCTGCCCCTTGCTCTATCTGCATCTGAAAGTCGTGCACAACAAGGACTCAATCATCCATGCTTGTCTATAAGTACAAGTCTGTGTTC
Organism: Bothriochloa decipiens; assembly: GCA_023333625.1. NCBI lineage: Eukaryota > Viridiplantae > Streptophyta > Magnoliopsida > Poales > Poaceae > Bothriochloa > Bothriochloa decipiens. The sequence continues at coordinate 26,013,864 of CM041641.1, read as the reverse complement.
CATTGCATCTTCCTTCAAAGCCTAATCCAATTGATCAATATCCATGCAAACTGCTGCCTCCGTGCCCTAGAAGATGCTCGCGGCGCCGCACCCGTTCTTCCCATCTAAAACCTTATGATCGGCCCTAGCAAGCCGCCGCCACAGACACCGTCAGCTGCAACATCTCGCCACCGTCCACAAACTCGTGACGAGCTTCACAGAAGGAAAGCTCACTGCCGCCCCGTCGAGCTGTACGTCGTGGATTCTCTACTCATCATTGGAAGTCTTTGTCCGTGAAGACACGCCGCACCGCCGCCTATTGATGATCAGGCTCTGTGCCGCCGGCGCCATCGATCTGCCGCTAGAAGTTGCAGTCCGCGCGTGTATGGTCACCCCTGGAGGTGGCAATCGCCCTTGCTTGTCATGCTTTTCGAGCGCCACCATCATGGGGAGATCAATCCGGTAGTGCATCCAGACATACCTCGTTTCGGTACATTGCTGTGCTTGCCTGCCGATCTACCATCTACTATTGCTTTTACCGTGTTGATGGTTCCCGCTCATTACTCATCACCTCTCATCTGTTGTGCCGAGCAGGAGCATGCAAGCCGGCATGCACGTAGCTGTTCTGCACTCGTCGTCTCCTCATGCCGCTCATCCTTTAAATAAAGTCTGATCTTTGGCTCTCGATCAGCAAGTTGTGTCCGGCGCCTGGACCCGAAGTCGTCGAGCTGGTCCCTCCTCCATGTCCAGCCATATATGCAGGATCATTAACGGTGAGCATCTCCATATTAGCGTTGCTGCAAGCTGCTTTTACATGTGATATATACGTGTGTATATACATGTCTCATCCACGTATGCATAATCTTACGTATTCAAAATTCTATTCCATCACTCCTAGATCAATGCAAGTTAATTATCTTCTTGTAAATATATTATCCATCAATTCATCGTATTTCTTTCAAAACTCATCGATATCCATGTTTCTTTTATATATAAATTCTAGACTGAGTATATATAGTGCAAGTTCATATTCTTTTGGATGCCTTGTGCACTTGGTCCACCGCACCCACCATTTCCATGGCGCCGCGTCATCCGCTGACCGCGTCAATGACCGTGCTGCTGCTCTTTTGTGCTGAGCTCCTTGCTTTGTTGTGTGTAGCAATGAATACATTAATTTATTAAATTTTTCAAAATATTTTTGTTGCTGGTGGTGTGCTGTTCTAATAGAATTCATTTGTTTGTTTTGTGTACGATTGTCTCGATGCTTGTGTGGTGCTTCATGATCATGTCCAGTTGATGAGCTATGCGTTGGTGATCTAAAAGAAGTTAGTGATCTAAAAGTTGTTGTTCAAGAAGCAATTCATTGAAGATTTGGGATTTGAAGAAGGATCTAAGTTTAAGAAAAGTATAGCATGGGTTTTATTTTTGTGACCATGATCTTGTGACTTGATTAATGTTTAAGTAATAAACGATAAAAAATGACTTTTTAGCAACATGATGATTTATCTGTAAGAGAACCTCCAGGATTTACAGTACAATTGTGAGAGCTATATGGCTCTGGTTTTAGCTTAGTATGAGGACCTTTTCTAGCTTGTTAGAGGTTATCCCTTGTGGCACAAATGGCGATAAGCAGATTGTGGATCCCTGGGACTGGTTGTATCACATAGACTGACTAATGAAACCTAGCGGCCCTAACTTGTTAGAAGAACCTTTGAAAGGCTTCATAGTGAACCCTGTCAGTCTTTCTTGGTAGTGGGCTAAGAAGCTGGTCCCCTTGGGCGAAAGGGTAAATAACGGCTCACAGTAAAAGTGTACACCTCTGCGCAGAGTTCAATAAACTGGTATACTAGCCTTGCTCAAGGACACGAGCGGCCTTAGAATCCTTACATTAGATGATGACTTTGATTTTTAACATGCTCATTGTTTATCGTTTTATGCTTTATATTATTTATGTTACATTGATCCTGAGTTTATGGGCTATACTACCTTATTGCTATACATGCGGAGTTCGACATGGACTCACTCTTGCTATTTTCTCCACACCACAGGAGAAGTTTAGGCTTGTTGTCAACTAGTCAGTTTGGATCCAGCGAAGTGGAGTCTACACCGGAAGATCAGTGTTTTTTTCGTTGATAGCTACTTAATGGTATACCTCTCTTTTACTATGTCGTTATATAATTTAAGCATTGTTTACTGATACTACCCTTTAATTATAGCTATTTATGAGATTTGTCTTTAGAGACTCACAAATGGTGTGTATCTGGTTTTATTCTTAAAATCGGGTATTATACTTAGTGTAAGAGTTGACATTTTTGGTGGATGAACAGGGTGCATGCTATGCGTAACTCTTAGTGTAAGAGTCGGCATTTTAATTTGTTGGTGCGCGTGTATCTCAATCATGGGTGCATGACCATAATCTCACATAGGTCACAATAATTTGACGCAACTCAATGATCTGACGAGCAGCATATGACTAAAGGTTTGCATAAATGAATCATGTCATATGGCCTTGGTAGGAAATTATTTATCATTGAGGAGCATGCTATTGCATTTTGATTTTATAAAATAAATCCCAAGTCCATCATAAAAAGAGCAAGGTTCAAATCATCCAGCTATGTCACATACTCCAATTATTTAGATAACATGGGGTCCCTATGACAATTGTTCACAAGTTATAGGAATATTGGCGAGGAATAAGGAGTATGCAAATTTTATCAAAAGATAGCATGGAGATGTTGTGTCAAAAGTTTTGTCTTTTTTAAAATTAATGAATTTAAACTTTCAAAATAAACTCAAGAGATGTGAGGGTAGAGTTGCACAAACCACCGTTGAAGATGAAGGAGTTAATGGAAGTCATGTGTCTTTCTGCTTCTGCGTGATGATTCACTTGATGGTGCGCAACACGTAGGAGAGATCTCGAGTGTGCTTTAGTTGTGCTTGAGAGATCTCCCCACACTTGTTCTTGTACCTGTTTTTATTTTTTAACAAAGAAACAAGAATAAAGGGAAACAAGTATGGGCTCTACCAGGTTGAAACCTGAGGACATCAAAATTTATTATGATTACTATTATTTATTTATTTATTATGTTTGTTTTTTATCTGTTCATCAAACTCAAGCAAGGCTATGATAAAAGTTTCAAAGAAGAACATGCCTTATCTCATCTCCATATAATATTATTTCTATTGTTACGTCAACAACTCAAAGTTCATTGATCAAAATTCAACTCCATGTCAAATTTTGATCAAAGAAGGCCATTTTAACCTAAGCACCATGCTTAATTTAAAAGGACCTATGAATGTACCATGTGAATACACATAAACCAAGCTAGGTGACAAGAATAAGAGAAAGCATGCTTTTGTATGAGCAAATGAAGACAAGAATGAGTAAGGGATGGTGAACTACCTGCAGCATATGTGAATGGAAGTGTTGTAACAGCTACAATGGTGGCTTCAGTGTACGAGCTCTAATTCAGGTGATTACCAAGGCTAGGTCATACACCACTTGTGTACATGGGCCATAGGCCTTGGTAATTGCAAAGGTCCAGAAGAGGGAGACTCTTTTTTCAATCTCTTTTTTATTAATTCTCCCTAATTTTTTCTATATTTTTTTCAACTCTTTTCATTTTTTTAGCAAGGCAAGGCTGACATCACCATTATTTTTTTTGAATGACCCCTCGGGGTTTATGGAACTTTGGGCTTCTCATCATCCTCCCCCACACTTGGACCTTTGTGTAAAAGTCAAGTGTAGAATCAGGTCCTCCTTGCGAGTGTGTTCCATCGCCCAAGAGTGTCAGAATTTGTAGTTGATGTCGCTTCACGTTGTCAAGCATCATATGATCTATGTTCTTAATCTCTCCTGAAATGGTTAGCGACTTACCCGAAGGTGCATACTAACTTGACAACATGCCCTTACTTTTATTAAAGAAGATTTTTTTGAAAATAATAATAATATATGTATAAAAGTTTTTTCTTAAAATAATCCAGGATATCTCCTGGCAGTGCTTAAGTTATGGTCTTAAGCTTGACTGTGGGAACTTCTTCTTGCAGCTATCAATGGTGGTGTAGTTTCCAACTTCACCAGCCAGCATAGGGCATTAACATTCAAGCTGCAAGGTTGACACCATCGTGCCACTATGAGATTTGTAGTGCTTATGGTAAACATGGGCATCAGCAACCAACCTCTTAAAAAGTTTGACAACAAGGATAAAGAGAAGCTTGTAATTATCATGGAAGCATGGGGTCAGAAGCGAAACAGACCCTAGAGACTCCAAAATTGTGCATGAAACATGAGATGTCTCATAAGGGAAGTTAGCATGCTCATTAGCGGGCTGCTGCTTGGTCTTTAGAATAGTTGCTTCAGGCATGTCCATGGCATGGAAGTTTTCGTGTGGAACTAATATTGCATCTTAGCCATTATCAAGAGCAATAATTCAAAAGCCAGAGGGACATGCCTTATGTTCAAGTGAGAGCGATGATGGACGTTCTATTTCACAAGGATGAGAAATGAACGAAGAACTAAACTTCGCCTCCTTGAACGGGTTATGTTTAGGAAGATGCTCCACCATTAGAGTTTCTAGGTGAGTGGTGGGAGCAATTTTCCTAAGCTTCTCATCAGGGTTCCCTTGGGAAGATTTTTCTTGAACAAGTATGTCTAAGGGATATCCTATGAGAAGATCAAACTCAAGGATGGCAAAGATATGGAAGTCTATGCAAACCTCGATTCCATGAATTTCTATTGGCACGGCCCTAGCAATCCCACAACACTCAATAATGAACCCTAACGAACTCTTCAAGAGTTTGTCAGTCAGCACTAGAGGCATATTACCCAAAAGGGTTTTTGCAAGGAATTGTGACATGATATTAGCACCGACTGTGAGGTTGTGTAGGGCATCTATGGAAGTTCCTCCTAACAAACAAGATATAGTCGTGGAAGGTGAAATAATCTGAATTGCTTCAGAAGAACGTTTCATTTCCAACAACCATTGTTTTTGATGACTCCATATTAGAGGGAACTTCCTTAGAAGGAAATGTATCCTTTTGGCGCCAAGAATTGTTCGAGGTTTTACAAAATCCTTGAATTTGATAGAGAACTCCAAAGGATGGAGAACTGTCTCCTTCGGTGTTTGTGATTCAGGTGAGGGCTCATGAGTCGAACCCATGGATGGTACATGGTTGGATTCGACTAATGGGGCTCCCCTACACTTGACATGACTATGGCCTGGAGGGTTTCTACGATGGGGTAAGTGTGCTTCCCTAGGATGCGATCAAGGATTTTCCTTTGTTCTGTCATAGTTTTATGTGACAACATCCCTCCAACAGCCATGTCAAGGCATAGGGTAGCATCAATGTCTAGACCCAAATAAAAGAGATGCAATTGCATGCTGTCGGGTAAAGACAAATTTGGGCTGACATGTATTAAGATTTTAAACCTGGCCCAAGCCACACCTATAGATTCCTCTTTGTCATACTTAAAATCAAGGATTGTCCCTGGTAGAGACTTGATACAGGACATAGGAAAGAATGTAAGACAAAACTTGTCTTTAAGTTATTCCCAGTCCCCATTCATACTTCCTATGACATTAGTGAACCATTGCTTCGCCTCCCCCTTGAGGGAGGACGAAAACAACTTCCACTTAAGAGTTTCTTGTGTCATGCCAGGAATGATTAGGCATGAACACAATTGCTCGAATTCTTGCAATTGGTCAAAAGAATCTTCATTGTCATGACCAAAGACGGGTTTTGCCTGAACCATGGCTTTCAATCTTGGGTGGATTTCATGGCTAGATGAAAAGTTTGATTTTGAATAAGATTGTGGCTCCAAGAACTCCCCCTTTGAAGCAGAAAAATTTTGAAATGGAAATAGCTTCATGGTAGTAGGATTGGGTAGAAGAAATATTTTGTTTTATAAAAAGAAATATAAAATATTTTTTTGTTTTTAAAATAAGGATACAGATACGAGGACGAACAAGGGTCAAAGAAAATAGCAACCGTTCCCCAGCAACGACGCCAGAAAGATTGTTGGTATTTCTTAACATATGCAAAGAATCCGCAAGCGTGCGGAAGTACTATTGTAGCCTTCACCCGAAAGTCTTCAGGGTATCCTATTTTCCACAGGGAATGATGGTATTCTCCTAGCTAGTTCGCCCAAGGAATAACACAAGGGTAGAGATAGAAAGTGGTAGAGATGGATTCCTATAGCCTTTAGGGTCCTAAGGATGGTGTTGCAATACTTCTACTTGCTCACTTCGGGCACCAGAGCGCACCTGGTCTGCTAGGCGATACCAGCATACGGCTTTACGGCGAACACGGACATGGGGGATTACAACAGATGAATAGGACTAGGTCACTCCCCGTAGCTTACCACCTCAATAGTACGTGAATGATGCAAATGAAGGTAGCCTCGAGCCTAAACACCACTTCTAAGCTATCAACTACTACTCTAGCATGATATCAAGGCTTACCCATCCCCGAGGTCCTTCTACTAGAGTAATCACCACAACAACGAATGACGATCCCACAAGTAAGTATAGGTAAAGCTCAGCTAAACAAAGGAATTTTATCAGACTATAAGAAACATGAACACTTAGCCAAGATCTGATGAAGGTGCCAATGACTTGTTCGTAGAGGTACAAGCTTGGGGAGACACCGACAAACCTGGCACTTCCCTGCCCTCTTCTCTCACATCTCACTTTCTAACTCTAGATAGCTACTAGGGCATAGCCCCTTTGGAGTGATGCTCAAGTGTGTACTGCTCTTCTCCCTTGGTGTGTTGATGTAGAGTGTGCCTCCTCCCCTCCTCTTATTGCTAGTGGAAGGCGGTTCAGGGGTAGAACCAGAAAACCCACAGCGCATCGCCCTCCCTTGGCATTGAATGTACCACCTCGAGAACACTGGGCCTGAACCGATGTTCAAGTGCACCGGCCGGACCAGGTGCACTGGCCGGCCCACTTCTGGGTCGGTTCATGACTGACTTCGCGTGGTGGACTGGTGGGAAGGCCTGGACTGCAGCCATGTTGTGGATTTGCTCAGTTGAGGTAAGTGGGCTGGGTTTCTTTCTCATCTTCCTTGTTTTGCTTTGGGCCAAAATGGGATATGAATATTTCCTTTATGTTTTATTCTTCTTTTGGCCCAACTTTTTATGTTTTTATACTTAGCCCTACAAAACAAGTGAAACATCAAAACTTATGGAAATCATTAGCATGAATCCCTATTCACTAAGTTTGGTGTTGATTTTATATTCTTATTGGCTGTATAAAATGTGAGTTAAGGACCGCCAACAACCCCTAGCTCAAAATTCACCCAAATACAACCAAGACATATGAGTTCTAACTATAGATCATTAGCCATCCTACTGCTCATACCAATTGCCCCCCACTATTAACGGTGGATATACCCTAAAAATCCACACTCAAAATAGCGTCAACATGACTCGGCTCCAAGGAAGAATAACATAACATGAGCATATTTTATCAATAACTAGTTCCACTTGTACTCTTAGCTTGTGATTTTAGGAAGAACAAAATACAGCTTAGTGGGACCCATATATGGGGGTCGGCCGACCCACACTTGAGCTCACCTTGAGCCAAGCTTCGGGGCATGATCCATGACAGTGCCCCTAGAGTCCAATTCAACCATCAGATCAACTTGTGTTTTCATCCAACGGGCAAAGGATTGTTTCACATGGATTCATGGGCCCACAAGAAAGCAAGCAACGTGAAAAATATTCAGCCAATGATCGAGCCACTCCACATGATAGGTTGGGACACCTTCTAGAAGACTCAGTCGGGCCCACTTGCCAATGGGGGTCGGCCGACCCCCACCTAGTGGGCCACCAGGTCGGTTGGCCTCCCACCGCCTTCCTACATGCCTCCATGCATGAACCTTGATCCTGGATGTCCATTTGAGGTGGTATTGAAGTCAGTTCATCCAAGGGTGTAGAGAGAAGGAGCACACGAATCGCTGATGTGGCACGCCCCTCTCCTTTCCCTATAAAAGGAGGCTGTCACCACCCTTGGAAAGCATATTCCAACTCTCAAATCCTCCAATCATATCTTGGGAGATCAAGCAAGAGTACTAGTAGTTAGTCTAGAGTGGGAGTTAGAGTCGAGTCAAACTAAGCTCAAGGTCTCCGGAGTCATCTTCTGGAGAGTCTGGTATAGCTCTTGTACCTTTTCTCTTTTGTAAGACTTTCCTTTTATTAATATAATATTCTTACTTTACTTTACTAAGTATTTACTTAGTGCAAGTCTATATTTATTATAGTCTTGTTGCTGAGTAGTATAGTTGTCTTAATTGGATTGGTTTCCTATAACCAACTCCTTATGTGTGTATCATTATCCTATCTTTGCATAGGAGCTTTAGTTATCTGTGCGTTAGCTAGAGTTGTAAGAGTAAGTGTGAGCGAGGTGCTCAGACTTAGTCTTACCTTTGATTGCCGCTGGTCCGCACGGACAGTTCGTGAGTGCACTCCCGAGAGGTGACAGGCCTTGGGCGGCATTAGGGTTTCTCACCACGTTCGGGCCAGTTCTTAAAACGCAGGGTGTCCAAGCCAAATAGTCGCTTTAGTAGAGGTTCTGTCTTCTACTATCTTGTCTATCCCCAACACACAAGTAGTAAGGCACCAGTCTAGTTGAGTCATCTATCTGTTAGGATTAAGTGCATAGAAGTAAAGTTAGATACATAGGAATCCTTTACTCACTCATTGTCCTCCCACCTAGCTAACACTCTACCAGTTATCTTTAGGTTAGGATCTTTGCTATCTTATTTACCTATCCTACCTTTGATCCATTTACCCCCTTCTATGCTAGTTGATACTAAATTGTAGTAGACACAAGGATCTCTTTCCACTTTTATTAAACATTCCTAGCTACTGCTTTCCCCTAGGATAAAATAAATAACCATACCTTGGAATCTCATCCTCGGTGAAGTCCTACATTGGTACATTCTGTGCGCTTGCGGAATAATTCAATTGACTTAAGAAATACCCCTCAAGCCTTTATAGTGCTGTTACCAATCTTTGGTAGCAACGCTAAGAATTACCAACAGGCATTTCTGGCACATTTGTCAAGGATAGGCTTTCTGTCTATTTTTGGTAATTGCATTAAGATTTGTCAATGCCCACACACATACCGCAGTTGTCTTTGCCGCCACTCCTCGTCGGTGAAGTTGTAGTCGGGCTCACTTGCCAAATAATTTTCAATATGATTTGTACTGGCCACTTTTCCCACCCTATGCTTTGCTTTTGCTATATAGTATTTGGTGGATGCAAAGGATATGATCAAAGAGACCTAATATATGGCTATGGTTTCCTATGCAAGTAGTAACCAGTATTATATAATAGTAATTCATCAAGTTTTAACCCATTCTCATCCAACATTATTCCCATCCCATCACCATCACACACATCTCACCCTCTCGCACTAAGTCGATAGGTCTAACTCCCTCTGGGAGCCTGTCTCAGCGACTCACAGCCGGAAAGGGTAACACAAGGGGGAACAATAGAAGGACTCATCTTACTACTCCTGAGAAGCGTAGGTTGAGGAAAAGGCCAAACCGAGGCCATGGATTATATATAGATTCAAAACTCTGTAGAGCGTGTACTCCGTAACCACAAGATCACCATCATCGATGGTGTCCGCCTAGGCTGATTCCGGCGGCTTTCTAACCGATGCGATGCCACCCTACCACTCAGTACTGGGACATCCCGGAATACCACTGGCACACTGAGACTGTGAGACATAGTACCGGGCCCCTGAGATCACTATGTTGTCTAAGGAGGGTGTGGGTCCCGATGCCCGTACCTCCTGACACTATCTGGTAACAACCTAGTAGTAGTGGCACCGTCCTAGCTAGTCAGACATCCATCTCCCACCCATACAAGAGCGAGTGGTGAGCATGTAGGTCCCAAGGTTCCGGTTCTCAAGAGATATCAGGTCCTAAGGGGATTAGGTAGGCTTATCTTCTCAGAGGGACTACAATATTCTGTGCTACAACAGCACCTCCTACTCGGGATGATACTCTTCACTCCACAAAGGCCCTCGGCTCGGAGATCACTATATACCTCACCATGTACCTGCCATAGGCACCTCTCATGGGGATGCCCAAAGCACACCCCCAGCAAGACTCGCCCCAAGGCTCGTCGTAGAATCCTGTCCGATCGATTCAAACTGTAATACCTGATTTTAAGAACAAAATCAGATACACACTAGATGTGAGTCTCTAAAGACAAACCTCACAAATAGCTACAATTATATGGTAGTATCAGTAAATAATGCTCAATTTATATAACATACATAGTAAAAGAGAGTTATACCCTTAAGTAGCTATCAACGGAAAGGCACTCCGATCTTCAGATGTAGACTCCACTCCACTAGATACAACTGACTGGTTGACAACAAGCCTAACACTCCTCCTGAGATGTGGGGGGAATAGCAAGAGTAAGTCTATGTCGAACTCCGCAAGTATAGCCATAAGGTAGTATAGATCCCATAAACTCATAATTTATGTAACATAAATAATATAAAGCATAAAACGATAAACCATGAGCATGTTAACGATCAAAAGTCATCATCTAATGTAAGGATTTCAATGCCACTTGTGTCCTTAAGCAAGGCTAGTATCTAGTTTATTAAACTCTGCGCAGAGGTATACACTTTTACTGTGAGCCATGATTTACCCTTTCGCCCGAGGTGATCAGCCTCTTAGCCCACACCAAGGAAGGTCAGCGGGGTTCACTATGAAGCTCTTCAAAGATTCATCTAACAAGTCAGGGCCGCTAGGTTTCATTAGTCATTCTGTGTGATACAACCAGTCTCAGGTATCCACAGTCTGCTTATCTCCATTTGCGCCACAAGGGGTAACCTCTAACAAGCTAGAAAAGGTCCTCATACTGAGCTAAATCCAGAGCCATGTAGTCCTCACAGTTGTAATGTAAATCCCGGTGGTTCTCTTACTGATAAATTATCAAATTGCTAAAAAGTTATTTTTATCGTTTATTACTTAAATATTAATTAAGTCATAAGATCATGGCCACAGAAATAAAAGCCAAGCTATACTTGCCTTAAGACTTTCCTTTCCTTTAGTCCAAACATTCAAAGAACTTCTTTTTCTTGACCACCAACTTCTAGATCATCAACGTCTTCTAAATCACCACGTAAAGCTCACCAATTGGACAAAATCATAAGACACCACACAATCATGCGAACATACATGCATAGCAAACATAGTAAATTAGAACAGTGCACCAATTAATGAAAATGTTTAAAATCGAATCTATGCAGTACTATGGACACCGAGACGTGAAATTACTCTAATTAGAGCTAAAACGAAGATTCTACGAGAAGTGCATAGACTGAAAGGACAGTCTAGGTACGTAACGATCAATTTTCTTGAATGGATAGATAAATTGGGGATATTGATTTATTAAGCATAAATGACATATACATGACATCAGCATACTCTTTAAACAATTAAATAATGAGACACAAAGATGTGCGTCTCACCTTTAATCGACAAGCATGCATGCATATAGACTCGTTGCTGGTGCAATGGAAGAAGCATCATCTACTGCTGGGCGAACTGACGAACTGGGTGACCAGGACTTGCATCAACTGAACCTGAAGCATCACGTTGTACAAATGAACTGGCATGCTGCAGCGCTAGGTGCTCGATTGGCCGGTAGCATATATGTTGGGACGTCCTGGTGATCGTCTATGCCGTTCAGGCTTCCGCTCTGGGATCTTCGGCAAGGCGCCGCGGAGGGCAGAGAGGCAACGTACCATAGTCTCGCTCCACAGCGGCGGGCAATCCTGTGGTGTTTGGAGATGGCATGAGAAAAACAGATCGAGAGCTAGAAATAGGGGAAGAACAGCTCCTGCAGCCTTGTTACCTAGATGCAGGACTTGGCAACGATCTAGGCACGACAGGGCAGCAAAGGTCATGAACAGCGATGACGGCTTCACAAGACGACGACTCCACAAGCACCGGCAATCAGCGAAGATGTGTATGTACCTCGCAGCAACGGACATGCACCGGGGCTTCCTGTGTTGATTGCGTGGAGACGCTCGGCGGCCAGCTCAGGTGGTCTTCTCGGCGAGATCCTAGCGGCAGCGCTGGATGGTCCTAGCGAAGGCGGCGGCACGAGCTAGGGTTCAGGAAAGGCGGCACGACGCGGATAGTTTGGTATATATGGGGGCCGAAGCATGGGACGCATGCAAGATACGCAGAATCGGAGGCCGATCGGCATCCGCATAGAAGGAGTCCTTGATGACGATCGACGAGCAAGAGAAAAAGAACGACCTGTGAACCCAAGGCGTCAGCAACACAGGCGGTGGGTTATGATATCGGCAAGCTTATATTTTCAAGGGGAATACATGAAGCCAATATTGCTAGTTATAGATGAGTATGGATATGGTTTGTTGTCCTTGCCATGCAGTCACACACGACTAACAGATTGGAGACATCGATGATTCAAGGAAAGAAAATATCTGAACTGCTAAAAGGAAGGCCACGTCCAGTTATTAAGATGGAAAAAGGGAATAGCTGCTTGCTTCATGGATTATTATACCATCAAGTCAACAAAAGAGATAAGGAAGAAATAATTGCAAAATAATAAAATATATAGGAGATGGAGAAGAAGGCTGAGCCTTGAATCCAAAACGACAGTGGATAGGATCTTCTATCTTTCTTTTGTTTTCTTTTATTTCAAAACCATGTTAAAATAATTTGAAACAATTATTATTTTTTATCAAAATCAATCACTCATATATATCATGATACACGAGCATGTATACTCAAACATGTTACTAACTTCTATGATAAATTTTAGTTTAGTTAAAAATATGTTCTCATGAGCATAAAAAAATTCTAATAAATCATTTTACTCTATTTTTAAAAGCGCAAAAATTTCGGGGTGTTACACAAACCATCAGCACACACCCAAGACACATGCAATACTATCCTCGACTAAGATGGCATCATATGCCTTAATCATATAACCATACTCTCCACTACGCAGCACATCACTGATATAAGCGTAGTAGAAGTAAAGCAATATAAGTCAATAAGCATGCGTCTAGCCTATCAGCGGGTGTGCAGGAGTAAGGTTGCGACAAGGTAAAGGCTTATCACGCAATTGTACCATGCAACCCGTCATCAGGTGATGTTCATAAATAAAGCACTAGCAATCTAGATATTACGCCATGCGTAATAGGATCTACGAGGTTGGGTGGGATGTGGCACCTACGAAGTCATCACCGAGCTCCTCATCATACTCGTAGTCGTCCTCCTTAAACTGCTCCTCCTCTAAAACAAAACGTAATAGTCGCGTTAGCGATTCCTATAGAGTATCACAAAGAACCAAATGAAATTCAATAACTCCAAATGCAATAACACATAAGCCTATGATGTAGAGATTATTTTCATGAAAATTTGGACACTTGATTTATATTTTTTTGGAGTTCATATGAAGAAGATATGATTTTTCAAAGTTTAAAACTATATATAAAAAATAAAAACTACAGTTAATTATCAGGGCGACACGTGGCAGCACCTGTTTGGCCGAGAGTCAATGACAGGTGGGATCTAGAGTCAACGGTCAACATTGACCGATCAATGGTCAACGCTGACTGGGCCTAACTAGGCCTCGACGGGCTTGGGTATTGCCGCCGGCCCGGCTCGGACACGTGTCAAGCAATGGGCACGCCACATGGCGGTTCTGGGCTCCTACGGGCCTGGTCTATGGCCTGGGGTCAGCAGACCTAGTGCACCGTGGACTGGAGACAGGACGGCCAGGTGGCTGCTCATGATTGGCTCGACTGGATCCACGATGGACGCAGTCCACGGGGACAGGGGAAATTCCCCATATCCATATTTGCATGTGCGTCGGCGACGAGTGGGCGAGCGGCGATTGCAGGGTGGCTTCGGCCGGCTGTGCGGCGATTACGGCTTTGCAGCTGCAGGTCAGATGCGGCTGCAGGGCTGCGGCAAGATGGCGGCGCTCCGGCGGGCCAGCGCACGGAATGCGGTGGCGCGAGACGGTGGTGCCGCGGCTACGGGGCACCACGATGCTCCGGAGAAGGTGAGGTTGTGTGCATGTGTTCCACGAGGGCATGGCGAGCGTAACCATGGCTTCAATTTGGGCAAAAGAGGCCTCTAGCCAATAGCAAGCAACGAAGGCATGGCGACGGTGGTTGGCAACGGCGATGTCAAATTCGCCGGCAGAGCTTGAATTTGACCTCCATCTTCTCCTCCTTATTATGTGCGAAGCAGCTGGGAGCTCCAGGCGACTACAACAGGGGTGCAGCGGAGTCGCTCGCGGCCGCGTGGCCACAAGGGCACTTTGGCAGCTGGGAGTCATGGCGGCCAGGGCTGCAGAGGTGGCTGGCCCCATCATGGCCATTGCCATGCTCCAAAACCTTGCCAAAATGACGTTCTGGACATTGGCGAACTCAGCGGTGAAACGACACTGTCCTAGGCTAATCGGAGAGGTGGGAATGCGGCGGTGCTCTAGCGGCGGCCATGGTAGGGGCATGGTTGCTCACCTGCACGATGGTGCTGGTGCAGGCGATGCGGTGCTATCATGTCGGCTTGGTGATGAGGAAGCAGCGCGGCGACGACGGCGTAGTCGAGCGAGGCTCCAGGTCTTCCCTCAGCGGCTAGAGCAGCGATAGTGGCAGACGGCTATAGCTTCCTGCTCTGGTTCTAGCGCTCCTCTCCTTGCCCGCCTCCAGCTCCTTCTTCCTCTCCTCTCCTTCTTGTGCAATGGGCGAGCGCGTGGTGGCCAGGCAAAGATTGCGGCTGGCATAGGGAAAACCCTAGTGCTAGGGAGCTTCCCCTTTTATAGCGCGGCGGCGACAGCCATGGCGCTGGTGGACGGTGGTGATGCGGCCGGGTGCATTAGGCGGTCGCGGCACGAGCCCGGTTAGCGTTAGGGAATCTGAGGCGCACGGCGCGGAGTGAACGGCATCGCAAGGCGGTCATTGTGACATCCCTAAAAATTCAAACACCAAAAATCATAACCAACAAAATTTTTTCTAAAGTAACCAAGAGTTGATGAGTGTCATGTAGGAAAACATCCAATAGTTGCACAAGTAGAACCAGATGATAGTGGAGCATTTGCATTTTAACTATAAGAGTTTGATTTGCTTCTTATTTGATTTTATGTGGTGATTAATAAAATCAAATAACCTTTATATCACATGTATATGTATGTGCTACTAACCTTGGACATGGACTCCATGTACCATGAGACCCTAGTGGACCTAGCATAATGTGCATGTCATGATCACTAACTCTTTTTACTAACAAAGATCATGACATGGCTTGTTGGTGCTTAGAAAATAAATAGGAAAGGAGAAGGAAAAGAAAGGAAAAGGAAAAGGGGCATTCAGCCGAGAGCAGCAGAGCACCCAGCTCGACCTGCCTCCCTCGCACCGCACTAGCCTACCTCGGCCTACCAGGCCATTACCGCCACAGCCCGCATCTGCCTACAGCCCCGGCCTACTGAGGCAGCTGGGGAGCGGCCCAACTTGCCAAAGGCCTGGACCAGCTCCCCGCCGCACCCGCCTTCTCCGTGCAAGCAGCCCAGCTAGCTGAATTAGCCCAAGATGAGGCCGCCAGCACCGTCCACTTCCCACGGCCACTGATGACTGGGACCCGCATGTCAGCTTCCTCCCCTTTCTACTTCTGTCCACCCCCGATGCCTTTCCCCCATGCCAAAAATGGTAGCAGCGCTGCACCGCCGTTCACCCACGCTTGTGATCCGATGGGGCGTGCGGATGAGTGCCACACCTCCGCCACGTAGCCCCCGAACCCTAGAGGCTCCTCGGCTCACCCCTGCCCCACTGCCAACGCATGTCGGTGGGCCCAGCCATGACGCCGTGGCTAGGGAATCATGAGGTGGAGCTACCACTGCCGCGTGTGCTCGTGACTCCCCAAACCCTAGAGTGAAGCCACCCTGACCGCTTGATCGCGCCTCGGCCATCCATCCGCCATCCATGGAGAAGCCGGCCTCGCCATGGCTTTGTCATGGCTATAAAAGGAAGGACCACCCGGCCTCCAGGTTCTTCACCCTTCACGCTGCCACGCTATGGCATGCTCTCACCATCGTTCTGCCCGCTTGCCTACCCACTCTTTGCCAGAGAAATTGGGGAGGGAGGAGAAGAAGAAGGCGGGGGAGGACCGGAGCCGGAGCAGACGAGCCGGACCCAACGCTGTCGCCGCTGTTGTTGCTCGAGCCGCCGAAGGACCCAGAGGCCTGTTCGTCTTTGACTTAGTCACCGCACTGCCGTCCTGCTTCGCCTTCCCCAAAGTGTTCATTGAATATCCATTATAGACAACTTGTATTGATTGTCGATTATGTGAATTGTTTGTGGAACTCAATTACTTGAATGGTTATTCTAAAGTTGTCCCTGGTCGACGTTCTTGTGAGAACACACTTGAATATTAAACCAGCACATGTATTAGTTGATGGCTATGTTTCACAAGTCATGGACATGGAGATGTCAAACTAATAATGTGGGCACATGTGAGACATGTAGGCTGGAGTGACTCGACATGAGAAAGTCTCTATTCATGTCATGTACGTTATGTCCTTAGACCTAAGATTGTGGTATGTACTCAAGATGTGAAACGGCCTACTTAGGGACTATCAAATGCTGCTCCGTAACTGGGTAGTTATAAAGGTGGTCGTCGGGTGGTCGGGAAGCATGCTATGAGACATAGAAAATCAAGATGGAATTTGCCCCTCTCTATGCGAGAGAGATATCACTGGATCACTCAAGTGATTGGATCAACAAATGCATGGCCGTGCTTGGGTTAAGTGTTAACCCACGAGTTGAACCATATATCGAGTGCCAAAGGGAATAACATGTATGTGGTCGTAGTGGTTCGTCTGATATGATCTTTGCGTGCATATAGGAGTTGTCACGCCTTGCTACAGGCCGCTGTCAACTATTGGGTGAGTAGGAGTACTCGGCCCATGTCAATGTGTGCGTGAACCCATAGGGTCGCACGCTTAAGGGGCTAGAAGCCTAATTTTGGTTAGACCCGAATTAGACAAGGCTTAGGGTTTCTAATGGGCCTCCAACTCATGAGCTCAATGGGGACACCTATATAAGCAAGGGGTAGGGGCGTGGTCAGGGTTACACACGCCTTTGGCAGCCATCATCGCCCTCCCCACGCTCGCGCCTTCTGCTCCTCGCGGACCTAGCAGTTCGGAGGCGCATCGCTTCTTCCCTACACGTGTGGGATTCCTTGAAGGTGCTGCATCTGGAGCACTGGGATGAACCATGTGAGAGGATTGAGATGATGAATGACCATGCAACTGCACTGCCTGCTGTGACACATACGACTACATCAAGTCGTCTTCCGCTGCACGTGCACGTCTAGTGGTAAAATCATAACCTGTAACTAGTAGTAGATCCTGGTTTATGAGGTCAAAAAGTTTTTGTTTTCTGGCTAGCATAGCATCCTCATAACCCTTCAGTGGTATCGGAGCAAATAGTGATATGCATGATTGTAGATGAGTCTCTAACCTTGGTTCGTCATCTTGCCGTGTTGGTCTTGAAATGATCTACTCGTACCGGTCAGAACTCCGCCATCCGAGTTTAGTGATTCATGTAAATCCAATCATGGAAAATTAGAGATCAATCAGATTGATCAAATTGAACCCTAGGTCAAGTGCCAAGCATATATGATGCGCGGTGGTGGTAGATAGAATTTACTACCAGGCGCCGGTTTGTCGAGAAAAGTGTTGTTCGGTAAAACAGCCGTAACTTTTGAACCATAACTCAGATTGAGACAAACTCTAAACGAAAATCATAGAGAACAAAATTTTACATTTGGTTCTCTGTGGTTTTGCTGCATTTGGTGAAATTAGAATTGTAAAATAAGGCTTGAAAAATAAAGTTTTTTGCGTTGCAAGATTCAGATAAGTCTGTTTTGCAGGTATTGATGACTGGTATAGCCCTTATGTGTATGTGATGCATGTATGTATTTAATTCATGGCTTGCATGTCATGAGGACAATATGGGCAGGAGCCACATACATATTATCAAAATTAATGTAATGGCCTGTGTGCCAATCTATGATGATCTATCTGCGACTATGTAATTTTATTTTACTTGCGCTAGTAGTAGCTAGTCTTGGCGGAATCATCACTGAAGGATGGCATATTCGAATCATGGAGATGGAGATCAGTGATGCACAGAAACATGGAGATGGAGATCGCCGTGATGCATAGATTGATGGAGATGGAGATCCCCAAAGGAATAATGGGCTATACCAAGTCATGTCTATGTTATGTCGTTCTTACTATGTTCTACTATCACATGCTATTATGTTTTTGTCTACATGAGTGCGGTAGTGAAGTAGAACGACCCCTCAGCAATATTTAAGTTGAATGCTTCCCCAAACCTTACACTTTCATAAGTCTTGTACAATCGGTGGTGGGTCTATGAAATTAGGGTGCCACTAGTTTTCCTCGACTCGGCAGGTTCGTATTGGATACTTACTGCAAGAAGGTTTGGTCACTTAAACAAGGTCATCCTAATGGTTAGGGACCTTGGAGCATGGGTGGGTTGAGCGTAGCATAGAGATGCTTCCCAACAACGAGAGTCATATGTGATATGATTAGCAAGGTGTTGCTTACCGATCTACCATGTCTTCTAGCGGTGATACTAAAGCTCACTAGTTGACTTGTTAGTTGTCGGTCTTGAATCACTAAATATCAATTGAGGGATATTGATTTTAGTGGGAGTAGATTTTATTTTGATATAATTTACTCTTTCATGGATACATTGTCTTAGTATTTTGCATTACTTTTGTTGTAGATGGCGGCTCGCAATCAACCATTTTCTTTCTGTACAATTCTTGAGAAAGATAAGTTGAATGGAACAAATTAAGTGGATTGGATCCGCAACCTGAGAATTGTTCTCAGGGCTGAGAAAAAGAAAGATATTCTAGACACCCCATTACTAGATAAGCCTGAGGAGAGTGCTCCTGCTGCTGAGAAAAACACTTACAAGAAAGCATGTGATGCGGATCTCGAAGTGAGTTGCCTCATGCTTGGTTGTATGGAACCTAGTCTACAGATGCAGTTCGACAATAATTATTCAGCGAACGATATGATCTTGGCGCTTGAAGATATGTTCCAAACTCAAGCGCGGACTGAAAGGTTCAATGTCTCTAAGGTGCTTGCAGAAACCAAGCTAGCAAAGGGCGCAGCTATTGGTCCACATGTAATCAAGATGGTTGGTTACACTCAGAGGTTGGAGAAGCTAGGCTTCCCAATTGGCCAAGAGTTGGCAAATGATTTCATTCTTTCATCTCTTCTGCCTAGTTATGGAAACTTCATCTCGAACTACCACATGCATGGGGTAGAGAAGGCTTGAATGAACTATGTGGCATGCTGAAAATAGTAGAGGCTGAGATCAAGAAAGCAGGAGGTGGCCAAGTGTTGGTAGTTCAAAACAGGCCTAACTTTAAGAGAAGGAAGAGCAATTGGAAGAAGAAAGGCAAGGCTAAAGATGAGATCTCTAAGCCAAACCAATCGTCTTCCAAGGATGAAGCACCTGCAAAGAATAATGAATGCTTTCATTGAAAGGGGAAAGATCACTGGAAGAGGAACTACAAGGTGTACTTGGCATCCTTAAAGAAGGATGGCGGTAGTAAAGGTACTCCCGCTCATACACTTGTTGTTCATGTTACAGACATTTTCCTCGCTAACTCTTATATCAATTCTTGGGTATTTGATACTGGATCGGTTGCTCATATTTGTAATACGATGTAGGGAATGATAAGAAGTAGAAGCGTGGAGAAAGGAGAAGTTGATTTCCGCGCGGGCAATAATGCAAGAGTTGCTGCATTGAACGTCGAGACGATGCAACTTCCCTTGCCATCAGGATTTATTTTGGAATTGAATAATTGTTATTTTGTTCCTAGTTTAAGTCAAAACATTGTGTCACCTTCATGTTTGATGAAGGATGGTTATTCATTTGCGAGTAAAGACAATGGTTGTGTGATCTCAAAGAATGATGTGTTTGTGGCTTTTGCATCCATTGTGAATGGGTTATTTATTTTAAATCTTGATGATGCACCTGTCTGTAATGTTATTGCTAAACGGCCTCGGCTTAATGAGTTAAGTCCTACCTATATGTGGCATTGTCACTTGGGTCATATAAGTGAGAATCGCATGAAGAGGCTCCATGATGATGGTCTTCTAACTTCATTTGATTTGAATCATACGAGACATGTAAGGCTTGCATGCTAGGCAAGATGACCAAGGCGCCATTCAAAGGAGTTCCTGAGAGGGCGTCTAACTTGTTGGAACTTGTACATACTGATGTATGTGGACCAATGAGCATGATAGCTAGAGGCGGATTTCAATACTTCATAACTTTTACTGATGACTTTAGTAGATATGGATATGTCTACCTAATGAAGCATAAGTCTGAAACATTTAAAAAGTTCAAAGAACTTCAGAATGAAGTAGAGAATCAACGTGGCAAGAAGATCAAGGCCTTGTGATCTGATCATGGAGGCAAATATCTAAGTCACAAGTTTAGCAATCATCTTAAGAGTTGTGGAATTGTTCCACAGCTTAGGACAGCTGACGCCATCTGAAACGCCTCAAAGAAACGGCGTGTCTGAGCGATGTAATCAGACCATGTTGGACATGGTTCAGTCTATGATGAGCCAGTCGGACCTACCTTTATCGTTTTGGGGATACGCTCTAGAAACAGCTGCTTTCACATTGAATAGGGTACCATCTAAGTCCGTAGTTAAGACACCGTATGAGATGTGGA
Source organism: Bothriochloa decipiens (assembly GCA_023333625.1). Taxonomy (NCBI): domain Eukaryota; kingdom Viridiplantae; phylum Streptophyta; class Magnoliopsida; order Poales; family Poaceae; genus Bothriochloa; species Bothriochloa decipiens. Next base: position 25,993,081 of record CM041641.1, on the reverse strand, counting down.
CTGGTAAGAGTCCCAGTTTGTCTTTTCTAAAAATTTGGGGTTGTGAATTTAATGTCAAAGGACTTATATCAGATAAACTAACACCCAAATCGGACAAGTGCTTTTTCGTGGGATATCCGAAGGAAACTTTAGGGTATTATGTCTATAACTGGTCACAAGGCAAAGTGTTTGTTACTCGAAATGGTGTTTTCTTAGAGAAAGAGTTTCTCAAAAGAGAAAATAATGGACAAAAGGTGTATCTTGAAGAAGTTCAAGATGAGCCAGTAGGGACTGACTCTACGAGTGATGCTAATGTAGCAGAGCAAGTTGAGACACCCGTGGCAGTGGAGACACCACCACAACCACGAAGATCAGCAAGACTTCGCGCATTGCGTGGGGATTATGCAGAAGCTATGATGGATCCAGATTCTGAGAAATGGCAAAGTTCCATGAGATCCAAGATAGACTCCATGGGAGACAATCAACTTTGGAACTTGGTTGACTCGCCTGATGGGGTTAGACCCATAGAGAGCAAATGGATCTTTAAGAAGAAGGATATGGATGGAAATGTTCACGTCTATAAAGCTCGACTTGTCACAAAAGGTTTTTGGCAAGTTCAAGGAATTGACTATGACGAGACATTCTCGCCGGTAGCGATGCTTAAATCTATACAGATCATTCTAGCAATTGCTGCATATTTCGATTATGAGATATGGCAGATGGATGTTAAAATAGCCTTTCTAAATGGGTATTTAGAAGAGGACATGTATATGATATAGCTCGAAGGTTTTGTTGATCCTAATAATGCTGGAAAGATGTGCAAGCTTAAGAAATCTATTTATGGGTTAAAGCAAGCATCTCAGAGTTGGAATATTCATTTTGATGAGGTAGTCAAAGGGTTTGGCTTCTATCAGAATGAAGAAGAACCTTGTGTTTACCAGAAGGTAAGTGGGAGCGCTATTGTGTTTTTGATCTTGTATGTGGATGACATACTATTGATTGGGAATGATATTCCTATGTTGCAATCTATAAAGACTTCACTGAATAATATTTTTTTACAAAGGATTTAGGTGAAGCAGCATACATCTTGGGAATTAAGATCTATAGAGATAGGTCAAGAAGGCTAATAGGATTAAGCCAAGACATGTACATTGATAAGGTGTTGAAATGGTGCAACATGGAACAGTCTAAGAAAGGGTTCTTGCCTATGTCACATGTTATACGCTTTAGTGACAAGCAGTGTCCTTCATCAGATGAAGAGTGCAACTGCATGAGTAAGGTTCCATATGCTTCGGCCGTTGGTTCCATCATGTATGCAAGCAGGTACCAAGCTAATCCGGGTGAACCTCACTTGACGCTTGTTAAGAACATCCTAAAGTACTTACGAAGGACTAAGGATGTGTTCCTAATCTATGGAGGTGAGGAGGAGCTCGTTGTAAATGGTTACACCGATGCTAGCTTTCAAACCGACGGGGATGACTCACTATCTTAATCAGGTTTTGTGTTCATAATAGATGGTGGTGCAATTAGCTAGAAAAGTTCCAAGAAGGAGATGGTGTTCAATTCTACAGCAGAAGCCGAGTACATTGCAGCTTCTAGCACTGCAAAGCAAGGTGTTTGGTTGAGGAGGTTCCTCATTGAGCTTGGTGTGTTTTTGAATGCATCGGACTCATTGAATTTACATTGTGATAACAATAGGGTGATTGCATAGGGTAAGCAGCCTAGGGATCACTAGAAGAACAAACATGTACTCCAGAACTTTCATCTCATTTGAGAGTTTGTGAAACAAGAAGAGATCAAATTGTGCAAAATACGTACGGATTTAAATGTAGCAGATCCTTTGACAAAGGCTCTTCCATAGCCTAAGCATGAGGCGCACATGAGGTCTATGGGGATTAGACATCTAAGAGATTAATTCTAGTGCAAGTGGGAGACCATTGGGAATATGCCCTAGAGCTAATCATGTAGATGATGATATTCTGGTTGTATCCATGATTAATAAAGTGTTCATTGAATGTCCATTATAGACAATTTGTATTGATTGGCGATTATGTGAATTGTTTGTGGAACTCAATTACTTGAATGGTTATTCTAAAGTTGTCCCTGGTCGGCGTTCTTGTGAGAACACACTTGAATATTAAACCAGCACATGTATTAGTTGATGGCTATGTTTCACAAGTCATGGACATGGAGATTTCAAACTAATAATGTGGGCACATGTGAGACATGTAGGCTGGACTGACCTGACATGAGAAAGTCTCTATTCACATCATGTACATTATATCCTTAGACCTAAGATTGTGGTATGTACTCAAGATGTGAAATGGCCTACTTAGGGACTATCAAACGCTGCTCCGTAACTGGGTAGTTATAAAGGTGGTCTTCGGTTGGTTGGGAAGCATGCTATGAGACATAGATAATAAAGATGGAATTTGCCCCTCTCTACATGAGAGAGATATCACCGGATCACTGAAGTGATTGGATCAACAAATGCATGGCCGTGCTTGGGTTAAGTGTTAACCCACAAGTTGAACCATATATCGAGTGGCAAAGGGAATAACTTGTATGTGGTCGTAGTGGTTTGTCTGATATGATCTTTGCATGCACATAGGAGTTATCATGCCTTGCTAGAGGCCGCTGTCAACTATTGGGCGAGTAGGAGTACTCGGCCCATGTCAATGTGTGCGTGAACCCAGCATGCTTAAGGGGCTAGAAGCCTAATTCGGGTTGGACCCAAATTAGACAAGGCTTATGGTTTCTAATGGGCCTCCAACTTGTGAGCTCATTGGGGATGCCTATAACCTGTAACTAGCAGCAGATCCTGGTTTATGAGGTCAAAATTTTTTTCTTTGGCTAGTGTACCACCCTCATAACCCTTTAGGAAATTCCCCTGCCCATGCACCGAGTCCACCGTGTGCCCCAGCTGGACCTGTGGGAGGAGCCATGTGGGCTTACTGCCCACAGCTCACCGTGAACCAGCTGCATGCAACCAGAGTCATGGACTCAGCTCGTTATGAATCCAGACATGCCACATGGCCTATCCTCAAGCCGACATGTGTCCGGGCTGGGTGGCCCAACCAGGCCCATATTCGACCCTACCTGAGCCCATCCAGGCCCAGTCCAGGCCCGTTCAATGTTGACCATTGACTGGTCAATGGTTGACCATTGACTGGGTCCCACCTGTCATTGACCGACCACACGCCCTGGACCCACCTGTCGGCCACTCCGTACAGCTCAACCAATTGTAGGCTGCCACAGGTCAGCTCTGTTTTCTCTCTCCCTTTTTCTTTTTCAGATTATGTTTTAAACTTCAAAAATTTGTAATTTCTTCATACGGACTCTGAAAACTATGAACCAAGTGTCCAAATTTTCATAAAAATGAGCTCTACGTCATAGGCTTATGTATGAATGCATTTGGAGTTATTGGATTTCATTTGGTTCTTTGTGATTGATCTATAGGGGTCGCTCACATGACTATTATGTCTGTATTTCAGATCCTACGAAGGAGTTATCCAAGGAAGAGGACTAAGGAGCGCGCCAAGGACTTGAGTGACAGCTGTTCAGGTCCCACCCAACCTTGAAGAATCCTATTACGCATGGCATAATATCTAGTTTGCTAGTGCTTTATTTATGAATATCACCTGGTCATAGGTTGCATGGTAGAATTACTTGATGAGCCTTTACCTTGTCGTAACCTTACCCCTGCACACCCGCTGATAGGCTAGACGCATGCTTATTTAATTATGATGCTTTACTTCTGCTATGTTTATATCTGAGATGTGATGCGTGGTGGAGAGTATGGTATGGTATATGGTTAAGGCTCATGGTGTCACATTACTCGGGGAGAGTGCTGCGTGTTTCTTGGGTGTGTGGTGAGGGTTTGAGTCGATCAGACAGGATTCGACGACGAGCCTTGAGGGCGAGTCTTGTTGGGGGTGTGTTTAGGGCATCCCTATGAGAGGTATCTGTGGTGGATACATTGTGAGGTATATGGTGATCCTGGGGGTGAGAGCCTTCGTGGAGCGAAGCCCCGGGTAGGAGGTGCTATTTTAGCACAGACTGTTTTAGTCCCTATGAGAAGATAATCCTGTCTGATCCCCCTAGGACTTGATATCTCTTGAGAATCGGAACCTTGGGACCTATGTGCTCACCGCTCGCCCCTGAATGGGCAGGGGACGGACGTCTGGCTAGCTAGGACAATGCTACTACTACTAGGTTGTTAGCAGATAGTGTCAGGAGGTACGGGAGTTTGGGACCCACACCCTCCTTAAAGTCGCATAGTTACCTTGGTGGCCTGGGTAACTATGCCTCACAGTCTTAGTGTGCCGGTGGTATTTATCTGGGATGTCTTAGTACTGAGTGGTAGGGTGGCATCGCACCAGTTAGAACGTAGTAGGAATCAGCCTAGGCAGAGCGCACCGCCGATGATGGTGATCTTGTGGTTACGGGAGTACACGCTCTGCAGAGTTTTGAATCTATATATAGTCCGCTGCCTCGGCATGGCCTTTCCCTCCACCTACACTTCTCAAGAGTAGTGAGATGAGTCCTTCTATTCTCCCCCTAGTGTTACCCTTCCGGCTGTGAGCCACTAGGACAGGCTCCAAGAGGGAGTTGGACCTGTCAACTGAGTGCGAGAGTGTGAGATGTGTGTGATGGTGATGGGATGGGATGGATATGTGGATGAGATGGGTTAAAAATTGATGAACTATATTTATAATATTGGTCACTACTTACATAGGAAACTAGAGCCATGTATTAGGCCTCTTTGATTATATCCTCTGCATCCACCAAAAACTACATAGCAAAAGCAAAGCATAGGGTGGGAGATGTGGCCAGTACAAATTGTACTAAAAATTTTAATTTAGATTTGGATGATGGCTTGTCGACGCCCCTGAAGGATGAAAGAATTAGACGGTCTCATGCCTATGCTCAAGATGGTGCAAGAAGACGCTTTCATGATATCCCGTCTAATTCCATAACTATTTTGGATGCTAGATACTCTGATGATTCTACCATGTGGTGATGTAATAATTTATGTAAACCCCTCTATTGTACTCTTTTATTCGATGTATGGCTTTGTAATCGACTCTTATCGGATAATCGATGATTTGACCTCCTAGGTTATCAATATATCCTTCATTCTGTGTATTTTCCCTTCGTGGAAAATTAAGGATGTTTTAGTCATGGGCGCGAGAAGACGGCGGAGGCACGCCGTGCCATTTTTGGTGCGGCGGACGGGACGTCTGGGTGGCCAATTACGAAAGCTGACAGGCAGGGCCCGCCTGTCGGCGTGTGCGGGGTGACGCGCGATGCTGGCGGCCGACTTGGGCGTGGGCAGTGGCTGTTGGGCCGTTCGGCTTTGTGGGCTGCGGAGGGAGTGGGGGTGGGCAACTGGTCGAGCTGGGCTGCGGCACGCGGGGTAGCTGGGCCACGGCTACTAGGCTATGCTGGCCAATAGGGCCAGCACGGGGAAGGGAGCAACAGGCCAACTAGGCGGCATTGCTCTTTCCTTTTCTCCCTTTCTTCCATTTCCTTTTCTATTTCTATTTCTTAACCATGCAACTAAACAAGTTGTGGTCTTAAGTCAACAAGGTTAGTGACCATGGTGCACACACCATGGTAGGTCCACTAGGGTCTCATAGATTTGTTGGAAGCCATGTCCATGGTTAGTAGCATATATTTAGATATGTGATATAAAGGTTTATTTGATTTTATTATATTACATAAAATAAAATAAGAAGAAAATCCAATTCTTATAAATTGAATGCAAATGTTTCACTAACTCTTGGTGCTACTTGTGCAACTTATTGGATGCTTTCCTACATATCACTCACCAACCATGAGTTATTTTAGAAAAGTTTTGCTGGCTGTGGCTTTTGGTGTTTGTAATTTTTTGGGTTGTTATGGTCCTATCCTGTTATGAGAATCTCGTCCTCGAGATTTAAAAGTGTAACTTACTCTTCAAGCAGGTAGGGGTTGTAATAGAACCACCCAACTTATATAAGCTTAAGTCCAAATTAACCTGCCGAGACAGCTTAAGTTGCACCTAAGCCCATACAAACGTGGTAGTCCATGAAATCACGAAGGATTTTGAAATCATGAAACCACCCAACTTACAAGCAAGATCATACATGATTCAGTAACCACAATCCAAATATTACATAAAGTTTGCACGTAGCTCAAATGCCTTGGAGTTAACATGGGAGTATTACAACACCTTTTTAATTGAAGAATAGCGGAAGCAAAGTACTTTGAAATACCACACTCACATTTTATTTAAATACAGCGCCAGCTCAGAGTCAAATCCAACAAAAGCATCTGAGATAAGATATTAGGATTGACCGTGCCCATGGTCTACTAATCACCATATCGGGGGTAAAAACCCTCTTGTTGCCACCATACCTGCAACAGTGGGAATAAAACCCTAAGTACGAGAACATACTTAGCTAGACTTACCTGACAGAAGTAAAATAAAAGACTCTCAAGGATATGCAAGGCTTACTTGGTGGAGTTGAGTGGATAGTATAACTTTTGCAAAAAAAAAGCATTACTATTGTAAATCCTTCCTTTTAGTCTTTTAATTAATGTTTTGACATCCAGTTAAGTGAAGCTTATTTAAACTAGATTAGCACCTAGTCTATAGCCATCACATGATTAAGATTAAGCAATCAATAATAATAACCATATCTAGTTTGGTATTTCCATCATTATTCTTAATAACCATAATACATCATCCAGACCATCCTTGTGTTACTTAATTCTTATCATGGGGTCGAAGCTCGAGTCAAGTGTTCATGTCCAGGAATGATGGTGATTCGAATTAATTACTAACCAGCTAGCGAGGTATTCCCCACACAAACCCAGACATGCCTGCGCGAAGGCATCTTAGGTCACCATTGGTATTGTTCAGGACCGCTATGGACCATTCTACACCCAGAGGTTATCTGGTGCCAGGTAGCTCAAGACATTTCTTCCCACAGTACAACACCAGGTAGCTCAGAACATTCATGCCCATGGTCAACCCAGGCCTTTGACCCATCCCCCTTCCTTCGGTGTTATGACCTACATTTCAGTCACCAGCCCAAACAGAGCTACTAGGCTTCGGTGTTATGGTCATGTGTAAATACAGCCAACCGTGATCAAGATATCCACCTATATCTTGCAAGTGATAGGAATCACCTGACCTCTACCGGTCTAAGCATGGCTAAGCATAGATCGTTATACCAATACTAGTAAGGATCCAGGTATATATCCATAGTGGACAAGGTAGGAGTACGGATTAATGGTTTCATCCAACTCCTAGCGACCTAATGCACAATACAAGATTATACTCAAAGTGAATTTTATAAAAGAAAGGGTAGGAGGCTTATAATGGCTCCAGAGCTTGCCTTTCTCCAGAGCACTAGGATAGTGGTCAGGACACTTAGGCAGATCCCCTTCCTGCTCCTCTCCTAGAAGGTCCTACACGGACTCCTCTTGCTGCTCTGCCTTTGGATCCTCGTACAGTGCTACTAGAACTTGGTCCTACGATCTTGTATGATGCATATGCTAGTATAAAGACAACGAATGCACATGAGGTTCAAGGGATAGATGATGATGGATGATTGTATTCAAATGAATCATGTTAACTTCAGCAACCCATCACTATCACTACTAACAATCATGCATAACAACATCAACAACCATACACATGTATAAAGCGATTATATAAACTTGCACACTTTATTAGGATTATAATGAATGAACATAATCTAACCATAAAACTAAACTTGATCAAAAGAACAAACAGATCATACATACTCGAAGCACACATAGACATATTATAGTTGACCAAGAATAAACTTACTAGGTTATATTATCCATGAATTACTAAATAGGTAAAACAGGAACTACCATTTCGACTTCCTAGAAAAATCTGAGAAAATTACATAAGCTTAAGCATGCCTCAAAAAGTCTACCATAAAAGTTTTAGATCAAAACAGTAGGTATTGAAGCCTACACAAAAAAAGACAAGATAGCACATTTAACTAGGCCTAAAGTACTTTATACATAAAATGTGTGAAACAACAGATCTCAGAACATTTTTAGGTTCTTATTAGCACAAGATCAGTCCACAAAAATTATCAAGCATTTATCCCACATATATTATCTACAATGAATTTCTAAACACATAACCATAACTAGAGCCACAACTAGACAGAGCAATATTTACAGATGGCATAGCTAGTAAGCATTTTTCGCTGATTAAGCATGTCATCACAAGACTAACAAAACTAGAACCATATTTTTCTGACAAAAATATAATTACTTATGCATTTCTAAAGATATAATCATTTATTAAGAATAAATAAATCTACACAGAAAAGGATGAAAAAAGTTACATCACATATTTTTCATGCACAGATCCAAGCAAGAAAAAAATACTGCAACTTGAACCATCTCATTTGGACAAGAAATGAGCAAGATATGAATTTTAGAATCTTTTTCCCAAAATCTGGAAATGCATTTTCTTGAAAATCAAAACCCTAAACGCTAGGTGCAACCGGATCTGTACACCAGGAACTGTAAAACTGTTAGGTGCACCCGGTGCTAGGCGCCCAGATCCATGAACAACTGGGGCCCGTGGGTTCACGCGGGCCCACTGGTCAGTGGCCAGAAGCAGGGGACGGAGTCCCACCGATGGAATCTCGCTGGCGGTGAGGTTTTCGGTGATCGGGCCAGCACCATCGGCCTCGGCTCGATGAGGCGAACTGCCGGTGCCGAAGATGGAGCCGATGGCTCACCAGCGAGTGCTTGCCGGCGGCCATGGCGGCTCGGCGGCCACGCATGTCGGTGACGGCGCCATTTTCGGCGGCGGCCAGCTAGGACGAGGAGTGCGGGGGCTAAGTAAGGGTGAGGCGACTCCGATGCACATGGAAAGGAAGGAAAAGGGAGACGGAGGAGGTGAGGCCATGGTGGACAGTAAGCTTGTCGAGCTCTGGCCATGGCGGCGAACAGAAAACATGCCCGATTAGGCCTTACCTTGGCTCGATTCGATGAGGCGAGGATAGGCGAGGGTGGAGCACACGTGGGCGAGCTTGATGGTTGCTTTTTGGGCAAAAATGGCATGGTGGTGGCAGCGAATTGCGGCGGCGAGCTCACCGGAGCTCTGCTCGCGGTGACGGAGAGGAAATCGGCCAAATGGCCCTTCCCTAGGCGCAATTCGAGCGACAGTTGATGTGGCGAGGTGGAGCACAGCCAGGCGAAGCGGATGGCATGAGTGGTGGGGAGGACTGCGCTGCGGAGAGGCAGAGCTCCACGCGGTGGCTATGGCAGCTCCTGCGGCCAAGTTCGCTCGTGTGTGGAGAGTGGAGGTGGGGCGAGGGGAACGGAGTGGAATAGGGCGAGTAGGAAGGTGGGAGCGCATGGGCGCCTTAACGCTGCGTCGGGCCTTGGCACCACCCACCGTCGCTGGTGTATGGCCACACATGGCATGCGGCCTCTGGCCATGGTCGGCCGTCAAAATTTTAGTTTCTTTTCCCTGGCGGCCAAACAATAAGCCGTCACCGAAATTTGATTCTCATTACTTAAAATAAAATTTTCCTCTGCCCAAAAACTCCCAAAATAAGCCAAATTAAACGAAACTTATTTTGAGTGAAATGTAGCTCATGAAGAGTAGAACATTTCATCCAATTTGGTCCAAGTCTAATTCTACATAGATTTTGAAATATAAAATTCCAAATAAAAATACCTATAAATTCATTTTAATTAAAAAACAGCCCCCAAACCTGCCTTTTTCAACCTTTTTGAACATTTTCTAACCATTTTCATGAAAAGCAATAATTACAACTTTTGTTCCTTATAAAATTATCTATAAGGTTGGTTAAGCATGCACACACATGCATTAACTCTAACTAGATATTCAAAAAAGGTCAAACTAGATCACTCCAATAGCCAATTTCAGTCAAACTAGCCATGCAAGCATAATTAACCAATGTCATTAACATAAACATAGTTTCATTTTGTGACCTAAGAATATCTAAATTATTTTAGTAAACAACCATCAACCACTTGAGCATTCTTATCATGTTTCCACAAAAGACAAGCAATTACCTTACTAAATTTAGCATCACAAACCTTCATGACATGATTTATGCTAGTGCTCATGCATAACAATGCTTATGCTGATAAATGCAAGTGTTAATGCATGATTAAAGAAAGCTTAACACCAGGGGTGTTACTGCCCTTCCCCCTTAAGAAAATCTCATCTCAAGATTTGAATGAGTTAGTTACCATTGTTTATGAAAATCAGAATAAACCTCAGGAAGGTAAGAATCAATCTCCCAAGTTGCTTCATTATCATCGTGATGACTCCACAAGATCTTGTACGTCTTCACCACTCTATCACGTGGCACTCTGTCCTTGGTATCAAGGATCTGAATAGGTTCTTCTTGATACTCCAAGTCAGATCCAAGCTTGATTCCTCGTGGCTCAATTCTTTCTTGACTAGGAACACGTAAGCGCTTCTTGAGTTGTAACACATGGAAGACCGAAAAGATTGCACTCATCTCTAGAGGTAATTGTAACCTATAAGCCACTTCACCTTTCCTTTCTAGAATTCAATAAGGTCCAACATATCTTGGAGTGTGCTTTCTCTTCACTCCAAATCTTTGAACGCCTTTTGTTAGTGAAACTTGCAGGTAAACCTGGTCACCTATTTCAAACTCTAGTGGTCTTCTTCTCTTGTCAACATAACTTTTCTGATGAGACTGTGCAGCTCTTAGGTGCTCTTGGATAATTCTAACTTGTTGTTTCACTTCAGCTATGAAGTCAATGCCATAATACCTTCTTACCAGGTTTAATCCAGTTCAACGGGGTTCTACACTTTCATCCATACAAAGCTTCAAATGGAGCCTTCTTGATACTTTCTTGATAACTGTTGTTATAGGTAAACTCAGCTAGGGGTAGCCAACTTTCCCATGAACTTTCGAAGATACTACACAAGCCCTTAACATATCCTCTAGCACTTGATTAACTCTTTCAATTTGACCTAAAGTATGAGGATGATCACCAGAACCATGAACAAGATCAGTACCTAATTTTTCTTGTAGATATTGCCAAAAATGAGCCATAAACTGAGGCCCTCTATCAGACATTATGGTCTTTGGAACACCCTGCAATTGAACAATCTCTACCATGTAGACACCAGCATATTGTGGTGGTCGATAAGAAGTCTTGATAGGTATGAAGCGGGCAGACTTGGTAAGACGATCGACAATCACCCAAATTGAGTCATTTCCCTTCAAAGTTGTAGGGACTGCTGTGATAAGAGTCATGCTTATGTCCTCCCATTTCCAATCTAGGACAGGTGATGGTTGGACTGTTCCTGCTAGCTTCATATGAATAGCTTTGACTCGACAATAGGTATCACATCGGGCAACATAAGCTAAAATTTCCTTCTTCATTTTTATCCACCAAAAGTGAGGTCTTAGGTAATGGTACATTTGACTACTTCCTGGGTGGTAAGACAACTTGGAGTGATGAACTTGATCCATGGTCTCATTTTTGAGTGCCTTGTCATTGGGTACAACAAGACTATCATTAAACCACAGCACATCTTGCTCATTGAGATGGAAATGAGGAATTAGTGCTTCTTCCATTCTTTACTTCAAATAGAATATTCCTTGATCAGATTTTTGGCCTTCAATGATTTGACTTTCAAGCACATAGCCAATTTGAATTTGGAATAACATTTTAGGATGCATTAAATTCAACTCATCTTCAAATAATGGTGGTACAACATTGGAATGTGACTTTCGACTCAAGGCATTCGTCACAACATGTGCCTTGTTGGGATGATCATGCATTTGCATGTTATAATCCTTAATTAACTCCAACCATCTTCTTTGTCTCATGTTCAACTCGGTTCGTGTGATGATATATTCAAGACTTGTGTGATCTGTATAAAGGTTGCATACTTTTCCCAATAGATAATGCCTCTAGATCTTTAAAGCATGCACAACAGAGGAAAGCTCTAAGTCATGCAGTGGGTAGTTCACCTCATGCTTCCTCAATTGGTGTGAGGCATAAGCAATAACTCATCCTTCTTGCATGAGAACACAACCCAAACTAATTTTTGATGCATCACAAAACACATCAAAAGGTTTCTCGATATCGGGTTGCGCCAAAATTGGAGCAGTGGTTAGCAACTTTTGCAAGGTACAAAAAGCTTCTTCACACTCTTTTGTCCAGACAAACTGGTGCTCTTTCTGTAGTAAACTAGTCGTAGGCTTGGCAATGTTGGAGAAATCTAGAATGAAACCATGGTAATATCCAACCAAAACAAGAAAACTACAAACTTCTTTGACTGAGGTTGGGGCTTTCCAATCCATAACATCTTGAACTTTTCTGGGATCTACTAATACTCCTTCTTCGGACAAGATATGACCAAGAAAAGGAATTTTCTTGAGCCAAAACTCACATTTGCTAAACTTAGCGTACAATTTGTGTTCTCTCAATCTAGTCAAAATAATTCTTAGATGTTCTGCATGATCTACTTCATTCTCTGAATAGATTAGAATATCATCAATGAAGATAACCACAAACTTGTCTAGTTCTAGCATGAAGACTAAATTCATTAAATACATAAAGTATGTAGGAGCATTTGTCAAGCTGAATGACGTGACAATATACTCAAACAACCCGTATTTGGTAGAAAATGCAGTCTTTGGAATATCTTGTGGGCTAATCTTAATCTGGTGATAGCCTGACCTCAAATCTATTTTTGAAAACACCTTGGCCTTTGACAATTGGTCAAACAAGATATCTATACGAGGTAAAGGATACTTGTTTTTAATTGTCACAGCATTGAGTGGCCTGTAGTCCACGCACATTCATAGGGTGTGATCCTTTTTATGAATATTATGGGACAACCCCACTCAGAAGAACTTGGTTGAATGAAACCCTTGTCCAAAAGTTCCTTCAGTTGATTCCTTAGCTCAGCTAACTTATCAGGTGACATTCTATATGGCCTTCTTGAAATTGGTGTTGTTCCTAGTAATAGCTCAATTTTAAACTCCACATCTCGATCTGGTGGAAGACCTGGTAGATCATCAGGAAACACATCTAAAAATTTGCACACCACGGGAATCTTGGAAAGTTCTACAACTTGGGTGGCACAAGACATGTTGACCAGATTGAATTTTCAATGTAGACATACTTCAAATCGACTACCATTCATGGGATCTATCAAAGAGAGGGTTCTGCTATTAGTGTTCAACATCACCTTCCACATCTTCATCCAACTCATTCCCAGAACCACATCTATGACCAAACCTGGTAACACTACAAGATTTTCCAAAATCTTCCGATTTCCAATCTCGATAGTGGCATTGTGTACCATCCATCTAGAAGATACATCAGTTCCTATTGAACTGATGTGGAGTAGATAATCTAATTCTGTTACCCTTTGATCATGCCTTTGTGAAAAATTGAGGCTCATGAAGGAGTGCGATGATCCAGAATCAAACAAGACAACGACAGGATGTTGATTAACAAGAAACCTGCCAGCCATTATAGGTTCTTCTTCAGGAACTTCTTTAATAGCAGTGTACTATGGATGACCTACTCTGTTTCTTCTTCTTGGACTGTGAGTGCTTCTTAACTCCCATTGAACTTTTTGATTCATGTCTTTTCAGGGGCATGGCAGACTTAGCTTTTTGGTACTTCTTCTAAGGTGGTTGGAGCCTTGTACCTAGTGTAGGGAGATGATACTGAGGAGGAACTGCCACATGACAAATTATTATGAAAGGTCCTGGCTCGAGAGCTCTCTTACAGCTCTTATACGTAGCATAAACATTAGTATTATTCTCTTGAGCCAAACACTAATCAACAAAATCATTGAATGTGGTGCAAGAGGAAGTTCCCACATACTTTTCCATCTTGGGGTGAAGACCTCTCTTGAAGCATTCAATCTTTTTCTTATCTGTGTTGACCAATTCTCAAGCATAACAAGAGAGATTATTGAAGTCATGCAGATATTCAGTAATGGTCTTGGTATCTTGAGTAAGCTTCATGAATTCAGTCCTCTTGATTTCCATTAACGCTGATGGAGTGAGCTCCGCTCGAAAAGCAGTAATGAATTGCTCCCAGGTAACTGAGACATTAGCACCCAAGGTGGTACGATAATTAGTGCACCAAATTTTTGCTCGTCCTTCCAGTGGATGAGCAGCGTATTCTGTCTTAAGCTCTTTGGTCAGCTTTAACAGATGAAACTTGTCTTCCATAGTATCGATCCAATCCTCAGCTTCCAATGGCTCGAAGGCTTCCTTGAACACCAGAGGTTGTGTATCCAAAGTCCTTAAAAGTGTTGTGCTGATCCACTTCATTGCTCCCTTGGTGGTTATTGTTAGCAATGTTGCGCATCATCTCTTCCATGTGGTGTTGTAGACCTCCATATTGAGTTGGCTTCCCTAGAATGGAGCCAAGGACCGCTCCATCGTGGGTAAAAAGGAAAGAGGAGGTAGGTGAGCGTGATCGCTGTCAGTGTCACGTCTACCACCACCACTCTTACCACGAGTAACGTTATGGTGAGTGTCCACCATCTGCATATTTTAGCAATAAGTAATTATTAGATAATGTTGTACTAATTGTGTGAAATGTATAATTATGTAAACCAAATGTATTATGGAAATTAAATTCAGAAAATAAAGCGGAGGCACAATAATCCATCTTCACAACCCAACATTACTAATTATATTATTGTAAGGACATCGCCCAGCATTCACATAAGAACCAACATTCTGCCAAAATACATAACATCCAAGGTTCCAAATCCTTCCAAGGATACACTCGAATTGGCACAAAAGTCTCAACGTACCATCACGGATATTCCTTACAAGGTGGAATGGTCATATCCACTGCCGTTCTGCTTCAAGGAGACATTTGGCAGATAGTGTTCTATATCTCACTTGATCACAACTCTCATGAAACGAATATTAAGTTGGTGGATTTTATCAAAAAGAGGTAAGTTTCTTTTCATAAGGGGAGAGAAATGCAATGCCATGATATGAGCTTGCAACATGATGCATGCACGTACTTACATCCTCACAACCTAACAATTCTAACATTCTATGCGGTGGCATACAAACATTCTCTCATATATACGCAACTAAAATCATTCTGCATATTTATGTTGATAGTGTACCTACAGAAAATTCATTTCAGCCCAACCCATACATGCCCATGCAATTCGATGAAAAAATCCATGCACTTCCAAACAAGGTGAAAACACTAATTACTTGCACCCCCTCCATCTATGTATATCCCCAAATATACATACATGTAGTTGCAAGCTACCCGAATCATCACCAGAAGACGGCATCGTCAGAAGACGAAAAACCCACACATGGGACACTTTCATATAAACATGTGTGTGACATGTAAATATTTTAGTGTCATATAAGCACTCCCCTAGATTGGTAGTGTATCCGATCATGCTCTCACAACTCACACTTATGTGAGGCATAGAGGCAAAATGATCCATACATTACCATTCCAGCGAATGGCACCCATACGAATCCACCATTGTATGGGCAACGGCAAAGAGAAAATATGGTGCAATCCCCAAGTTAGTACTTAAATAAGCCACCTGGAATCCTATACTGGGCATAATGGATATGACACGGGCACACTCTTAAGTTTTAAATCATAGATTTAAACACCTATATATAGCTATAAGTTGGCAATTAGTTTTGTAAAACAAAAACTTTTGTTTAAAATACACATGTGAGCAATAATATACTAAACCATGCTCCGATAGCAGCTGTAACAGAACTGCCCAATTTATATAAGCTTAAGTCCGAATTAACCTGCCGAGACAGCTTAAGTTGCACCTAAGCCCATACAAACCCGGTAGTCCATGAAATCAAGAAGGATTTCAAACCAACTTACAAAGAAGATCGTACATGATTCAGTAACCACAGTCCACTACACACAGCTCAAATACATCAGAGTTTACATGGGAATATTACAACACCTTTTTAATTGAAGAATAGCAGTAGCAAAGTACATGGAAATACCACACTCACATTTTATTTAAATATAGTGCCAGCTCAGAGTCAAATCCAACAAAAGCATCTGAGATAAGATATTAGGATTGACCGTGCCCATGGTCTACTAATCACCATATCAGGGGTAGAAACCCTCTTGTAGCCACACAAGTGTACATCATACATGCAGCAGCAGGAATTAAACTCTGAGTACGAGAATATACTCAGCTAGACTTACCCATAGATGTAAAATAAAAGACTCTTAAGGATATGCAAGGCTTATTTGGTGGAGTTGAATGGATAGCATAACTTTTGCGAAAAAAGCATTACTATTGTATATCCTTACTTTTAGTCTTTTAATCAATATTTTAACATCCAGTTAAGTGAAGCTTATTTTAACTAGATTTGCACCTAGTCTATAGCCATCACATGATTAAGATTAAGTAATCAATAATAATAACCATATCTGGCTTGGCATTTCCTTCATTATTCTTAATAACCATAATACATCATCCAGACCATCCTTGTGCTACTTAATTCTTATCACGGGGTCAAAGCTCGAGTCAAGTGTTCACTGTCCAGGAACAATGGCGATTTGAATCGATTACTAACCAGCTGGCGAGGTATTCCCCACACAAACCTAGACATGCCTGCATGAAGGCACCTTAGGTCACCGTTGGTACTGTTCAGGTAAAGTCGTGGGACCGCTATGGACCATTCTACACCCAGAGGTTATCCGGTGCCAGGTAGCTCAAGACATGTCTACCCATGGTACAACACCAGGTAGCTTAGAACATTCTTGCCCACGGTCAACCCAAGCCTTTGACCACTCCCCCTTCCTTCGATGTTATGACCTACATTTCGGTCACCAGCCCAAACAAAGCTACTAGGCTTCGTGGTCCGAACGACTTATCCTTCTAGCTAAATGTGGGGCATGAGTTCAACATGACTTGAGGGCCGACAACGCTACCGACCTTAAGCAACACCACAGGGATAGATAAGCACCCAAGACCTCTATGCCTTGTTGCATCTCTATCACAACCTGTCGGGTCTCCAATCCATTATCACATGATTATATTCCACAATAGCAAATACAGCCAACCGTGATCAAGATATCCACCTATATCTTGCAGGTGATAGGAATCACCTGACTTCTACCGGTCTAAGCATGGCTAAGCATAGATCGTTATACCAATACTAGTAAGGATCCTGTATATATCCATAGTGGACAAGGTAGGGAGTATGCATCAATGGTTTCATCCAAATCCTAGCATTATAAAAGAGAGGGTAGGAGGCTTATAATGCTCCAGGGCTTGCCTTTCTCCAAAGCACTATGGTAGTGGTCAGGACACTCAGGCAGATCCCCTTCCTGCTCCTCCTCTCCTGGATGCTCCTGCACAGGCTCCTCTTGGTACTCTACCTCTAGATCCTCGTATAGTGCTACTGGAACTTGGTCCTACGATCTTGTATGATGCGTATGCCAGTATAAGGACAATGAATGCACATGTGGTTCAAGGGATAGATGATGATGTATGATTGTATTCAAATGAATCATGTTAACTTCAGCAACCCATCACTATCACTACTAACAATCATGCATAACAACATCAACAACCATACACATGTATAAAGCGATTATATAAACTTGCACACATTATTAGGATTATAAAGGACGAACATAATCTAACCATAAAACAAACTAATCAAAGGAACAAACAGATCATACATACTCCAAGAACACATAGACGTATTATAGTTGAACAAGAATAAACTTACTAGGTTATATTATCCATGAATTACTAAATAGGTAAAACAAAAACTACTATTTCGACTACCTAGAAAAATCTAAGAAACTTATAGAAGCTTAAGCATGCCTCAAAAAGTCCACCATAAAAATTTCAGATCAAAACAGTAGGAAAGCCTACACAAAAAAGACAAGATAGCACATTTAACTAGGCCTAAAATAGTTTATACATAAAAAGGTGTGAAACAACGGATCTTACAACACTTTTAGCTCCTTATTAGCACAAGATCAGTCCACAAAAATTATCAAGCATTTATCCCACATATATTATTTACTATGAATTTCTAAACACATAACCATAACTAGAGCCACAACTAGACAGAGCAATATTTACACATGGCATAGCTAGTAAGCATTTTTCATAGATTAAGCATGTCATCACAAGACTAACAAAACTAAAACCATATTTTTCTAACAAACATATAATTACTTATGCATTTCTAAAGATATAAGAATTTATTAAGAATATATAAATCTACATAGAAAAGTATGATAAAAGTTACATCACATATTTTTCATCCAAGCAAGACAAAAATACTGCAACTTGAACCATCTCATTTGGACAAGAAATAAGCAAGATATGAATTTTAGAAGCTTTTCCCAAAATCTGAAAATGCATTTTCTTGAAAATCGAAACCCTAAACGCTAGGTGCACTCGGATCTGTACACCAGGAACTGTAAAACTTTTGGGTGCACCCGGTGGTGTGCGCCCAGATCCACGGAGAACTGGGGCCCTGGGTTCATGTGGGCCCACTGGTCAGTGGCCGAAAGCAGGGGATGGAGCCCCGCCGGTGGAATCTCACCGGCGGTGAGGTTTTCGGTGACTGGGCCGGCACCATCGGCCTCGGCTTGACGAGGTGAACCTGCCGGTGCCGAAGATGGAGCCGATGGCTCACCAGCGGGTGCTTGCCAGTGGCCACGGCGGCTCGGCGGCCATGCACGTCGGCGACGGCATCATTTTCGACGGCGGCCAGCCAGGACGAGGAGCGTAGGGGCTAAGCGAGGGCGAGGTGACTCCGATGCACATGGAAGGGAAGGAAAAGGGAGATGGAGGAGGCGAGGCCACAGTGGACCACGAGCTCATTGATCTCCGGCCAAGGCGGCGGACAGAAAACATGCCTGATTGGGCCTTACCTTGGCTAGATTCGATGACACGAGAGCAGGTGAGGGTGGAGCTTGATGGCTGCTTTTTGGGTGAAAATGGCACGGTGGTGCGGCGAATCATAGCGGCGAGCTCGCTAGAGCTCTACTCGCAACGGCGAAGAGGAAACCGGCCAAATGGCCCTTACCCAGGCGCGATTCGAGCGGTGGTTGATGCGGCGAGGTGGAGCGCAGCCAGGCGAAGCGGATGGCGCCAGTGGTGGGGAGGATTGCGCAGTGGAGCGGCAGAGCTCCGCGCGGCAGCTATGGCAGCTCTGGCACCCACATTCGCTCGTGTGTGGAGAGTGGAGGTGGGGTGAGGGGAATGGACTTGAATAGGGCGAGCAGGAGATGGGAGCGCATGGGCGCCTTAACGCCGTGTCAGGCCGTGGCACTACCCACTGTCACCGGTGTACAGCCACCACATTGCGTGCAGGCCTCTAGCCATGGTCAGCCACCAAAATTTTAGTTTCTTTTCCCTAACGGCCAAACAGTAAGCCGTCACCGAAATCTGATTCTCATTACTTGAAACAAAAATTTTCTCTACCTGAAAACTCCCAAAATAAGCCAAATTAGACAAAATTTATATTGAGTGAAATGTAGCTCATGAAGAGTAGAACATTTCATCCAATTTGGTCCAAGTCCAATTCTTCATAGATTTGGAAATATAAAATTCCTAATAAACATACCTCATTAATTCATTTTAATTGAAAAACAGCCCCCAAACCTACCTTTTTCAACCTCTTTGAACATTTTCCAACCATTTTCATGAAAAGCAATAATTACAGCTTTTGTTTCTTATAAAATTATCTATAAGATTGGTTAAGGGTGCACACACATGTATTAACTCTAACTAGATATTCAAAGCAAGTCAAACAAGATCACTCCAAAACCCAATTTCAGTCAAACTAACCATGCAAGCATAATTAACCAATGTCATTAACATAAACATAGGTTCATTTTATGACCTAAGCATATCTAAATTATTTTAGTAAATAACCATCAACCACTTGAGCATTCTTATCATGCTTCCACAAAAAACAAGCAATTACCTTACTAAATTTAGCATCACAAACCATCATGACATGATTTATGCTAATGGTCATGCATAATAATGCTTATGCTGATGAATGCAAGTGTTAATGCATGATTAAAGAAAGCTTAAAACTAGGGGTGTTACAGGGGTAGAGCTTCCTCATTTCTGACTCCTTCTCCCAAGTTGCTTCTCATTCTGTGTGATTGCTCCACTGAACGTTGCATATTGGTATACTGGTGCTTCTGGTTTCTTTGGTGGCTCTGTCCAGAATGTGGGTGGGGTGCTCTCTGTACTCCAAGGTGTCCTAGATATCAAGTGTCTTTGTGGGTATCGGTTGCTTTGGTAGCTTCAAACACTTGCGCAACTGTGGCATATGGAACATTGGGTGCACTCCTGCTAGTTGCTCAAGTAACTCCACCTTGTAGGCAAGCTTGCCAACTCTGGCACAGATCCTGTATGGTCCCACATACCTTGGGGCTAGCTTTCACTTCACATGGAATCTAATTATTCCTCGAACCGGGGAGACCTTGAGGTAGACATAGTCCGCAACTTCAAACTCGAGGTCTCTACGGCTCCTGTTAGCATAGCTCTTCTGACGGCTCTAGGCAATCCTTAGATTCTCTCGCACTTGGGCGACTCCTTCTTTGGCCTCTTTGATGGTGACAAGGCCAAAGAATGATCTTCCTCCTACTTCTGACCACATCAAGGGTGTTTTGCACAGTCTCCCATACATGGCCTCAAATGGTGACATCTGGAGACTGGCTTGGTAGCTGTTGTTGTAAGAGAACTCGACAAAGGACAAACACTTCTCCCAATTTGATCCATATTTTAGAACACAAGCTTGAAGCATGTCCTCAAGGATCTGATTCACTCTCTTCGTCTAACCATCTGTCTAAGGGTGGTAAGCGGTATTGTAATCTAGCTTGTGTCCTATGGCATTATTCAAGGCCTTCTAGAATTTGGACGTATACTGAGGTCCATAGTCAGATATCATGCTCTTCAGGGCCCCATGCAACTTGACAACAGTCAACATACAGATCTGCTAGTTATCCAACTCGGGTTTCATTCTTGATGGCTAGGAAATGAGCTACCTTGGTCAAATGATTAACTATCACCCAAATAGCATCATGGCCCTTCCGGGATCGAGGCAGTCCCATGATGAAGTCCATAGATATGCTATCCCACTTCTATTCAGGTATCTCAAGTGGCTTCAGTAGTCCTGCAGGTCCCTTGTGCTCAGCTTTGATGCGTTTGCAAATGTCACATCTAGCAACATGTCCTACGATATCTAATTCCATGTTCTTCCACTAGAATTTTCTCTTCAAATTAGCATACATCTTGGTACTACTTGGGTGGATATAATATTTGGAGTTATGTCCTTCTGATAGGATCTCATTGCGGATAGCTAGGATTGCAAGCACACAAATTCTTTTCTTGTACCAATAGGTACTTGCTTATCTTCACTGAATTCTGGGCACTTGCCTTGTGTCAGGAGCTCATGTATCTCCCAAATCTCTGGGCAATGGCGCTGGGCTTCACAGATCCTATCCATGAGGGTGTAGTGCACACGAAGCTCATTCAACAGGCCCTGGGGTATCACCTCAAACTATAACTCATCAATGCCCTCTTGCAACTCCTTGGGCAAAGCAGTAGTGAACAAGGCATGGCAATGGCTCTTGCGGCTAAGAGCATCAGTGACTACATTAGCCTTTCCTAGGTGGTAAAGGATCTCCACACCATAGTCCTTAATCAACTCAGGCCAATGACACTACCTCATGTTTAGATCTTCCTGAGTGAAAAAGTACTTCAGGCTCTTGTGATCAGTGTAGATTTCACACTTATTCCCAATCAGGCAGTGCCTCTAAATCTTCAATGCATGGATCACGGCTGCAAGCTCGAGATCGGGGTAATGCTGATCATGCTCTTTAAGCTGATGGGAAGCATAGGCAATGACTTTCCCATTTTGCATCAAAACACAACCAAGCCCATGGCAAGATGCATCACAATAGATCGCAAAATCCTAGTGGATATCAGACAAGGCAAGGACAGACATTGTGGTGAGCTTCTCCTTCAGGGTCTGGAAACTCTGTTCGCACTGAGGAGTCCATTCAAACTCATTGGTCTTCTTTAGGAGGTTGGTCATGGGGCGACTATCTTGGAGAAGTTCTCAATGAATTGGTGATAATATCTAGCCAATACCAAGAAAATCCTCACATCGATCACATTCTAGGGCTGCTCCCACTCCTTTACTGTCTCAATCTTGGGCAAATCAACAGCTACTCTTTCAGCATTGAGTACATGGCCTAGGAAAATGACCTCTTCAAGCCAGAACTCACACTTGCTGAACTTGGCATAGAGCTGATGCTTTCGCAACTTCTCCAACACTATCCTCAGATGTTGTTCATGTGCTTCGATGATGGCAGAATTGATAAGAATATTGCCAATGAAGACCACCACAAACTTATCCATCTCCTGTATGAACTCTTTATTCATCATGTTCATAAAATAAGCTGGTGCATTCGTAAGACCGAAGGTCATGATGGTGTACTCAAACTGCCCATGTTTGGTGACAAAAGCTATCTTGGGAATGTCCTCTTCTCTGATCTTCATCTGATGGTAGCCTGATCTAAGATCAATCTTGGAGAAGTACTTGGCATTATGCTACTGATCTAGCAGGTCATCAATCCTTGGCAGAGGGTACTTGTTCTTGATGGTCACGGCATTCAAGTTCCTGTAATTAATGCACATCCTCTGCGAACCATCCTTCTTCTTAACAAACAGAACATGAGATCCCCAGGGCGAGGCACTGGGCCCAATGAACCCTTTCTCGGATAGCTCCTAAGCTATTTCTTAAGCTCCTTAAGCTCATTAACTACCATGTGGTAGGGTCGCTTAGAAATAGGACTTGTACCACGCATCAAGTTTATCATGAACTCAACATCCCTGTCTAGTGGCATTCCTGGTAGCTCTTTGGGAAAGACATCGGGGTACTCACAAACTACAGGCACTTTCTCGAGTGACTTCTCTTCAAGGGCACACAACATGGAAACATCTGTCCCCTTGTTCAGCTCACATCTGATTTGGTGACCACTTGGATGGGTTATATTCACAAATCTAGGTGAGCAAGATATCACTCCCCTATTCTATGTTAACCAATCCATCCCTAGAATGACATGTAGGCCTTCGAGGGTAGCAAGGTAAGATTGGCTAGAAAGGTAAGACCCTCAATTGTGATACTCTGTCCCTTACATCTCTTGGTACAATAGAAGTTTCCCAAAGGTGAACTGGTGTATAAGGCTTCTTTTCGTGGAGTAACAATTATATGGTGCTCTCGTGCAAACATGGAGGATATATAAGAACATGTAGGACCTGAATCAAAGAGCACAGAAGCCTTCACTCCATGCAACAAAAACATACTGTACACCATGTCGGGGGCAGCCTGGGCGGCCTCTGCTGCTAGGTTGGTGAGGCGGACATGGGGTGCTCCAGTCGGCACCTGCTTGTACGGGGTACCCTGGTTCTACCTTACGGGCACTGGTGTAGCTGGTGCAGCCTTGTTCGGGCACTCGGCTGCCTTGTGACCTGGCTGGCCATAAGTGAAGCACGTGTAGGTCGCGCTGCCTATGAGGGTTGGCACGGTGGCCTTCCATGTGCTACCACCTGGTGCGACATGAGTGTACACCTGGCGGTCCTGAGCAGGGCGAGGGTAGTTGTTGGTGTAGTTACCACCGCCCCTGCCTGAACTGTGTGCAGCTCCCTGTGTGAAGTGAGAGCGAGGAGGCTAAGACACCTCACCACGCAACCTTTGTGGGGTAGGTGCGCAGGAGGTGCCCTCAGCACGACGCTTCTTAGTCTTGCTAAGCGCCTCCTTCTCTGCATAAACCTCATCGCGGTCCTTCTCAATCTCCATGCACCTATCAATCATGTCATGCAGGGTGTGGCTCTTGTGACTTGAGAGGGAGAGCCTAATGTAGCTATACAAGCCCTTGCGGTAGAGGTACATCTTCTCCTTCTCAGAGTTCACCACTAAGGCGGGTGCATAGCACAGCAGGTTGGTGAAGCGAGTGGCATACTCATGCACCTTTTCAGTTCCCATGGTGATGTTGCAGAACTCATTCTCCTTCTTCTCTAGGGTGCCCTCGCAAATGAAGAATGCATAGAACTCCTCCATGGACTCATCCCAGGAGATGTTAGCAGGGTCATGGTGGATCTCATAGAACTGTCCCACCAAGCTCGTCCAGCGTCAACAAGCTGGTGAGTAGCCATGCCAATACACTCCTTATCAGTGCAAGTGGTCAAGTCCAGCTTCTTCTCAATCTCCTTCTGCCAGTCATCAGCAGTGATGGGGTCAGTCCTAGTGCCAGCAAATATAGGGGGCCTCAGCTTGAGAAAGAACTCTAGCTTCTTGTAGTAGTCATCACGTGTCTCCCTATGGTGGGGGCGCAACACGTTCTCAGCCAAGGCACAAATAAGCTCGGTCTGCTGAGCCATCATGTCTGCCAAAAGTGGCAAAAGTGGTGTTGGCAGAGCTCCTCCTCCAGCAGCACCCTCTAGCTCAACAGCAGGGGGTGGCCCTCCAGCTACGCCTGAAACAGGCGGCTCAATAGTAGGTGGTGATCCTCTAGCCGTGCCTCCAGCAGACGGCTCAACAACAGGCGACAGTCCTCTAGTCGCAGGCTGTGGGGTGGTAGCACAGGGTGGCTCCTCAAAGTTGAGGGGTATGTGACCAACGCATCCACGACCACGACCCTATCCATGACCACGTCCATGGCCGATAGGGGGCGCAGGGGAAGGGGAGTGGTTGTTTAGGTGGCTGGAACGACGAGTGGACATCCTGCTTAACATATATCTCAGATTAGGGCACACGTGCATGTGATATAACTTGACATTAAATAATGTAATAATTAACATAGCTTAAATGATTTAAAAGAATTTAAATCTATCCAACACTCATACAAAGAAGCATGAAGATCCATAAATATGCGATAAAATCTAAACATCCATTACATCAAGTTATTACATGGTGATGTCTCTAACAGCTCTGCTAGAAGACTCATAGGAAACGTACTACACTTAGGTACTTTTAGCAAAAGGGGTGGACAAACTACTCAACAACATGGTGAGACTAGTCATACAGCCATGCAGGGCCCAACATCACTCCTGATCCTACAACACTACTAAATTATCCCTGAGGACTAGCTCAAGATGTAAGCTGAGGTGGGGATACCAATGCTAGAAGCTCGGATCTGCTCATCGGTCATGTGAAGGTGAGAGACGTAAAATGAGCCTCCTTGAGCTAAGGAGTGGGCACTGACTGTCCGCTAAGTCCTGTGGTGGGGCATCCCTTCCAGTTGAGGCGAGATTGCCCCAGCTCAAATGTCTCAACTCTAACCTTCTTGCGGGCTCGCAAGGGAAGCTCGTTCTATAGATCTTGATACTATCTAACTCTCTTGCGATCTGACCTCTTCTAAGCCTCCATGCTGCAATCAAGCTTGTCCATGAGGTATGCTACCTTGTGGACGTACTTGATCATGTGTCCCTAGTTCTAGCCGGCAAGAGTGTATGCCTCCAGCAACTTCTCACGTTGAGCCTTACACTGCTTGTGAAGTTTGTCCCTGTAGGAGGCATCCCGACTCTGCTTCTGGAGACTCCTCGCATATTCTTCCTTCTTCTCAGCTAGAGTGGTCTCAAGCTCCCCGATCTTCCTATTGAGGTGGCTATCATGGATCTGAAGCTTCTCCATCTCGTTCATCAAACTAGCGATCTGACCCTGGCGAGTGTGCTCCTTGCACTCTAACTCATGCTCTAGGTCTGCAATCTTCTGCTTATAGGCTGCCTCCTTGTTATCTGACTTGCTAATCCTCTCGTCAACCTCCATCAAGTAATTATGGTCATGGTGCCCCTTTTGCTCTAGCTCGACAATGTACTTGTGCTGGCACTATAGGTACATCTCGGAAGTGCGGAGGCAAGGGTTGCACTCAACTCTGGTAGACTGCTCGATGGCGATCTCCTCCCAAGTACCCTGGTGGGCATCGAGGGCAGGAGGGAGCAGATGAAAGTAGCTGTCCTTCAGATAGTCAGTCGCATTGTGCAGTACAGTCGAAGTGTTGGTGTGGTTGTCGAAGGCGAAGTCGATGAAGGCTACGACTCTAGGCAGGTCCACACTTGCAGGTACGTTGATGTGGACTGCCTTGTAGCCCTCAATGCCTCCTCCAAGGATGGGCTTGCCACGACAAAGGCACTCAACATTCTCCGTGGGAACACCAAGCTTGGTGAGAACCTCGCGAAGGATGTGAGCGTAGCCTCCATACTCTGCTATATCGAGTCTGAACTCAATGATGTCCATCTTCAGTGGACCAAGCGGCGATCTGGGATCCATGTGTAGGTTGACATGAGAATGGAATTAGAAATGTTGTAGATAGAGATAAGTGTTGACGGTGGATATACCATAAAAATACACACTCAAAACACTGTCAACATGCCTCGGTTCCAAGGAAGAATGGCATAACATGAGCATATTTTATCAATAAGTAGTTCCACTTGTACTCTTAGCTTGTGATTTTAGGAAACAGTAAAATGCACCTTGGTGGGACACAATGAGGTGGTCGGCCGACCCCCACATGAGCTCCTCCTTCGAGCATGATCCATGCCAAGCTCCTTGGAGTGTAAATGAGCCCTCAGATCAAGTTGTGTTTGTGTCCAATGGCTCAAGCTCATTGCACATGGATTCTTGGGCCCACAAGGAAGCAAGCAATGTGACAACTATCCAGAAGAACACCGAGCCACTTCACATGATAGGTGGGGACATCATCTAGAAGCTCTAGCCAGGCCCACCTGCTAGTGAGGGGGTCGGTCGACCCCCACCCTATGGGTCCCAAGGTCGGTTGGCCTCCCACCGATTCTTGCATTCCACCATGCACCTGGCTTGATCACAGACATCCATTCAAGGTGGTTTTAAGGTCGGTTCATCTAAGGGTGTAGAGAGGAGGAGCACACGGATCGCTCACATGGGACCCCTCCCTTCCCTTATATAAGGAGGCTGCCAGCACCCTTCGAAATCATCAGAACATCA
Organism: Bothriochloa decipiens; assembly: GCA_023333625.1. Classification (NCBI taxonomy): domain Eukaryota; kingdom Viridiplantae; phylum Streptophyta; class Magnoliopsida; order Poales; family Poaceae; genus Bothriochloa; species Bothriochloa decipiens. Next base: position 25,966,022 of record CM041641.1, on the reverse strand, counting down.
CAGAAAGTCACACATTTCAAGCTCCAATCTAGAGTAGTAGTTAATCTAGAGTGGGAGTTAGAGTCGAGTCAAGCGAAGCTCAGGGTCTCCAGAGTCATCTTCTAGAGAGTTTGGTATGGCTCTTGTACCTTTTCTCTTTTGTAAGACTTTCCTTTTATTAATATATTATTCTTGCTTTACTTTACTTAGTATTTGCTTAGTGCAAGTCTATAGTCTTTATAGCCTTGTTGTGTGCTTGTCTTAGTAGTATAGTTGCCTTATTTTGATTGGTTTCCTGTAACCAACTCCTTGTGTGCGTATCATTGTCCTATCTTGCATAGGAGCTTTAACTATCTGATCGTTAGTTAGAGTTGTAAGAGTAAGTGTGAGCATGGTGCTCAGACTTAGTATTATCTTTGATTGCCACTAGTCCGCACGGACAGTTCATGAGCGCACTTTCGAGAGGTGACAGTCTAGGGTGGCATTAGGGTTTTCTCACTATGTTCGGACTAGTTCTTAAAACACAGGGTGCCCATAAGAGTATAGTGCTTTAGTACGAGTTCTGTCTCCTACTTTCTTGCTGTCCCCACTATGGAAGCAGTAAGGCACCAGTCTAGATTGAGTCATCTATCTATTACAATTAGGTTCACAGAAGTAAAGTAAGATACATAGGAGTCCTATACTCACTCGTTGTCCTCCCACCTAGCTAGCTCTCTACCAGTTAGCTTTAGATTAGGATTGTTGTGATCATTTACCTATCCTTCCCTTTTATTCACTTACCCCCCTTTACACTAGTGATACTAGATTGTAGTAGACACAAGGATCTCTTTTCCCTTTTATTAAATATTCCTAGCTACCACTTTCCCCTAGGAAAATATAAATTAAGATACCTTAGAATACTCCTGGGTGAAGTGCTACAGCAGTATATTTTGTGCGCTTGCGAAGTTATCTAAAAGACTTAGAATTTACCCAACAGGCATTTCTAGTGCCATTGCCAATCTTTGGTAGTGACGCTAAGAAATCCCAACAAGCATTTCTACCGCCGTTGCTAGGGAAAGCGTTGGCCTAGGAATTTTTAATTAAAGTGAATCCGGAGTCTACTATTAGTGTAGTACCAATTAGTTGTAGAGGGGCTTATCCCCCTGCCTTTGTTTGTCTTTATCATGAAGCTAGGCAGGGTGAGTGAATTCCAATTCAAAGGCAACAACACTATTGAATTCACTCAAGGAAGAAGGTTCAACGCCAAGCATTAAGGAAGCTATGGCTACCCAAAAGACCATCTCTGAGTATTCTACGCCGTTAGCTGACTATGTCACCATGGGTCCATAGCTTAACCTGGGGGATGTGACTTTTAAGCCTAAGCTTGGGCTTATCAATATGGTGCAAGCAAATCCATTATGTGGAAAGCCACATGAGGATGCCAATGCCCACCTCCAACACTTCCTCAAGGTGTGTGGCACCTTCACTATCAAGAATGTCTCAGCAGATGCCATCCATCTTTGCCTTTTCCCATTCTCATTATTGGGAAGGTGAAGCAATGGTTCTACGCCAACAAGAGTGAATTCACCACCTGGGAGAAGTGTGCCAATGCATTTCTCAAGAAGTTCTTCCCGATGGGTAAAACCAGTGCCCTTCATGGAAAGATTTTTAGCTTCTAACAGCAAGCTGATGAGATGATTCCTAAAGCATGGGAGCGTCTCTAGGAGTACATTCATGCTTGTCCTCATCATGGGATAGAGGAATGGCTCATCATTCAAGGTTTCTACCATGGCCTGATCAGTTTGGCTAGGAGTCACCTTGATGCTGCCACTGGAGGAGCATTCTTGCAATACAATGTCAAGGATGCCAAGGACCTCATAGAGAAGATGGTTACAAACCAAAGATGGATTGAGAAACACCTTTAGCCCAAGAAGGGAGGTTTCCACACCCTCAATGAGGTGGATATGCTCTTAGCCAAAATGGACCTATTGATGAAGGAGATAGAAGAAGGTTCCACGAAGGAACAAGAGGCCATTCAATCTCATGCTACCGCATGAATTGTTGAAGCTGATCCATGGTGCGAGGTGTGCGGAGGAGAAGATCATTCATGAAATAATTGTCTTGAAACAAAGGAGGAAGTGAGCTTCATCAACAACAACAACAATGGGTATCAGCCCCAATAGTAGCAACAAGGATGGAACTCGCGCCCCTTCTACCAAGGAAACCAAGGTAACGGTTATAGTAATAATTTCAATAATTCTTATGTGAACCAACCTTCTTTAAGAGATCTTATCTTAGGCCAAACTAAAATCAATGATAGTATCAACAAGAAAATGATACCTAATGATAAGATTCTTGAAAATTTAAGTGAGAAAAGGGATAGCTTTACTTCTGCTATGAAAAATCAATTGAGCTTTAACAAAATGCTAGAAACACTATTAGCTCAGTTAGTAGTAGCTATCCCATCCTTCAAGCAAGGTAAGATTCCATGAAAACCTGAGGATCCAATTGAGGGTGTTAAATTGGTAACCAAGAGGTTCAGTAAGCCTCCACCATGCTCCAATTAGGGCTATCTTCTTGATCCGCCCTTCATCACCAAGAAGGAAGATCCAGGCCTACTGACCATCACCTGTGAGATTGGACAACAAATCTTCCACAATGACTTCTATGACCTTGGATCAGGTGTCAACATCATGGCCAAGGTAACTTATGATAATTTGTTAGGGGGCCTTTGCACCCCACATTTATTCGTTTGTAGATGGCGGATCAAACAATTTGGTTTCCTGAGGGACTGGCAAGGGACATACTAGTCAAGGTTCAAGATGAATACGTCCCTTCTGACTTCATCATATTGGACATGGGGACCAACAATGAAGTCCTAGTCATCCTAGGAAGGCCATTCCTCAACACGGTCAATGCGATCATCTACGTGGGATCCGGCCACATTCATTTCTAATTCCCAGGAAACAAGGTAAAATGTCCATTCAATGGTTATACAGCTAACATGCAGGTGAAGGACGAAGAACCAAAGAACAAGCCTCACTACTACCCGCGCCGAAGGAACAACAAGACAAGTGAGTCGGCCAAAAAGGCCAAAGTAAAGAAGGAAGAACCCGCTGAACCACGAGACAAAGTTAAGCAAATATGGTGGGAGAAAGAGGTGCAATCAAGGTCCCCATCTCTGGGACCAACCCAAGCACCCGAAGAATGAACAAGATGGAGAGGTCCTGCTCTATGGACCTAAAACACGGAGCCCTTGTTGTTAAGGTAAATCAGTATTCATCTGTATTTATTTTCTATATTCTAATTTTAGCATTTCATTTTAATTGCATCCTTAGTTTTAGTTTTGCATATTTTCTCTCAACAAAATAATTAGCAATGATAAATAAAATCTTGAGAATAGTCTGCAACATAGTTTTGAGCTGCTGGATCACCCATGGTGGGGTCGGCCGACCCCACCAATGGGCCTGCACCCACTCACTTCACATTGGCTAGATGCACTAGTTTGAGATCAGCACTTGGATGCTTTCAGGGTGTTTAAGTGGGGGTCGACTGACCCCCATCTTGTCCCCTCTTGCAGTCAGTTGTCTCCCATTTTCCATACCTAGGAATCCTATGCATACCACTTTAGCCAAAGTCTAAAAAGAAATGGTCCGTTGCTTTATCACTTTAAGCATGAGATGCTCTTTTTCATGTTAGATGTTTTTGGGACCATACCACCAGCTCATAACCAGCAAAGTGGTCACCTAGACCTGCTTTAGTGTCCCCATGGTCCATGGGAATCTCTTTAGACATGTCTCCACTTTTGCCTGTCATCTTTTCGCTTTCACAAAGCACTTGGCAAAGGAATCTCTGAAAAGCACTTTACTTTTGGTCCACATCTAGCCTTTACTTTACCAGACACTTGATGACACATTGTTTAAAGTGCTGGGGGCCTAGGGAGGGCGTTGGCCGACCCCCACTTTGGACATTTTCTAAAAAGTTTCTATAGCATGTTGCTAGATTCCCTGCCATGATTCAAATTCAAATTTGGAAGTGCTTTGGGGGATCGACCGACCCCCACTTTTGGGGTCCACCACTTGCCTTTCTTCTCCTATAAATACCCTTGCATTGTGAGCTCAACTCCACACCCAAAACCACCAGAATCATCTCGAGCTCACAATCACTCTTCTCCTCTCCTTTGTTGCAATTTCTTTCTTAAGATTAGTATAGTTAGTAGTAGTCTTTCAAAAACAAAAACCTAAAAATATTTTTCTTTTCCTGCATAGTAGTAGCAAGAGCTTGGTTGTCTCACTTGTGCAACAAGATGAAGAAAAGATTCCTCTCCCAGTTCAAGAAGTCCATGGGAGGTGAGAGCTCTTCTCAAGACCCTCACACGGATGAAGGAACTGACGGGGGATGAGATGAGGAAGAGAGTTATCATCCGATGGTACTCTATGAGCCTCTGCCAAGAGTGATAGAACCCAAGAGCAGCCTCATGCTAAGCTAAGAAGAGCTATAGAAGTTAAACATCCTGTAAGAAAAGCAACTTCCATCACACGTGTATCATCAACCTGGTCCGCACAGGTATGAGTGCAGAGTTTAATACTATCTTTAGTGCAATTGGTTGGGGAGGATTTTGGCAACCTCATGAATATGGTATAAAAGTACTTACTCAAGAATTTCTGTGCACCCTAGAATTTACAAATGATGGGGTAGCCTTTTGCAAGTGTGGGGAAGAGTATAATTTATCTTGGAGCCTTTTAAACACCTTTTTGGGATGTGATCCTGATTGTCAACTTAATTTAGACATTGCCATTGATGGGTTTAACAAAGCTAAATTTTGGAAAGCAATTTCTGGTTCCAATGCTTCCAAAATCCATAATCCAACTCTGCGTTTTCTTCATTGCTAGATGAATGTTACTCTCTTTCCTGGCACTAGCGGTTATGTCTTAAGTGATGATGAACTTAAACTGCTTTCTGCCATGGTACACAAAATTAAAGTGTCACCTGTTAAGTTGTTAGTGAACTTTTGGCTTAGATGCTTTGAGAATAAAAACTCCATCTATTTCACATCATTCATTACTCAGATAGCTGATACATGGGGTGTGATAGAGTCCCATAATTTTGAGGATATTGCCTCTGCTAGAGATATGATAGATGAGAATATCTTTATAAATTTAAATGTGCTCAAGAGAGGTCCAAGAGGTGGACTTAAAATGATATATTCTAGCCATACAGTCGAAGTCTCTCTCCCATGTGAGAAATGTCAGCTGTATAGTCTTCATACACTAACCATCAAATTAGATCGAGAGGCAAGAGACGGATAGGATGACAAGAGGGATGTCAAGAGCTGCTCAGATGAACCAGTCAGGCCCCTCACGCCCTTTAGAACAAGAAGTTGAAGAAGGTGAGGAGGAAAGGTCCATGGACATTTTAGGGTCCATGGGGAGACCTCCACGTCCACAAGACACTCCTTGCCCAAGGCATAGGGAGAGGCACCCCCAAAGGACAAACATGGATGACCTCATCAACAACATGGGCACAATGCACATTGAACAAGAGGCAACATTACAATTAGCGCAATAGAATGCCTAGTACCCGCAAGCAATGCAAGAGGAGGAAGCACAATGTTGGGCCAGATGGTTCTAATACTATCCGCTACCACAGTGAGCAAAAGCGAAGCTTGGGGGAGATCCTCTCCCCCACTAAGGTAAGTATTCTATCTTAGCATTTGCATTTGAGTTATTTATCTTATTGCATATAAAAAAATTAAAAAAGTTTAAAAATACCAAAAAATATTTATTTATTTTTTAGTAGTACCCATGCTTCATGTATGTCTTTCTCCTTATGGATATGATGTGTATTTGCTTTGTCAATGTTTCTCTAGTGCCTAGTTTACAACTTAGTGCTTCTTTAAGTATGGATTACTTAGCTCTGTGGAACCATCATCAACCTAAAAACTTTATGGGTTGCGAGTGCTCAAACTAAGTCTAAGTTGTTGGGAGATGTGAGATATTGAGACAAGAGCTGCTACAATATCGTTCTAAGCATGATTGATGACCGGAGAATTTATTCTTAAAATGATCAAAACATTAGTTGTTCCTCAATGGTGATGAAATTCCTACCACAGCCATATATGCTTTACATATTCAAAAACATTTCACATGAGCTATTTGCTTTGTGTTGAGTGTTTTCAAGTCTTGTTGACCCTTGTTAAGAGACTTTTCATACTCATATCATGATCACACACACGCCACATATATATATGCTGCTTCTATACTAGAAGTACGCAAAAACATGCATTTCATTTTTACCAAATAGGTTGCTCCATGCCTTAGGTGTTAGAATATCTCTCTAAATATTATGTGATAGATGAGACACAACAAAAAGGGCTATAAAAAATAAGTATTCATATAGATGGAAACATGGAAGTCCATGAAAAAAATGCTAGCCCTGTCTCAATAGAAAAAGAGAGATCTTATCAAATAAAGGAGCAACCTAGTCTATTATTTACCACACACTTGCACATCTTGATCTGGGGGTATGACACTTCTCTTCAAGGATTCGAGGTTTGACTTCACAACATATGCAAGTAAGTAGGCTATCTCCTTGTTATCCCTACCTTGAGCTCCACATAAGCTGTCAGTGTCTTGACCTAGGGGCCTAGCACCAACGAGTAACTACATGCTGTGTGCTCTCTAATCCGGATGGTGATGCAAGAGGAACACATGATTTTTATCCTGGTTTGGGAAAAGAAGGCCCTACGTCCAGCGGGGGAAGAGAGTTTGTATTATCTTGCACTGAAGTGCTTGTTCAGGGGTGATACAAGTCAGTGTATACGAACTCGGGGTGGCGAGCAAAGCCTAAGCATAGGAGCACTATACCTAAGCCCTGTCGCTAGGGTGTTTGGGTTTCTCTAAGTGATGTCTGATGCTTGTTGGAATGTCCCCCTCTTTTTGCATCCTGGCGTCCCATTTTATAGGCCAAGGGGAGGCTCAGGTGTACAGGAATCCTAGGGCTGTCGTAGGTGATGACATCGCGTCGTGGCCCCTGTAGAGGCGTGCACCAGGCATGGCTTGCCCTGTAGTGACATTCTTGGAGTCGATGATTGTCCTTCATGCGTGTCATGATGATGCCCGTAGGTGGTCGGTGAAAGCCTCGTGCCCATGCGGGGGCATGCAAATCCCTGTAGACGTCGTATCGGGAGTTGTTGGAGTGCTGACCGGAGGCGTCGAAGTCTAATTCGAGGGGAGGCTGAGGGGGGGTCGAGGCCTGAATGGATAAGGCCAAGCCCTAGGAAATGTGATATGGATATTGGTAAACATCCTTCCAGGGGTGCCTGTTAGCGTACAGTGCTCAATATGGCGTCGCAGCGTAGTACGAACCAGCGATTTCCCGGGTATAGGCGGTAAAGGGTGGATTTGGCTACTGTACCCGATCACTGTAACTGTGCTATAGCCATGAGGTTAGGCAGGAGTTGGTGGGGGTGTTAAATGCCTTGGATCCTGTATATGAAGTAGGTGAACTAAAGAGGGGGGTCGTCTGCCCGCGCGGAGATTCGTCACCCAACAGGGGGTCGAATGCCTGAGATGCGCTCCGTCACTCCAACAGGGGGTCATCCGCATGGGCGAACGTCCATCATTCAAGGGCCCCCATCAATGAGGGGATGCTCTTGTCTTGGATGATGCTGCTTGTGGGCTGGCCCAGCATACCTTGATGTACGCTGGTGGACCCTTGTTTCTCCGGGTTGGTCATGGGCTTCCTTGGCAATTTGGGTCTGATTGTTTGGGCATTAATTTAGCTGGATTGAGGTTTAGGGTACCCCTTATCTGGATACCTGACAGTGGCCCCTGAGTCTCTGTGCGAGTGCTGGCACTCACAAAGAGGCTCATGAACTAGAGTCATAGCGTCTGTCGTTCTCCAAAGGGTGCGCGCGAGTGTACCCCTCAGGGGTAGCCCCCGAGGCCTTAGAGGAGTAGGATACTCCTCTAAGGGCTTTATGCGCTTTTTGTCAAGGGGTGCTGGAGTGGTTAAGCCCCCAAACGTGTATGAGCTTTATTCATCAAGGCCTACTTCGTGGTGGTTGGGTGCTATAGGTACTTTCCTCGGGGACCAAGCATAAATGAACTGGAGTTGCAGCATCGATGCTTCCAGTCGGGTGTGCATGAGCGCACCCTTCAGGTGTACCCCCGAGGCCTCGGAGGAGTAGAAAAACTCCTCTGAGGGCTCTTTAGATGTGCAATCAAGGGAGGGGGAAGTTCAAGTCTTCTAGCCCCCGAGTGCGCTTGCCCCCTCTTTTGTCTAGGGTTTCTGCACGTTGTCGAGCCTCCGGGTGGTTGGTTCCTCTTCTATTGAGGCTACCCAGTTGTGAGCTAGCTCCCGAGCCCCTTTCATCGAGGTCAATTAGGAACAAGCCCGTCTTTTTATTTCGACCCTCATGCTCCTTTTCGACGGGAGGAGGGGTGAGGAGCGCCATGCTACCCTTGTTTGGGCAAGCTTCGACATCCTCCAGTGAGCTGTTATCGGAAAATTCAAGTGAGAGCTTGTGCCCCGTTTGATAGGGGTCGACAAGTGGCCACGGAGGTGCTCTCATTGAAGCTAACAAATGGACACATGGATTCTGAGCCCATTCGATAGGGTTCGGTGGCTCGATGCCTCCCTCCGAGGGGATTCCATAGTTGTCCTTTCGTTTTGCCTTGAATATGTCCAAGGGGGATTTTGAGAGTTCATTCTTGAACAAGGGACTCATGTCGGCTTCCCCCGGTCATCCCTAACTCGGATACTCGAGGGTGGCCATCGAACTCTAATTGAGGGCCAGCCTTCGCTCCCTTCAGATTTTGGTGGGGCTGGGGCCCGTGTTCCTTACCGTGGAAGGAATCGTCTGCGAATAACTCCTCTCATCCGCTGGGCACGCCTTTTGAGGTAGGAGTCATAACGGCATAGTCGTGGGGGGCGAGGATAATGGCTAGAGACCAAGCATTCAACATGTGTTCCTATACCCATAAATCGAGGGAGTGGTTAGGTGCGGGCATTAAATGCAGGGTTTTACCTGCATGCCTATAAGTTCAGGGGTAGGTTTCCGCCCGTTCCCCATCTTGTCTTCCTACTTTCATTGCTGGCACCGCCAGAGAGTAGAGTCTCCCTGTTTGTTAGCGCAAGAGAGAAAAAAGAGAGATTGGGGACCTTCCCTCCCGTTCATCTGGTCTGCAGATCCGTGCTGTTGCCATGGCCTTGGAACTTCTTCCTCTGGAAGACTGGCTCCCATCGGCCGTGATGGAATGGGAGCTCGAGGAGCTGGTGGATGACGGGCTCCTTCGCCCCGTCGTCTTGGCTGGTCGGCCAGAGTGGATGGTGTCGCCAAGGAAGAACTGGAGCTGAACCCGCTGGAGGGGTATGTGGTGAGCTTCGTAAAGTACCATCAGATGGGGCTTGGGTCTCCTCCGAGCTGGTTCATGCATGCACTAACCAACTGCTACGAGGTCAAGCTCTAGCACTTCTCCCCCAATGCCATCTCTGACACGGCGATTTATGTCATCGTCTGCGAGGGATACCTGGGGATGGAGCCACACTAGGAGTTGTGGCTCCATCTCTTCAAGGGTGAAAACTTCACGAAGCCTATGTCACTCGAGGTGAGGAGCATCATCCGTGTCAGCTGCTACAACCTGTCATTGAAGCGGGCAGACCTGTTCATCCCGACGGGGTTGATTTCCAACCACGGTGGGTGGCACACCTGGTGGTTCAACCTCTAGAATGATGGCAGCCTGCTGTCGCCCTACATCGGGCCCACCATCGTGAAGCGCCTGGAGCACTAGACGCATGGCATGGTGAAGGATCGTTAGGCGAGGCTGAATCCTCTCCTCGACGTGCTGAGGAATCTACGCGAGTGGGGGCTAAATGCTACGATTGTTGTCTCGATGTTCCATAGTCGGAGGGTTCTCCTGCTCATGCGGCGGCTGCTGCGCTTGCAATAGATGGTGCCTGGTACGTCACTCAAGGGGTGCTTGATGTCGACCGAGGCGCTGTCCCTCGAGGACATCGCGAGGCGGGTGAGGGAAGCGGTTGCTGGTGCCTTCGCCCTGGAGGATGTGAACAACATCCCAATGCTGCTCGACGACGGTCACATCCATCTGGTGAGTATGTCGTAATATCGCCCTCGAATTCCTTTCTTCCTTGAGTCATCCTCGTGTTTTCTGTCATGGGCTTGTGTACAGGGGGCCATAGATTTCAGGGTGTTGATGCCCCCGATCAAGGAGGATGACTCCGATCGCCAGGTGAGACGATTCACTGCCCAACAGCAAAAGAAGAGTAAAGATCAGGAAAAGGAGCGGAGGAAGAAAAGCCTCAAGCGCCTGGCGCGTGAGTAGAATCGGGTGAAGCAGAGGCGTGGGGGGTTCCTGAAGAGGAATCACCCTCGAAAGAGGAGGAGGACGAGGGCAGCGATGACGAAGGAATGCAGGTGTGTCTTAACGCCTTGGTGCCCCGTATGGCTTGAGCTGACACCCACTTGGCATAGGAAATGGTCAAGGCAGGGTCATCTTCTCGGGCCTCGAGGGCGGCCTCGGCGCCTATCGAAGGTCGGGAAACAAGGGCCTCGGAGTAGCCTCGAGAATAGAGGATGAGTGACCCCTCGACTCGGGGGAGGTCCTCATCGCATTGCACGCGTGGCGGGACACCGCTGGCCCCTTCACGGGGTGGGTCCAGCACGCCATCACCTCAGACTAGGTCCTCGACACTCAGCGCACAGAGCCAGAGCCAGTCAGCCATGGAGAAGCAAGGGACGCCGAAGACATCATCGGTGGTGGCTCCGAGCAGCTCTGGTTTCAAATAGTCCTGTCGAAGGAGGGGCTCCAAAGCCCTCGAGCAGGTCGAAGGTGGGCAAGAGGGCGCCTCTCATTCCCGTGGGGTAAGTTTTTGGTATATTGGTGCTTCCTTCCCTTTTTTGGCATTTCAGGGGTTCTTAGCGTCTCTTGCTCATGTGTGCTCTAGGGTCAACCGTGCGCTAGAGACGGCAGCTCCCTCCCCCACCAAGCAGCTCAAGATCGACACCGCGGCGAGGTTGACTGCGTCGACACCAGGTACTACTTCGATGTCCCGGACAGCAGCGGTGGCTGCCTAGGTGGCGAAGGCCCGCGTCGGCATGACTCGAGGTAGGCTGATGGGCGCTGCTTCTGTTCAGGCTTGAGCACCTCGAGGACCATGGTGAGGATAGATGTAGCCCGCAGCCAAGAGCAGACCGACATGTCTCCCAGCACCACGGGCTCGGGGACACAGCCTACGGCCGGGAGCCAGGGTGGATGGAGGAAGCCCCGATCACCATCGAGGATGAGGAGATGGATCCCTCTACCCATGATGGAGAGGAGATGGTGGAGGTCCCCCAGTAGCAGTAGCCGTGGCCAGCATGGCCACAAAGGCTGCATGAGCTGGAGGAGCGGCAGAAGCCGGAGCGGCTGCAGAAGCAACATGAGGGCGAGTGGCAGGTGTTGAGCCAGCTGCAAAAGCAGTAGCAGCATCAGCACAAGCAGCAGCAACCACAAGCAGAGGAGGCAACAATGTCTTTGGTCCTACCACAGCGGCAGGAAGACGTGTCGACCATGGTCTTGTTGTTGTAACTACAGCAGGATGAGCTGGTGGCCTCGAGCCTACTGCAGCAGGCGCAGCTAGAGGAGATGGTGGCCTCGAGCCTGTCATGTCAACAATAGTAGGAGAAAGTGGTGGAAGCCGCACCAATCATGAGGTAGGAGGATTGGCGGCCGGAGCTACCGATCTCGAGCCAGCCGGAGGAGTCGGCGGCCGAGGATGTCCCGATGAGGAGGAAGGTCGGGCAGCCCATCACGCTGGTGGTCCTGGCAGATGCATCGGAGTCTAGGGTGGTTGTGATGGCACTGATGACTCACCCATTGCCTGCTGGGGCATCGGCCGTCTGAGGATCCTTATATGGCCTCGGCCTGCACACCTCTGGCTATATCACCCAGGGGAAGCGCAAGGCCGGGAAGCCAAGTCATTGGGAGCCGAGAGGGAGGTCGAGTCACCGTTCCCCACCTTAGCTGACCGGGTGGTCTGTCATGATGGCTCAGACAAGATGGTGAACCACATCGCGGTGGCTGTTCGGGGGATGGTCAAAGGAGACCTTCCCTACTGGGGTCAGGAGGCACTTTGGCTCCAAGACCTAAAAAATCCCGATGCGCCCCTCTTCGAGATGGATGACCCAGTGGAGATCGAGCGCTGGGAAAATGTTGAGTAGTTCCGGGCATGGCTGCAGCACGCCTTGCGGCTGGCCATCAACGTCGTCGTCAAGGACATGGCCCGAGCCCTTGCGGTACGTAACCTGCTCCTTGTTATATTGGGACTAGGTTGTTTTCCTCCTGGTTTCTTAGTCTTTTATGCTTTTTCATTTTCAGGACCTTAGGATGCGCTCCCAGGCCAAGTCCCAGTTCATCCACATGACACAAGGTGGATGGGGGCTGGTCCTTGAGCTGCGAGACCAGCTCGAGCCTACCCAGGCCGAGACAGTGAAGGCGAAGGATGACCTGGCCAGGGCCAAGAGGGAGGCGGAGAAAGCCATGGAGAACGCCTCGGCGGCTCAAGGAGAAGCGGCCCAGGCAAAGGAGGATGCCACCAAGGCTCAGGGGGAGACACAGAAGGCCCTTGAGGACCTCTCCTTGGTGGCCGAGTGCATTGAAGTGCTTGAGAGGGAGGTCAGGGTGCTCAAGGTAGACATTGCCCAGACCTCCCAAGCCCACGATGCCCTCATCATCTTGGTTGGGGAGGAGCGGCACCATGCCCAGGCCCTGTCCACCGAGGTCGCTACGCTGAAGGAGACCCTCCAGATGAAAGAGCAGGCCATCGCACTAGCTGGGCAGGCAATCAAGGACCTGAGGGTGGAGAAGATGGAGATGGCCCGCACCCTGAGAGTGGCCAAGAAGGAGTACGCTGAGCTGAAGGATGGGTACACGGCCCTTGATACTCATGCCACCGGTGAGCCTTCCTCTTTAGCTTTTGTATTTTTTCTTTTTGCCATCTTGCTCATCATGGCTGACCCCTGTCTTATATTCTAGATCTCAACGAGGAGTTGATCAAGGCTCGGGACAAAACCAAGATGCTCCAGGATGCCTACTGGGCCGAGCCAAGGTTGACCAACACACTCCGTACCATGATCACCTCAGTCTACGATGACTTTGATGTTGATCCTGAAGCAGAGGTCGAGGATGATGCACGTGGGATCTCCCTCATCAAACGGTTGTACGTGCTCAGCTGGGTCATGAGGGAGTATGTTCGAAACGCACTCTATGTCGGTGTGCAGCGGGCAATGGCGGTTGTCTGCTCTGGCTTCACCTACGACATGGGGGTGGTCTCCCACGGCTTTGTCTGTGACCCCACCAAGACTGACATCGAGAATGAGGAGAGGCACAGGGCATTGATCAAGGCTGCTGAGGAGCTCGGCGGTTGGCTGGCAAAGTTATTCGAGCCCAAGGTCCTTCCTCCAGGTGTTGACAAAGAAGAAGAAGCCGGCCTGTGAGCCAATATGGGCAAGAAGGCCCACGTAATAGGTTAGATTTTGACTTGTGTTGATGTGGCCTTAAGGGCTTTAAAACATGATGTTTATATGCATTTTGAATGCTTTCAAGTTTGAATCTGTCGTTCCTTTCTGCTCGAGTTGAGTTTTTATGCAGTCATCTTGGCACACGGTTGCGCCCTTTGGTGTGGGGTGTGAGTGGAGGTACCGTAGCCCAGAGGTGTAGGTGATCTCATGGCTCGATGGCCCCTCGGCCTTAGGGTACCCTCGTGGCCTTGTCAACTATGTAAGGACTCGCATCGAAGCATATAGGAACGTTAGACATTGATTTGTTGAAATCATGTGCTTTAACTAAGTCTTCTTAGCACGTGGTTGCACCCCTTGGCATGGGGGAGTGAGTGGAGGTACCGTAGCATGGACGCATGGGCGATCTCGCAGCTCGGCAGCCCCTTGAGCCTTATGGTGCCCTCGCGGCCTTGTCGACTATGTAAAAGATTTTCAAAAAATGTAAGAGGTTTCCCCCTTCCAGCCCCCGAGGGAGGCTCGACTCTATTAAAGCAGAGTCGAGGCTACCTTATGCATGTGAACAAACAGTTGAACTTGTAAACGAAAGTACTTCTTATTCATTCATGATATGAGAAAAAATATAAGGCTTCAAAGCCCTAGGGGTGAAAGCGACATAGTTGTTCGATGTTCCATGTGTTGGGGAAGGTTTCGCCTTTCCTGTTGGATAGCTTGTATGTTTCGGGCTTCAACACTTCTGCAACGATGAAGGGGCCCTCCCATGGCGGAGTTAGCTTATGGTTTCCCCTTGTTGTTTTGTCATCAATGGAGGACTAGGTCACTAACTTGGAGGTCCCGCTTGCGTACGTGCTTGTCGTGGTAGCATTGAAGCTTCTGCTGGTATCTCACAGAATTGATGACGGCCATGTCTTGAGCCTCCTCGAGTTGGTTGATGGCATTTGCGAGTGCTTCCTCATTTGTCTGCTCTTTGTAGGCCTTCAGCCGAGGAGACCCATACTCAAGGTCAGTAGGGAGGATGGCCTCGGATCCATATAACATAATGAATGGGATGAACCCCGTGGCTCGAGTTGGTGTCGTTCTCAGGCCCATAGGACCAATGATAGCTTGGTGGTCCATTTTGTTGCTGTGTTTGTTTAGCCGATTGAAGATCTGAGGCTTGAGACCATGTAGAATCATGCCATTGGTGTGCTCGACCTGGCTGTTAGTTCTAGGATGAGCGACTATGGACTAGTTCACATGGATGTGATGGCGATCACAGAAATCCAAGAACTTCTTGCCAGTGAACTGTGTGTCATTGTCGGTGATGATGACGTTGGGGACCCTGAAGTGGTGGATGATGTCGATGAAGAATAACACTGCCTGCTCGGACCGGATGTTGGTGATGGGTCGGGCCTCGATCCACTTGGAGAACTTGTCGACGGCTATGAGCCCTCGATTGTCCTCTTTAGTGGCCCAACGAGATTAAGCCCCCAGACCACAAATGGCCATGTAATGGGGATGGTCTATAGAGCATGAGCTGGGAGGTGGGTCTGCCTGGCATAGAATTGGCACCCTTCGCACGAGCGGATGAGGTTAATGGCATCGGAGACTGCTGTTGTCCAGTAAAAACCTTGTCGGTAGGCATTTCCAATGAGGGTCCTCTGAGCTATGTGATGGCCGCAGGCCCCTGAGTGTAGATCCTTGAGCAGCTTTCTTCCTTCCTCAATGGTGATGTAGCGCTGGAGGACCCCGGTAGGGCTTCGTCTATAGAGCTCCTTGTCTTCACCATAGAGGACGTAGGTTTTGACTCGTTGAGTGATGCGGCGGGCCTCGGTTCGATTTTCTAGAAGCTTCCCTCGAATAAGGCAGTCGAGGAAGGGAGTGTGCTAGTCCAGCTTGGAGGTTGGGGGAAATAGCGACACCTCAATCTCCATGACTTCGGCCCCGGTCGAGGGGGTCTCGGTCGAGGGAGGGGGCCCACTCCTTGCATTGTGATTCCTTCCCCTGCTCCTAGATCAACAGAGGGCTAGTGGAGGTATTTTGAGAAAACATCAGGCAGGATAGTACCTCGAGTCAACGTGATCTTCGCCAGCTCATCTGCGGCCTTGTTGTATATACGAGCGATGTGATTGAGCTCGAGGCCGTAGAACTTGTCCTCCAACTTACAGACCTCCTTGCAATAGGCCTCCATCTTAGGGTCGGGGCAGCTTGAGGCCTTCATGACTTGGTCAATGTTAAGTTGTGAGTCACCATGAACGTCAAGGCATCGAACCTCGAGTTCGATGGCAATGCGCAAGCCGCTGACAAGGGCCTCATACTCAGCCACATTGTTGGAGGTGGGGAAGTGGAGTTGGATCACATAGCGTATGTGGACTCCAAGGGGCAAGATGAAGAGTTGGCCTACGCCCACTCCCATCTTCATCAGTGACCCATCGAAGAACATCGTCTAGAGCTCTGCTTGGATCTAAGCTGGAGGAAGTTGAGTATCGGTCCATTCGGCGATGAAGTCGGCCAGCACCTGACATTTGATGGCTTTGCACAGGGCATCAGAGAGAGTTTCACCCATGAGCTCGACCGCCCATTTTGCTATCCTCCCTATAGCCTCTCAGTTCTGGACTATCTCTCCAAGTGGGAAAGATGAGACCACGGTCATCGGGTGGCTGAGGAACTAGTGCTAGAGCTTGCATCACGTGATCACGATGGTGTAGAGCAGCTTCTGGATTTGTGGGTAGCGAACCTTCATGGATGGACACCCTTAAGGTCTCGGATTGGACCCATCCGGGTGACTACGGAGACCTTCTAGGGGTTGGCCTCGATACCGCACTGAGAAACTATGTACCCCAAGAGCATGCCTCAAGGGACGCCGAAGACACATTTCTCAGGGTTGAGTCTGCTGTTCTTCGCCTGGAGGCATTTGAACATGATTTCGAGGTCATTGATGAGGTTGTTGGCCTTTTTAGTTTTAACTACGATGTCATCGACATAGGCCTCGACCATTGGCCCGATGTGTTCACCGAAGACATGGAGCATGCATCGCTGGTACGTCGCCATGGTGTTTTGAAGGCCGAAGGGCATAGTTACATAACAATACATGCCAAAGGGGGTGATAAAGGAAGTCACGAGCTGGTCGGACTCCTTCATCTTGATTTAGGGGTAACCGGAGTATGTGTCGAGAAAAGAGAGAGTTTCACATCCTGCGGTGGAATCCACTATTTGATCAATGCGTGGTAAGGGAAAAGCAACTTTTGGGCATGCTTTATTTAAACTGGTGTAGTCTACACACATCCTAAATTTCCCATTCATTTTCTTGACTAGTATGGGATTAACTAACCACTTGGGATGATGAACCTCCTTGATGAATCTAGCCTCCAAAAGCTTGTGTATCTCCTCCCCGATGATCTTGCGCTTCTCCTCGTCAAAATGGCACAAGCGTTGCTTCATCGGTTTGGACCCGGCTCGAATCTCCAAGGCATGCTTAGTGACCTCCCAGTATGTCCGAGGGACTCCACACAAATATGTCGGTGTTCGTGCAGAGGAAGTCGACGAGCAATACTTCCTATTTGTCATTGAGGGTGGCGCTGATCGTCAGTGCCCTCTAGTTGGAGCTGCTCGAGTCGAGGAGGATCTTCTTGGTGCCTTCTGCTGGCTCAAGGCTACCAGCGTGGCACTTGGAGTCGGGGACCTAGGCTGCGAGACCATCACGAGTCACCGCCAGCATCGTGGACTCCTTGACGGCCTCCCCTTTTTTGACGCACTCGACGTCACAGTCGTACACGTGCTCGAAGGAGGAGCCGACAGTGATGACGCCTTTGGGCCCTGACATCTTGAGCTTGAGTTGGGGACTGCCATGAACTTGGCATAGCTGGGCCAGCCGATGATGGCATGGTACGTGCCGTGGAACCTAACCACCTCGAAGGTGAGTGTCTCCTTTCTGAAGTTGGTAGAAGTGCCAAAGCAGCCGGGGAGGTCGATGTGGCCGATGGGAAGAGCCTTCCTCCCTGGTACAACTCCATTGAAGCGCCTGGCGCTAGGCTGGAGCTTTGTCCTCGGGACCCCCAAGAGGTTGAGGGCCTCTACATAAATGACATTAAGGCTGCTGCCTCCATTCATGAGTACCTTGCAAAGGCAAGTGTTGACGATGATGGGGTCGACGACGAGCGAGTACACCCCTGGTTTGGGGACATGATCTGGGTGGTCTTCATGGTTGAACATGATGGCCATATTAGACTAGTCGAGATAGTGGAGGGTTGCAACCCACACGGAGAAGACCTCTCGATGCTCCCTCTTGCGTTGGCATGGTGAAAGCCCGACCAAGGGCCCCCTGTAGATCATATAGCAGTCGTAGACCTTGGGAAAGCCATCCTCCTTATCGCCGCCCTTGTCCTTAGGGTCTTCCTTCTTTTCATCTTTCAAAAGGCTCAAGCTCTCAAAGTATTTCCAGAGCATCCGGCAGTCTTCGAGGTTGTGATTAGCAGTCCCCTTGTGATAGGGGCACAGCTTCTTCATCATCTCATTGAAGAGGCCCTTCTCAAGAGGACCTCGGGGCTTCTTGCACTCAGAGGCAGCCATGAGCTTGTCGGGGGTGGCCTTGCGCTTGCCCTACTGGTTCTTCTTCTTCCTCTTGTTATTTTTCCTCTTCGTGCCCTGGTTTGAGCTCTTAGGGTCACCTTGCTTGGCCTGCCTCTTGCCCTGATCATCGTCGAAGAAGGCGCTGACATCCTCCTCTCTAGCAGCGTAACTGGCGACGATGTCCATTAGCTCATCGGCGGTCTTGGGGGGTTACGTCCTAGCTCCCATACCAGCTCCTTGCAGGTAGTCCTGGCGATGAATGCAAGGTTCATATCATCATCAGAGATATGAGGGAGCTCAGTTCGTTGCTTGGAGAAGCGCCGAGCAAAATCACGGAGGGACTCCCTGGGCTTCTGCTTGTAGCTTCGGAGGTCACATTTGTTGCTAGGCCAGATATAGGTTCCCTTGAAGTTCCTCTCGAACACCCTGACGAGATCAGTCCAGTCATGGATCTGATCAGGGGGAGTTCCTCCAGCCACCTTCGAGCGATGACTGATAGGAACAGGGGAGCTGACGGATGATGGCATGATCATTGCATGCCCCGCCCAACTAGCATGCCAATCTGAGGTCAGCTAGCCATAGCTTGGGCTTCGTCTTGCCATTGTACTTGACGAGACTCGTGGGGGACAGAAGGGATTCAGCAGTGGTGTCCTTTGAATCGTCTTGCTGAAGACTCAAGGGCCTAGTGGCTCGGGGGACCAGTGTCGGTCCTCATCACTGTCATAGCATCCACCCCTGTGTGCACTGTAGCCTTGTGCCTCAACATCTCCGCTCTTGCGTCGGTGGTTCTCATTGATGTCGTGGCATGCGTCTCGAGGCTCGTGGTTGTCGTGGATGCGCTCATGGACGGGGATCGCCTTCTTTGGTAGGGGGGCCTCCGCTTGATGGACCGAGCCCTCCCTCTCGTGTTAGGAGGGTTCAAGGGGTTGCTCCGAGACTACCCCTCGATGTCTTAAGGCCATGCTTTTGGCCTATTGTGTGGCAGTTACCTCGAGGAGGCCCTGAACCTCTTGCTGGATGTGATGGGCTTCGGGGTTCAAGGGGGCCGGCATGTTGCGGGGAAGCATGGTCATCGCAATGATGTTCTGGCTGGCGCAGTTGAAGGTGGGGTGCCTGACCACACCTACCCCAAAGATCTACCATGGACTTCTTGGGCTCAGGCTCAAGCCCTTCTGCCAGGTGGATGTCCGCGCTCCTGCTCGAGGGTCCGCTCGAGCTAGCACGGACGGTCCCGGTCCTCGTCGAGCTTGGCTCACATCTCCCGGACTTGCGCGAGCTAGGCATCCTGGGTGTCCTCAGGCAATCATGTGTCATTTGGCATAGCTGGTGGCTGCTCCTCTCAATCCATTGTGATGAGGTTGCCTCCCGCTGTAGCCGCAGCTGCGGCCACGGCCGTGGGGTCGACGGTGTCGCCACTCGAAGTGACGGCTCCGTCAATGTGGAAGCACTCACGTGTGGGATCATAGTTGATGGAGTCAGAGTCAGAATCGGGATTGCCAGAGTAGAAGATGGGGAACTACTGCCACCGTTCCTCCTCCAGCTGGCATCACATCATGCCGAGGGTGTAGCGCTTTAGGCCAGGAGTCTTCAAAGACTCCAGGCGCTCGAAGGTCGGCGTGGAAGTCAACCAGTCCATGGTGGTGCGAAGGAGGTGCCCCGGGAGGTCCTCATACACACTCATGTTGGTGCTCACTGAGGAGGAGTACAACTTGGCAGTGTTGTCGTGGCCGAACGGAGACGGTCGTCAGGACTTGAACAGCCCATGCGGAAGAAAATCGAGTGGCGTTGGGCCTGCGATT
Organism: Bothriochloa decipiens; assembly: GCA_023333625.1. Lineage (NCBI taxonomy): Eukaryota > Viridiplantae > Streptophyta > Magnoliopsida > Poales > Poaceae > Bothriochloa > Bothriochloa decipiens. The sequence goes on along the minus strand of CM041641.1, from coordinate 25,946,198 downwards.
GCCGGGGAGACTACACCCAGTCCCCTCGGCAAGCATATCGCAAAGATGAAGTTGGGGTCGCGATTTTTGACCTCATAAACCAGGATCTACTGCTAGTTATAGGTTATGGGATTACCACTAGACGCGCAGGTGCAGTGGAAGATGACTCGATGTAGTCGTATGCGTCGCAGCAGGCAGTGCAGTTGTGTGGTCATCTATCACGTCAAGCCCTTTGCGTGGTTGGTCCCAGTGCTCTAGATGCAGCACCTCCGAGGAATCCCACATGTGCAGGGAAGAAGCGATACGCCTCCGGACTGCTAGGTCCATGTGGAGCAGAAGGCGCCAGCGTGGGGAGGGCAACCACGGCTGTCAAAGACGTGTAACCTGCTAGTCGTGCCCCTTCCCATTGCTTATATAGGCATCCTGAATGAGCTCACGAGTTGGAGGCCCATTAGTAACCCGAAGCCTTGCCTAATTCAGGTCCAACCCGAACTAGGCTTCCAGCCCTTTAAGCGTGTGACCCTATGGGTTCACGCACACATTGACATGGACTGAGTACTCCTACTCGCCCAATAGTTGACTCGCGCAATAGGCATGACAACTCCTATGTGCACACAAAGATCATATCAGACGAACCACTACAACCACATACAACTTATTCCCTTTGCCACTCGATATAAGGTTCAACTCGTGGGTTAACACTTAACCCAAGCACGGCCATGCATTTGTTGATCCAATCACTTGAGTGATCCAGTGATATCTCTCTCGTGTAGAGAGGGGCAAATTCCATCTTGATTGTCTATGTCTCATAGCATGCTTCCCGACCACCCGAGGACCACCTTTATAACTACCCAGTTACGGAGCAGCGTTTGATAGTCCCTAAGTAGGCCGTTTCACATCTTGGGTACATACCACAATCTCAGGTCTAAGGACATAACGTATATGACGTCAATAGAGACTTTCTCATGTCGGGTCAGTCCAGCCTACATGTCTCACAGGAGCCCACATTATTAGTTTGACATCTCCATGTCCATGACTTGTGAAACATAGCCATCAACTAATACATGTGCTGGTCTAATATTCAAGTGTGTTCTCACAAGAATGCTGACCAGGGACAACTTTAGAATAACCATTCAAGTAATTGAGTTCCACAAACAATTCACATAATTGCCAATTAACACAAGTTATCTATAATGGATATTCAATGAACACTTATGCATGTCATAGATACAACTGAAATATCATCATCTCTATGATTACCTCTAGGCATATTCCCAATAGTTCAGGTTTCTCTAAGTGTTGTTCGATGCTTGTTGGAATGTCCCCTTTTTTGCCTCCTAGCGTCCCCTTTTATAGGCCAAGGGGAGGCTCAGGCATACAGGAATCCTAGGGCTATCGTAGGTGATGACATCGAGGGGGTGATGCCAATCATGTCGTGGCCCCATTAGAGGTGTGCACCAGGCATGGCTTGCCCTGTAGTGATGTGCTTGGAGTCGATGACTGTCCTTCATGCGTGTCACGATGACGCCCACAGGTGGTCGGTGAAAGACCCGTGCCCATGCGGGGGCATGCAGATCCTTGTAGACATCGTATTGGGAGTTGTTGGAGTGCTGACCAGAGGCATTGAAGTCTGACTCGAGTGGAGGCCGAGGGGGTTGAGGCTCAAATGAGCTCCTCCTTCGAGCATGATCCATGCCAAGATTCGTGGAGTATAAATGAGCCCTTAGATCAACTTGTGTTTGCATCCAACGGCTCAAGCTCATTGCACATGGATTCATGGGCCCACAATGAAGCATGCAACATGACAACTATTCAGAAGAAACTGAGCCACTTCACATGATAGGTGGGGACATCATCTAGAAGCTCCAGCTAGGCCCACCTAGCAGTGAGGGGGTCAGTCGACCCCCACCCTATGGGCCCAAAAGTCAGTTGGCCTCCCACCGACCTCCTGCATGCTGCCATGCACCCGGCTTGATCACAGATGTCCATTCAAGGTGGTTTCAAGGTCAGTTCATCCAAGGGTGTAGAGAGGAGGAGCACACGGATCACTGATGTGGCACCGCCTCTCCTTCCCCTATATAACGAGGCTGCCACCACCCATGGAAATCATCACAACATCACCCAAGTCACACATTTCAAGCTCCAAGCCAGAGTTGTAGTAGTTAGTCTAGAGTGGGAGTCAGAGTCGAGTCGAGCGAAGCTCGGGGTCTCCAGAGTCATCTTTTGGAGAGTCTGGTATAGCTCTTGTACCTTTTCTCTTTCGTAAGACTTTCCTTTTATTAATATATTATTCTTGCTTTACTTAGTATTTACTTAGTGCAAGTCTATAGTCCTTATAGCCTTGTTATGTGCTTGTCTTAGTAGTCTAGTTGCCTTAGTTGGATTGGTTTCCTATAACCAACTCCTTGTGTGTGTATCATTGTCCTATCTTGCATAGGAGCTCTAACTATCTGATCATTAGTTAGAGTTGTAAGAGTAAGTGTGAGCGTGGTGCTCAAACTTAGTCTTATCTTTGATTGCCGCTGGTCTGCACGGACAGTTCGTGAGCGCAGTCCCGAGAGGTGATAGATCTCGGGCGACATTAGGGTTTTCTCACCACGTTTGGACTAGTTCTTAAAATGCAGGGCACCCATAAGAGTATAGCCACTTTACTAGAAGTTCTGTCTCCTGCTTTCTCACCTATCCCCACCACGCAAGTAGTAAGGCACCAGTCTAGATTGAGTCATCTATCTGTTAGGATTAGGTTCATAGAACTAAAGTAAGATATGTAGGAGTCCTATACTCACTCGTTGTCCTACCACCCAGCTAGCTCTCTACCAGTTATCTTTAGATTAGGATTATTGTGATCATTTACCTATCTTTCCCTTTTATTCACTTACCCCCTTTACACTAGTGATACTAGATTGTAGTAGACACAAGGATCTCTTTCCCCTTTTATTAAATATTCCTAGCTACTTCTTTCCCCTAGGAAAATATAAATTATGATACCTTAGAATACTCTTGGGTGAAGTGCTACAGCGGTATATTCTGTGCACTTGCGAGTTATCCAATAGACTTAGAATTTACCCAACAAACATTTCTGGTGCCATTAGCAATCTTTGGTAGTGACGCTAAGATATCCCAACAGTAAGCCATGCATAAAAGCGTATGCAATGGTCGGTATATAACCAAGAGAGATCAAGGTTCTCCTAATTCTATCATCCAATCCTATGGGTGTTGTCCTATGGTCAAGCATGGCTCTGGTACCAACTGAAACATCCTCAATTTTTCACGAAGGGAAAATACTGAGAATGACGAATAATATAATAGTTCAAAGCTCAAACCATCACATTATCCAACAACAGTCGATACAGAAATTCATACATCGAACAAAAGAGTACAAATAGAGGGGGTTACATCAATAATACATCACCACACTGGAGGAATCACTAGAGTAGCAGCATCTAGAATAGCTGCGGTAGGCGAAGCAACAACAAATCTCCAAAAGAAGCCTGAGCATAGGAATGAGACGTCTACTCCTCGTCGGTGAAGTCATAGTCGGACTCACCTACCAAATAATTTTTAGTACGGTTTGTACTAGCCACTTTTCCCACCCTATGCTTTGCTTTTGCTATGTAGTATTTGGTGGATGCAAAGAATATAATCAAAGAGACCTAATATATGGTTGTGGTTTCCTATGCATGTACTAACTAGTATTATATAATAGTAATTCATCAAGCTTTAACCCATTCTCATCCAACATCATTCCCATCCCATCACCATCACACACATCTCACCCTCTCGCACTCAGTTGATAGGTCTAACTTCCTCTTAGAGCCTGTCTCAGCAGCTCACAGTCAGAAAGGGTAACACCAGGGGGAAGAATAGAAGGAGTCATCTCACTACTCCCGAGAAGCATAGGTTGAGGAAAATGCCAAACCGAGGCCGCGGACTATATGTAGATTGAAAACTCTATAGAGCTTGTACTCCTATAACCACAAGATCACCATCATTGGCGGTGGCCTGCCTAGGCTGATTCCGGCTACTTTCTAATCGGTGCGATGCCACCCTACCACTCAGTACTAGGACATCCCGGAATACCACCGACACACTGAGAATGTGATACATAGTACCGGGCCCCCGAGGTCACTATGTTGTCTAACGAGGGTGTGGGTCTCAATGCCTGTACCTCTCGACATTATCTGTTAACAACCTAGTAGTAGTGGCACCTCCTAGCTAGTCAGACATCCGTCTCACGCCCATACAAGAGCGAGTGGTGAGCATGTAGGTACCAAGGTTCTGGTCCTCAAGAGATATCAGGTCCTAGGGGATCAGATAGGATTATCTTCTCATAGGGACTATAATAGTCCGTGCTACAACGGCACCACCTACTCGGGGCTTCGCTCCACAAAGGCCTTCAGCCCTGGGATCACCATATACCTCACCATGTACCCGCCATAGGTACCTTAAAAGGGGATGCCCAGAACACAACCCCCGGCAAGACTCGCCCCAAGGCTCATTGTAGAATCCTATCCGATCAACTCAAACCCTCACCACACACCCAAGACACACGCAGCACTCTCCTCGAGTAAGATGGCACCACGCGCCTTAATCATATAACCATAGTCTCCACCACACATCACATCACAGACATAAGCATAGTAGAAGTAAAACAATATAAGTAAATAAGCATGCGTCTAGCCTATCAGTGTGTGTGCAGGAGTAAGGTTGTGACAAGGTAAAGGCTCATCAAGCAATTCTACCATGCAACCTATCATCAGGTGATATTCATAAATAAAGCACTAGCAATCTAGATATTATGCCATGCATAATAGGATCTACAAGGTCAAGTGGGATGTGGCACCTGCAAAGTCGTCACCGAGCTCCTCCTCATACTCATAGTCATCCTCCTCAAACTGCTCCTCCTCTCAAACAAAATGTAATAGTCGCATTAATGACTCCTATAGAGTATCACAAAGAACCAAATAATATTCAATAACTCCAAATGCAATAATACATAAGCCTATGATATAGAGCTCATTTTTATAAAAATTTGGACACTTGGTTCATATTTTTTGGAGTTCGTATGAAGACGATATGATTTTTCAAAGTTTAAAACTAGATAAAAAAGAAAAACAACGGTTAATTATCAGGGCAACATGTGGCAGCACCTGATTGGCCTAGACGGAAACAGTTAGTGATATGTGGGACCCAGAGTCAACGGTTAATGTTGACCGGTCAACGATCAACACCGACTAGGCCCCGATGGGCCTGGGTAGCGCTGGTCTTAGGCCGGTTGAGCCGGCCCAGCCCAGACACATGTCAAGCAACGGCCACGCCACATGGCGGCTCTGGGCTCCTACGAGCTTGGTCTATGGCCTAGGGTCCACAAACCCGGTGCACCGTGGACTGGAGACAAGACAGCCAGGTGGCTGCTCGTCATTGGCTTGGCTGGTCCACGATGGACGTGGTCCACGGGGACAGGGGAAAATTCCCTATCACCATCTTCGCGTGTGCGCTGGCTCGACGGTGCTGCCGCCGGCAGCAAGCGGGTGAGCAGCGATTGCGGGGCGGCTTCGGCCAGCTGTGTGGTGGCTATGGCTTCACAGTGGCAGGTTAGAGGCGGCTACGGGGCGGTGGCAAGCTGGCGGCGCTCCGGCGGGCCAACGTGCGGAATGCGGCCGCACGAGACGGTGGTGCCGTGGCTACGGGGCACCATGGTGCTCCGGAGAAGGCGAGGTCATGCGTGTGCATTTCGTGAGGGCAAGGAGAGCATAACCATGGCTTCAATTTGGGCGAAAGAGGCATCTAGCTAGTGGCGACTAGCGAAGGCACGATGACGGCGGTCGGCGACGGCGACGTCAAATTCGTCGGCGAAGCTTGAATTTGACCTCCATCTTCTCCTCCTTCTTATGTGCAGAGCAGCTGGGAGATCTAGGCGACTATGAGCACGGTTAATGGGGCATGGCTGGGAGTCATGGCGGCCAGGGCTGCAAAGGTGCATGGCCCCACTGTGGCCATTGTCATGCTCCAAAACCATGCCAAAATGGCATTCTGGACATTGGCGAACTCAGCGGTGAAGACGACACTATCCTAGGCTAATCAGAGAGGTGGGAATGCAGCAGCGCTCTAGCGGCCATGGCACAGACAAGGTGTGCTCACCTATGCTGCGGTGCTGGTGCAGGCGAGGCGGTGCAGTCACGTCGGCTTGGTGACGGGGAAGCAACGTGTCGATGGCGACGCAGTCCAATGAGGCTCCAGGTCTTCCCCCGACGGCTGGAGCAGCGACAGTGGCGGACGGCTGCAGCTTCGTTCTCCAGCTTCGGTGCTCCTCTCCTTCCCCGCCTCCTACTCCTCCTTCCTCTCCTCTCCTCCTTGCACAAATGGGTGAGCACGTGGTGGCCAGGCAAAGATTACGACTGGCACAGGGGAAACCTAGTGCCAGGGAGCTTTCCCTTTTATAGCTCGGCGGTGACAGCCATGGCACGAGCGGACGATGGTGATACCACCGGGCGCATTGGGTGGTCACGTTGCAAGCCCAGTTAGGGTAGGGTACCCAATGCACGTAGCACAGAGTGAATGGCATCGCGAGGCAGTCATGGGAACGAGTGGACGCGGAGGCACGCCGTGCCATTTTTGGTGCGGCGGACAGGACGTCTGGGCGGCCATTTGTGGAAGCGGGCAGGTAGGGCCCGCCTGTCAACGTGTGGGGTGACGTGCGGCGCTGGCGGCCGACTGTGCGCGGGCAGTTGCTGTTGGGCCATTCGGCTTCATGGGCCGTGGCACGAGCTGGGGTGCACGGCCGATCGAGCTGGGCTATGACGCGCAAGGGAGCTAGGCTACGGCGCACAGAGCAGCTGGGCCGTGGCTGCTGGGCTGTGCCGACTAGTTGGGCCAGCACGTGGGAAGGGAGCAGCAGACCGGCTAGGCTACATTGCTCTTTCCTTTTCTCCCTTTCTTCCATTCCTTTTCTATTTCTATTTCTTAACCATGCAACTAAACAAGCTATGGTCTTAATTCAACAAGGTTAGTGACCATGGTGCACACACCATGGTAGGTCCACTAGGGTCTCATGCATTTGTTGGAAGCCATGTCCATGGTTAGTAGCATATATTTACATATGTGATATAAAGGTTTATTTGATTTTATTACATTACATAAAATCAAATAAGAAGCAAATCAAACTCTTGTAAATTAAATGCAAATGTTTCACTAACTATTGGTGCTACTTGTGCAACTTATTGGATGTTTTCCTACATGTTGTTCACCATCCAAGAGTTATTTTAGAAAAATTGTTGGTTGTGGCTTTTGGTATTTGTAATTTTTAGGGTTGTTACATCAATACTCCTAGGTGAGGAGCCGCTAACTCTGACCAAAAAATTGCTCAAGTTACCTTCTGGGAAATTGGTTGACAGTTGCAGAATTGCACGAAACATCTCTGTCTCAATTAACAAAGTCACCATCCTCCTAAACTTCTTCATCTTTGATATGGAGGAGGTTGACTTGTTAATCGGGCACCCAATCATGAGATTCCTTGAGGGATATCATGAAGGGCACCTCAAGGGTAATCTCAGGAAGCATCTAGATCTTTTTGTTCCTTTTGTCGACTCTGTTAATACCAAAGGTGAATCTTTACCCGAGCCTGACCCAATAGAGAAGGTTATGTCATCATCTCTTCTAGAAGCCTCTTAGCCTGACTTAGAAGAGAACGCCAAGGATTTCATTCAAGAAGAAGCCGAGTTAGACTAGTTGTTAGACTTGGATGAATCCGAACCACCTCCAAAGCTCACTATAGAGCTTAAGCCACTTCCTTCTGGGCTTAAGTATGCCTTCGTTAATGGTGATAGAGAGACCCATGTGATCATTAGCGATCAACTCTCAGAAGAAGAATCCACTAAAATCCTCACCATCTTAGAAGCACCTCTCTGTCTTAGAATATTCTTTGCAAGACCTCAAGGGAATTAGTCCCGCTCTTTGCGCACACCGCATTCAGATCGAACCCGATGCTATACCTTCCAGGGAGCCTCAAAGGAGGCTAAACAATGCGATGAGAGAAGTAGTAAAGAAAGATGTCTTGAAACTCTTGCACGCGGGCATAATCTACCATGTTCCTAATAGTGAGTGGGTCAGCCCCGTCCAAGTAGTTCCTAAGAAGGGAGGAATAACGGTCGTTAAAAGCAACAATAAATTAATTCCTCAACAAACCATCATGGGATGGAGAATGTGCATAGATTACTGAAAGCTTAACAAGGCCACAAAGAAAGATCATTTTTCGTTACCATTCATTGATGAGATGTTGGAACGGTTAGCCAAACATTCTTTCTTTTGTTTCCTTGATGGGTATTTGGGTTACCATCAAATCCCAATCCATCCCGATGACCAAAGTAAGACCATGTTCGCATGCCCATATGGGACATATGCATATAGGCACATGTCTTTCGGCCTATGCAATGCCCCTGCCTCTTTTCAAAGGTGCATGATGTCCATCTTCTCCGATATGATCGAAGAAATCATAGAAGTTTTCATGGACGAATTCTCTGTCTATGGAGCAACTTTTGATCATTGCCTAGAGAACCTAGACCGTGTCTTACAACGGTGCCAAGAAAAGCACTTGATCTTGAACTGGGAAAAATGTCATTTCATGGTTCGAGAAGGGATAGTGCTAGGACATAGAGTGCCCGAGCATGGGATAGAGGTTGATAGAGCTAAAATAGAAGTCATAGAACAGCTCCCACCTCCTAAGAATGTTAAGGGCGTTCATAGTTTCCTTGGTCATGTGGGTTTTTATAGAAGGTTTATAAAAGATTTTTCATAGATTGCTAGACCGTTAACAAACCTGCTTGCTAAAGATGCACCCTTTGATTTTGATGATCAGTGCTTAGACACTTTTTACTACCTTAAGAAAGCACTTATCTCTACACCAATCATTCAACCCCCTGATTGGTCGCTCCCTTTTAAGATAATGTGTGATGCTAGTGATTATGTTGTCGGTGTTGTCTTAGGACAGACCAAAGATAAGAAACATCATGCAATATCTTATGCTATCAAAACACTAATATGGCCACAATTAAACTACACAACATCTAAAAAAGAACTTTTGGCTGTGTTGTTTGCTATAGATAAGTTTAGATCTTACTTAGTAGGAGAAAAAGTGATCATTTATTCCAATCATGCCGCTCTGAAATATCTGCTCAAAGAAAGATGCTAAACCAAGATTAGTAAGATGGATCCTGCTACTCCAAAAATTTGATGTAGAAATTAGAGATAAAAAAGGAGTAGAAAACTCGATAGTCAATCATTTGTTTAGAATGGAAATCGAGGATAAATAGGATCTTCCCATCAATGACTACCTTCGGGATGACACACTCCTCAAAGTCTCAACAGCCTATCTGTGGTATGCAAACATC
>CM041641.1:25873108-25936823 GCA_023333625.1 Bothriochloa decipiens | reverse complement strand
ATGGCCATCGTCTTAAAGTTTTTCATGAACATGAACCTATGGAAGAAGTTGACATGATAGAATTCATTCTTAAGACAAAAATCTAAAATATACAAGTTGCTTCCTTCTTTTCTTGCATTTCTTGATCACTAGGATTGGATGTTGTAGGCATAGACTAGTTTTGGCACACTAGTTAGGGGTCGGGCAACCCACATAATTTAGGGGATCCCAGAACTCAAACCTGACCATTCCGAGCTCACACAATTGGGGTCAGGTGACCCCACCTTGACACAATGCAAACTATTGTCACTTTTGTGGGTTTTGAACTGATCCGCAGCCTCTGAGTTGAGTTCAAACATTCTCCCAGATGCTCTCTTTCAAAATCGCCCAAATTTCATCGGAATACCTTGCCAAACCTCTATAAAACCTCCATCATCTCCTTCTTCCTTCCACTTCATTCCTTCACACCTCCAGCACTATCCTACCTTCCTCAAGCTCTCAACTCACTAGTAGATCACCTCCCACGGCTCCCAACAGCAACAACTCCAGCGTGCCTCCTAGTCCTGATTCACCCATGACTAGGAGATCGCTCATCAATGGCCTCGAACTTGCCCTAGCCATTAATGTAGCTGATCCTGAACCTCTGGCCATGGCACCACCCGTCAGAGTGCTGCAGGGGCACATGGGGGCGTCGCTCGATCCTAAGAGCGGTCGGTCGACCACCCCACGGCATCCCCAGCGCCCCACATTGGCTTCCCGGTCTCTCACTCCGTGCAGGGAGATAGGGAAGTCTCCTGTTTGTTTGACCATGCTGGTTCGGCCCACCATGGGCCAAATGGCACTGACGGCTCCGATGGCCGCGAACCAGTGCACCAACACCATCTCTTCGGACACCACGAAGAGTGCGGATTATAGCACTTCCTACACTACGGCGACATCCCAATTTTGGAAGAACCACCAGATCATGGGCGGTGGGCCAGGGAAAGGAAGGGCGATAGTCCCTCTCTCAACAAGTAGGAGAAGAAGGAGCTGCGAGAGTCTCATGGCTCCTCCGCTAGCCCTTCCATTCACCGGAGGATGGATCCACCTCTGATCAATGGCCCTCCAGGCCAATTCAAAGATGATCAGGAGGAGAAGACAGACATAGAGAAGCTACTGCAAATCACCATCGCCCTTTGGAGCAAAAATAGGGTTTAAGAGGAGACGGTGTCTAAGCTCAAAATGGTAAACCTAGACATGATAGATGATTTTTGCCATCTCAGCATTAGTACCAATGCGAAGCTCAAGCACATCACAAATGTCATAGGACGTGAGGACCTCCTAGAACCACCATCTCCCTAGATCACCCTAGGGCTTAGAATAAATAGGAACCCATTTAGTTTATTTCCCTTTTTGAATTCTTTTATTTCAATCATTGTAAAAGTGCCTACAATTTAATTTTGTTTTCATTAAATGAATGAATAAAGTTTGTTGTTCATATTGAATGAATAAACAAATGTTTGTTAGTCCTGCTGGTGTGTTGCCACCAGCAGGATATCTGCACTTGATGTTTCCCTCTATCTTTGAAGTTTAGAATACCAAAAATCCTAAGTGTGGGGGGATCAGCCCATCCCCCAACAATTGTTTTGAACCACATCAAGCACACCACAGTGTCACAGATGGCCAAGCTCGCTAACACGACAAAAATCGACCCAAAAAGAGGGGACGGGTGACCTGCACATTGAGGGCAAACGGGGAAACGAAGTTGCAGGATGGTATAGTGAACACAGAACCACAGTAATAGGTGAGCCAGGGTGGGGTTGGCCGACCCCACCAAAGGACCCTGGGCCCCCTAGGCAGTCTCGTCTCATCGACAACATCCTCCCTATCTGGTTTGCCCCCTTCTCCTCTTTGCGATTGACTCATTTCCCTATCTTCATCTTATTGCTTGAATAAAAATGATAATAAAAAGATTTAATTTTGCATGCTCAATAATTTATGACTTGAGTCATGACATTGAAAGGTCAATAGTGACATGAAGTTCAATTCTTGCATATGTTCATGCTTATGGGTAAAACTTTATAGGGATCATATTGATTAAGTTGCTGATGAAAGCGATATAGTTCTTTGCTCATGAATCATAAAATTTCTGTTCAAGGTACTTAGAGATTTATTTTGAAGATGTCATAAAACCATAGTGTCATTCACTCCTCATTAGCAAGAAAATTCCTACCAGAGCCATATACTCAGTTGTCAAAACAACCCTTGAGTGCAACTTACATTTGTGAGAGTTTTGTCAAAATCTTGTCGACCCTAGTGAGAGTTTTGCCATATTCCTAAGATCAAGATCACACGCACGCTACATATATATGCTGCTTCTACACTAGAACTACGCAAAAACATGCCATCCATTTCCACCATTTATAGAGATGCTCCATGTAGCAAAGTTCTAGTATACCTCTCTACGTATGAATTAGAAAAAGAGACACAAGGCTATGCAAAAAGAAAGAAAAAGAAAAATAAGATGGACACATGAAAGTCCATGATTGAAAAAAAATGCTAGCCATGTCTCAAATAAATAGAGGAATCTCACAAAATAGAGGAGCATCTTAGTTCATCATTTTCCACACACTTGCACATCTTGATCTGGGATTATGACACTTCTCTCCCTAGATCCTTGCTTTGACTTTACAACATTTGCAATGCAAAGTATGCTACCTTATTTTTCCCTACCAAGCTCCACATAAGCCTGATAAATGTAGGATGAAATAAGAAGGGCAAATATTTTATGCCCTGGTGAGGATTACTATATACTTTGAGTGATTCAAGAGTGCTAAATGAGGAGTAAGAAATGAACTATGTGCTTTCTTTTAAAAAAACTATTATAAAAACTCTAAGTACCAAGGATGGGATTTTGCTCTTTAGGGACAACGGTGGTGGTCGCGATGATGCCACTGCGAGGCGGTACGCAAGGCACGTCGAGGGTGAGGAAGAATCACTGGCGGCAGCGGCGGGTGGCGGCGGACCAACGAGTACGTGGCTATGCAACGACTGGTGTGTGCTATGCCGTAGGACGCCTGTTGTAGTGCTCCTCCAAATGGGGTCATGGGTCACCAAGTTGTCGCTGTCACCCTGGGACAGGTTCGTGGTGATCTTCCATGCACAGGAGGCAACTGCGGCCGGGTAGGCAAATGGGAAGGGAGGGTTGTTTATTGCAGCAAGAATTGTAGGCTTAGGCGTGAAATTGAATTGTTCCAATCAGATATTGGAATTAGCTATCCCATGATTTTGTGTTGTTATTCCTATTTGTTTGCTTTCTGGATTGAATTTCAAAGCTATGTGGGATGTGTTTAACCTATGATATGTCAGGCTCGGTTATATTTACAATTCACGGACTATCCTTCATGAGTAGTGTTGGCATCTCTTACACCGCACATGTTAAGTTTTCATCCCTAACATGATGTAAGAAATGAAGTTGTACTTAATATCTAGGCACTTTACATAAAAAGAAATAAAAGGAGTTATCCGCAAGCGCACAGATAAAATACTTTCATTGTAGCATTTCACCCAGGAAAGTTTCAGGTATCGTTATTTATAATTTTACCACTAGGAGCATTTATTCAGGGAATGAGAAGAAGAAAATCAATATGGCTATAAGAACTGCAAATACATACTCTCTAGATATGAATCAATTAACCAACTCTATCTCAACAGGGGTAAGGCAGATAATAACAATAATGGTAATAAAGAGATATTGATAGGGAATCCATAATTAGAAAGAACTCATCTAATCAAGTAGGATACAGAATAAAGTGACATGGTTAGAGATTTAATTCCTAGGTTATGATCTATCTATCAATCCTCAGAGTATTCTAATCCTTTTCCTATCCTCTATAGTATAATCAATCTTCCATTTAAACATAAGGAACATTACTTCAGAGAATTCAAGAACAGAGCAATCCTTCCCCAAGCCAACCTGGTTCTACTTGTCCTAGATTTGGGGAGTGGATTACAGAGGACTCAATGAAGCTATAAAATTCACCTTCGCAATCTACCACATGGCCCGGAAAATAGGGTGCATTCGCAGGTAAATATAATCTAGACACCATGCCTACATTATCTCTACCACCTAATTCAATCTGGAGTTGAACTAAGTACTTTACGAACGTATGCATAAACTTATTATCAATCATAACTATATCAAAGATAGAACTAGAGCAAACCAAGAATATGATAAACAAGAACATAATGATTTTGAAGTAGCACAAAGTCTTAATTATGAGATACAAAGGTAAATTACCAAATCTCCTAACGATGATCCAGAATCCTGAGCCGCGCTCAACGCTAATTGTATCTTGCTAGATCCAACCCTAAACTTGAAGTAGAGCTCAAATCTTCTAATTGGAAACCCTAGCTTTTCTCTCTAGCCTTCCGAATGAGAGATCAATTAATGAATTCTATTGATGATGCCTCACGCGGGTCTACCCCTGCCTATATAGCCCGGTGGGATGAACCGCAGCGTTCGGATCAAATCGACTTGATACAAGGGTCAAGATATGTCGTAGAGGTCGGTTGGAAGCCGTCACGTGAAGTGAACTCGCTTCCAACTGGGCCCAGGCTGGCCGGCCTGGCATGTGGGGCCGGCTAGCCCCACATGCTAGCCATCAGGCTCCTGTTTTGCTCCAGCGTCCTCTGGTGTCTTCTAGAATCTCCTCGTAAATTCTTCCGAAAATCTGACTTGATTTGGTTTGGTTCCTTGGCTCCTACTCCTACCAAAGCTATGGATACTATCGTGTATAAAACTCTCGCTTGGTGATGATTCTGAGATCTTCTAGAAGGATCGTGTTGTATTGATGAGGGACTCTCTCATCGAAACTCCGAATATAGCAAATGTTATGTCCGTTTCGATCATCTCGACAAGCTCTTTACAATGGTGTGCTTAGATTCATCATTTGAGGTAGTAAAATATTGATAATCTGCAAAACAAGTGAGAACAACACAACTCATGGAACTTGTTAGTTTCAAACCCTACCACTATGCACTAATAACTCTTTTTCTATCATGTTGTGCATTAATTGAAGGTATAATTTGACGTTAAGGGCCGTCAACAAGCTCCCCTAAGCCTACCCTATGCTAGTCACTTAGCAAAGTTAATTTTTTAAAAAAATCATAGAGCTAGGAGTTGAAACAATGCTTTCACACCTCAAAAATACATAAGCCTTCAAACAGGAAGTCCACTAAATAATGGTAAAACTATTCCAATTTCCAAACTTACTCATTTACCCTTAATCATGGAGCTTATTGCCTCTGTCTGTATCTTGAGTAATTGATAGACAAAACAATTTTTGGTCAAGCACTGCCACCCTATCTTTGTTCAACCTGCATTCTAGAGTTTTTGCATGTTTTTAAAATAAAACTCAGAGATTCCTTTGCATGACTCTCACATGTCTCTCATTTATGGTATTCGTGGTTCCTTACCAAGGCAATCAGAATGGTTTTTCCTTTTTTGTTCTCTCAATATATGTGGTGTTTTTGGATTAAGGCAAATGTAATAATATGCCTTCCCTCTTTCTCACCTTATACTAGTAAAAAATATACGAAGTTCATAGGTTGGATAGGAAACAGCACTACCTATAATACATATGTTGCCTGGTGTAACATGTGGATCTAGAGGATGAAATCCGAAGATCCTCCCCATACAATCAAATCAAGATGTGAAGGTGTAATTTCAAAGTAAAGTGTAGCAGAGATTTTTGTGAGAGGTAGAAGGGGTGCAAACCTAATTCCATAATGCTCCTTTACAAATGGATACTTTTCTCAATACATAAAGAACTTGGACAATCTAAAACTTGATACAAAGACTTCTTTCTTTTCCTTCTATTTTTTTGACAAACAAGAACAGAATATCACCAGATTGAATTCAAAAGGATTAGGATAACTGTAATATCTAGGAGCATTGACTTTTAGGTAGCAGACAAGGAGAGACCTATGGATAAATATTTTTGGGTGTTCTTTCCCAGTGTAGGAATAGAACATTTTTGGGTGGATCTGAATAGGTGAATATGGTGGTGCGTACTTCCAGGGTAGAAGTAGCAAGGGTTGTAGAGTGCGTGTGAATCTTGATTTTAACCATATGAGGAGTTCCTAAGGATTGACACAGCTAGACCAAACTCAATGCATACAAGTAGTACATTAAATAAAGAAGGTTGTGCTATTCTACTAAGCATGCATATTTGGCTGTGGTAGGAATTTTAAGCTCTCATCATACAGGAACTCATCATGTAGGTTTTTAAATTTTTCAAAAGATAAATTCTCTAAAAATTCAGTATCACTAGGAACAGGATAAACAATAGCTCAAACTTTATCATATCGTATCTGCCAATCACCGAGACTTAGATTAAAGCAGTTGCTACCCACAAATTTCACATTCAGAGTAAGATTTTCAATTAGAATAGTTCTATCCAAAACTTAGGAGAAATCTATAGTGAACAATGTATTTTCAAGGAATTCAAGCATTGACTTCTAATTCAAGTTTATTCAAAGCAAAAACTCTTTTTATTTGTTCTTTTGTTATTTAAGACTAAATTATTCAAAACTACTAAATATAAAGGATAACTCATCGGGGGTTTTTAAGATACTTGACTCTCGGGTTACCTCCCGAAAGGTGATGCAGCAGAACTCGACATCTCCTATCTCAAGTGGGGTAGAAGAAACATCTTGGGGATTCCTCCCCCAAGCTTGTTGTTGCCTATGTTGTAGATATTGTCAAAGAAAAGACCTTGGAAACTCCTTCCAAGGGTGTTATAGCAGAGGTGGCCTGTAAGGATAGAACTGGGGGATGGAGTAGAAAGCCTCCTAGTTTCGTCCATCTCTGGCCTGAGTCTACTATACATTATTTAAAACTTCACCAAATTGGGATTTCCATTGTTGCTGTTCTACGAGCCTCTGGCTGATATTAACTTGTTCTTCATTGATTGTATCCATTCATAGGTTTAGATTCGCTATTTTTCCTTCTATACCAGAGACAGAGTGTCTAGGTTGTTCATGATGCCTGTGTGAAGCTTTTGGATGGTCTACATATCGTCTATGCTAGGAATCCCATGATCTTGATCTTCTGTGTCTTGCCTCAAAATCTTGAGAAGACCCACCAGAGTGGTGTGATGGAGAGGGTGCCCATGGATGAGGTTGCCTTGATGTGCCTGCTTGATCCGTGTATGCGGTGGACGCCGATCCTTCTGGTGTTGGATCTTCTCCATAGTAGTGCATGGGTGGCGCATTCACAAATTGGGCAGATGTACTCCTCCTGCTTAAGGGTGAAGGCTGCAAACCAAGAAGATAGTTTCTGATGGTATAGATTATGAGACCCGGGTTAGGAAGCAGGATCTCAGTAATCATACCATGATATCTCATATAAATGATATTGTTAACTTTCTTAAGAATTTGAGCCTGCCTAAAGAAATCTAGGTGCATTATGGGGCGAGGATCAGAGATATGAAAACAATACAACTATTTGTCAACCCCAATCTAGTGGCTATGCAAAAAACTAAGGATGTACACTCAATGTCTCCTTTGACGGGCCCGAAGACATCTAACCACTAGTACATCATGGCTATAACAGGAGAGATCTTTCGCCTATTCACAATTGCAAAGAGTATTTTGAACTCATCTTCCCTAATGGTTTGTGTTTCTAGTCTAGGGAATAGGGTCAAAGAAATAAATCTATGAATGAAATGAAGGGTAGAAAGTTGGAGTTCACTATTTCTAGGTCTATAGTAGATGTCCTTATCAGAAATTTCCTTCCAAAACTGCTCTTTTTGATAGCCGAGAAGAGCAACATCAAGATTAAGAACACAATTGGAAGCAAACCCCAACAAATCACTAAGTTTTGTCCAGGTGCAAGTAAATTGCCTATTAAATAGGTGAAAACTCACCCCACCCCCAGCTTCAAGAAATTGCAAAGTGAACAAAAATTCTATCGGGAGCAGCTTAACACCTAGCTCATTAACTGGAACAAGGTTCTTCCAACCTATAGCAGTAAAGATTTCATTGAACTCAATATCCATACCTATGTCTCATAAGAGTTGAGGTTGGTACGCTGTCGTTAAGTTGTATTCCCTATCCTTGATGTTTCGGAACTTGTCCTCCTTTGTTCGGCCTCGCAGCCGGACATCCTTCTCTGCCATGAGTTCGTTGATGATGTTATCAGTAGAAGGACGGGCTGGTGAAGCTCTTGATGATGAAATAGGTGTGTCAGTGTCCACGTCAGAACCACCCCTCCTAGATTGGCTCCTCGTCATACGCTCAAAACCGAAGAACGACATCCTGTCACACAAGGAACAGACAAAAACAACAAAAAGGACTGCAAATGTAGGTTAGAATAAGTGGTTAGGGGTTAGCTGTCCAAGGGTTAGTCGTTTGAGAGTTAGCCTACTAGAGAGTTCCTAAAACAGATTTTAAGCACTTCTCTCTCTAGACCTATTTTTAGGCCTAGTCTCAAAACACTAATAATTTTAGTAGCTCTTCTCTTCTTTCTTCAAAACCTTCTACTTTTTGAGGATTTTGTCTAGCAGAATAGCTCGGGGATGCAAACTACTAGAAAAGGAAGATAGGAGAGGTGGTGTGAGAGAAGGCAGCAGGAGATGAGAATTTATAGACGAGGAAGATGGAGGCTAGCTGGCCAAGCATGTGGGGCTAACCAGCCCCACCTGTTAGCCACACGGGTGCATCTTGTTCCTATTCTATTCTATTCTGCTGATTTCTCCTGCTTTCGCACATGAATTTGATACGATGTAGCAGGAATGGTTGCAAGATAAAGAGAACAAAGTGAATTCCATGGTAAGTTCCATGGAATCTTTGGGCCCAAGGTGAGAAAGATTTAACATGTAGAAAATAAAATTACTTGTATGAAATAAATATGTATAGAAAATTAACAAAAATTTTTAAGCCATCACAGTAAAAATTATTTTGGGTTTTCACTCCGTAAAAATTATTTACATGGGGCATGCTTTTTCTAAAAAAATTTTATTTTGTTTTCATGCAATTGAGGAAAATGCAGGAAGGTAAATATGGATAACTACCGAGATACCTTTCGGCTAGGGTTCAAAATTTTAAGTCCATTGAACCGGACTTTTCCACATTTTTAATCTTCTGGGGTGACAGTCAATCCTGGGGAAAATACCCCTGCTGACTCTTCATCTTCTGCTTCATTTGATATTCTTAGCTAGAGCAGTCTTGGGCTTGAATGGAAAATGCTCTTCTTGCCCATTGATGTTGTACTTGATTTCTACACTCACAACATCAATGTGAGCATTGGCGGTACTCAAGAAAGGTCTTCCCAGGATGATTGACACTTGAGATTCTAGGCGCATATTCAATACCACAAAGTCAACTGGTATGAAGATTCTATAATCTTGACTAGACTATCCTCAGCAATGCCTAGTGTATAGTGGATCGATTAATCAGCTAATTGTAGGCACATGTGAGTAGGAACGATCTTGGCATGTTGGAATTTATCAAAAATTGTCTTGGGCATCACACTAACACTGGCTCCAAAGTCACATAGTGCATTGTCAAAGTGTTGGTTTCCAATAGAGCACTCAATAGTGGGATGTCCTGGATCTTGCTTCTTTATTGGTGCTATGTTGAGAATGGCTGCATTGCACTCTTCCATGAAGTTGATCACTTCAGTGGTGGGCACAGGTCATTTGTTGTTGAGGATGTTCCTTATGTATCTTGCGTAGGTGGGTACCTATATAGCATCTAACAAACAAATATTGATGTATAACTTTTGAATTACTTCAACAAACTTACTGAACTGCTCATTACCTTTGGCTTTTCGTCTTCTGTGTGGAAACAGAAAAATGTTTGAATCATGGAAATCTTCCGTCATCTCGGGTAATGGTCCTTCTAATTCTTCAACGTCATCATCCTCTTTTTCTTCTGTTGTTTCTGTGGGAATCACCAACCTAGCCTGCCTTCTTGGTGCGCCTTGTGAATAAGGAGGATCACGGGTAGATCTGCCACCTCTTGTGGTTATAGCTTGTACCTGATCATGGTTACTGGCAAAAGGCAAAGCAGAAGCTAGTTGTGCCAACTTGGTTTCCATTTGTTTATTATAATTAAGTTGATCTTTTATGGCAGAAGAAAAGTCATCTAATTTAGCATTTATATCCTCTAAGCTTTTATCATTAGAAACAAGCTTCTTAATAATATTGTCATGAAGTCTAGCTTGTTCTAAGATCAAATTCCTTAAGGGTAATTGCTCAAAATTAGAAGAATTGTGATTGCCTGAATACTTATCTTGATAAGCAGATTCCCTCTAATTCCATCCTTGCTCTCTTGATGTAGACTTGTTGATAATGTTTGCATCTTCTTGATTTGAAAATTCTATCCCCCAAATACTTTGCACACTGTTCTAAGCATCGACTGCATCTTTGATGGCTTGATGATCTCCTTTATAACTATCCCTTTTATCAGGCCATTCCAATAATACATCCATCTTTGTTGCTAGTGCACAAACTTCTTCTAGAATTTCTTCACACTTCTGGTAGCGTTGAATATGATCTGACTTCCAGCTCTGATTCTTGGCTATCCTGGTTAAAAGAGCTTTAGCTTTTCCAAGTGTGAGTGACATAAATGACCCTCCAGCAGCTACATGTAATTGCTCATGAGATTTCTGAATAAGTCCATTGTAGAATCCTTGCATGAGCAACCAATCTTCCAATCCATGGTGTGGGCATCCTAGGACATATTCCTAGAAACGCTCCCATGAATCGGCAATGATTTCTTCTTTTTGTTGTTGGAAGTTGTAAATTTTCCTTCTCAAGGATTTGGTTTTGACTACAGGGAAGAACTTTGACAGAAAGGCCTTCGAACACTTGTCCCATGTGTTGATGTCTTCTTGATGATTGTAAAACCACTGCTTCACTCTTCCCTCCAAAGAGAACGGGAATAACCGAAGAAGTACGATATCTTGGGCAATGTTCTTCATGATGATGGTGCTTCCAATCTCCAGGAAATTCTATAGATGAGTCGTAGCATCTTCATGTTCCTTTCCGCTAAATATAGTAGCTTGGACTAGGCTGATAACGCTTGGCTTGAATTCAAACTCTAAGTTATCCGTTGGGAGTATGGGCCCAACACGGATAAAATCAGTGCTTGGAGCAGAGAACTCTTGCAAAGTCTTGGATGCCATTGTCTTCACCACTTAGTTGATCTTCAGGTCGAGTTGGTTCTTGATTGGATGTTGATTTGATCACAACTAAACCAGAAATACCCTGCATAAGATATAAAATAAACAAAAAAAGGGTAAGCCTGAAAAGACAGAGGACTTGGTTAAGATTTTTATCTAAGAGTATATACTTGATTCGTTCTTCTGATAGCCATATATATAATTTCCCTAAAAAGCTCCCCGACAACGACGCCAGAAATGCTAGTTGGCATCTCTTACACCACACATGTTAAGTTGTCATCCCTAACATGATGTAAGAAATGTGGTTGTACTTAATATCTAGGCACTTTACATAAAAAGAAATAAAAGGAGTTATCTGTAAGCACACAGATAAAATACTTCTGTTGTAGCATTTCACCCAGGAAAGTTCCAGGTATCGTTATTTATAATTTTACCACTAGGAGCATTTATTCAAGGAATGAGAAGAAGAAAATCAATATGGCTACAAGAACTACAAATACATACTCTCTAGATATGAATCAATTAACCAACTCTATCTCAACAGGGGTAAGGTAGACAATAACAATAATGATAATAAAGAGATATTGATAGGGAACCCATAATTAAAAAGAACTCATCTAATCAAGTAGGATACAGAATAAAGCGGCATGGTTAGAGATTTAATTCCTAGGTTATGATCCATCTATCAATCCTTAGAGTATTCTAATCATTTTCCTATCCTATATAGCATAATCAATCTTCCATTTAAACATAAGGAACATTACTTCAGGGAATTCCAGAACAGAGCAATCCTTTCCCAAGCAACCTGGTTCTACTTGTCCTAGATTCAGGGAGTGGACTACAGAGTACTTTATGAACATATGCATAAACTTATTATCAATCATAACTATATCAAAGATAGAACTAGAGCAAACCAAGAATATGATAAACAAGAACATAATGATATTGAAGTAGCACAAAGTCTTAATTACAAGATACAAAGGTAGATTACCAAATCTCCTAACGATGATCCGGAATCCTGAGCCACGCTCAACTCTACCTATATCTCGCTAGATCCAACCCTAAACTTGAAGTAGAGCTCTAATCTTCTTATTGGAAACTCTAGCTTTTTTCTCTAGCCTTCTGAATGAGAGATCAACTAATGAATTCTACTGATGATACCTCAGGGGGTCTGCCCCTGCTTATATAGCCTGGTAGGATGGCCTTTGGATCAAATTGACTTGGAACAAGGGTCAAGCCATCACGCGAAGCAAAGCTCGCTTCCATGTGGGCCTAGGCCAGCTGGCCTAGCATGGCCGGCCCCACCTGTCAGTCGTTGGGCTCCCGTTTTGCTCCAGCGTCCTTTGGTGTCTTCTAGAACCTCCTCGTCAATACTTGTGGAAATCTGACTTGATTTGGTTTGGTTCCTTACCTCCTACTCTTTCTCAAATTATTCTGTTTTTATCCCTAAAACTTCACAAATCACCAAAGCTGTGGATACTATCGTGTATAAAACTCCCGTTTGGTGATGATTCCGGGATCTTCTAGAAGGATCTTCTCGTATTGATGAGGGACTGTCTCATCAAAACTCCAAATATAGTAAATGATATGTCCCTTTTGATCATCTCGACGAGCTCTTTACAATGGTGTGCTTAGATTTATCACTTGAGGTACTTTCTGTAGTAAAATATTGATAATCTATAAAACAAGTGCGAACAACACAACCCATGGAACTTGTTAGTTTCAAACCCTATAACTATGCACTAATAACTCTTTTGCCATCATGTTGTGCATTAATTGAAGGTATAATGTTGACATTAAGAACCGTCAACAAGTAGTATAGTTCAAATAGTCTGTGGCTCCTCCGTTAGGCATTAGATCTATGCGAGACTTAATTGGATGAGTTATGTTACGAACTCAATCATGTTATATATCAAAAATAGAACCACAAAGAAACTTGTAGTAAAAATCAACCAACAAAGGCTAGAAACCAGCTAGGGCGGCTTCCAGCAATGGAACCAGGCAACATATGCTAATCCTAACTACATATGTTAACATAACCTAACACTTTGAGAGACCAGGAGAGGCGACGACTTTTGCGCAATACAAATGGAGGGAGGGAATCAATGGGTGCAAAGCAAGGAGTTGTATACGGATGAACATATGGTCTGGTAAGTAAATATTTTGAATGGTCGGACCTTCTAGAAGCCAAGGCCATTATGCGGTCCAATCCACTCAATCCCACCTTTTCAGCAGCCGAGGATTAGATTGAATGGATTCGCTCCTGCTTCCATAAATCAATTTATATTGCATGATTTTGCACAGGCTGCAGCTAACGTGGAGTGCACATGACTCCTAACATGGAATCAACTTGGCATCGACAATAGTATTGTAATCGGCAAGTGCGTTCAACTGATCAGTGGCCTTATTTATCCTAGTAAGTTAGGTCATTACTTCTATGAGTGCTTTCACCGGTTACAGGCATTGTAAATGTTAATTGATGGCGAAGTGTCTATTACTCTTTTCACAATACTCACCAGAAGGTCCAGTGCTCTTCTATTGTAATGCCCTGGACAATGCATTTAACTCTTTTGTGTTCACAGGCAAGATTTGATGGCGCACAGAAGGTCCACTGCTCTATAATTGTAACGCTACGGACAAAAGTTTCATGCCCAGGTTGACTCCTCATCACGCAATGGGGTTGTTTGACACTCTAGAGGAAATGCTCGAGCAGGAATGAGGTAGTCAAACTAGATGTGGCTCGTATCGCAAAAGGATGTGAGGTTAGTTTATAGTGTCAACATATATAGTGATACCAAGTGTTGAACATGTAATACTTATTACATGAGTCATAAAATAAATAGTCAGCACACAACTTTGAGTAAAGGATGTACTACTTATTACATGAACCATAACAAAAATGTTCGTCACACAATTATTGACTAAGCAAGTACTACTTATTACATGAATCGTGACACAAATGTTCATCACACAATTGTTCGGTACTCAAAACTTCAATTACTACGACATGAATGAACAAGAACAGTTTTTAATCTAGACTTCAAGCCCTCCATTCGCCCACTTCTACTGCATCACTCTGAAGGCTGTGCTGATGACTAAGAAATAGCCCTAAAACACTCACCATACCCATCGTCTTCCTCGCTGATCTGGCAATTAGATGCATCATGTATTAAAAGTTCATCCGAACTGGTTGTCTTCTCATCATGCTCAGTGACGTGGTCACCTGGATGAATGGTGGACTCGCCAGTCTGCTGAACTGAAGTAGATGCATCAGAGGTAGGGGCAATTTATCAATAAGGTTGTCACGAACAGCATTAGTATCCTCAGTCTCTGCAAATGCGATTGCTAGAGAAGCCATGGAATCCTCTGTATGTGCCCCGTGTCGTCGTACACAGTAATATCAGCCACCTCCAGCTGTTTGGGTGAAGAAGGTCGATGACCTGCCTCATCTGGACCTACAGCGGAACTCTGCTTATGTGGAGTCACAAAGGGTGACTCTTTGTGGACTGTTATATCACAATCAAGCGCCTCATTAGCTGTAGGTGAACTTTGACTAGGTTTGACTGTACTAATCTCTAGCGGCAGAGAAGCCCTGAGAGTCTCTGTATGTGTCTTAGTGGCAGCTTGCACCTCAATCTGAGGGGCTGAAGGTGGATCAACTGTCTCATCAGGCCCTGAATCTGAACTCTGCTTTTGTAGCGCTTCTATGGGTGACTCTATGCAACAGATAACCAGTAATGGGCCTGATCTGACTACCACCTGGCAATTGCAGTGGCTCAGACATAGCGAGCTTAACCCCTGTGGCACTACTTATTTGACTAAAGTAACCGGTGAACACATTGTACATCTTTTTCACTTCTTTGTTAGTTCTGTTGAGTTTTTTACCTTGTCGGCTGAACCTTCTGTCAGTTTCCTTCATGGACACACCAAGACTATCTGATTGCTGCTTCATCTGCTCACTCAGCAGGACCATATTCTTCATAGTTGTTTGCCATTGCCTGTCATTTCGATCCAGACGATTGTGAGTTTGTTCCTTGCCGGCAACAAGCCTAGCAAGTATCTGTCCAAGCTCCGACAGGTGCTGAACGGGCGCCAGAGTCGGTGCCTGGTTCGCAAACGTCTCTTTATTAGGTGGGTTATCGTCCATCTCTTTGTTGGCCACTCCACCAGAGGACCACCTAGCCGCCTCATGGTCTGACATAGGTTCATGGCAGCCGTGGTCATCAGAGTCTGAAGAATCTTTCATTGGAATATTAAAGGTTCCTCCAAGGCCAGACTGCTTCTCTGCCTCTCTGGGGCTGCAACATCCGTTTCATGGCTGTCTCCGTCCCTTATAGCTAACAGCTCTAGCGTGGCGCTATGGGCATGCTGTCCTCGACGATGATCGTCTGGGCTTGCTGGCATGTAGGTCAGAACCTGGCAGGGCGACTCGTAGTACTCATCCTTGTTTTCAAAATGAATGTTGTGTAGCATATAGCTGATGATGTGAGGGTGTTGGTGTTTCTTAGCGCAATCACCAAGTATGGAGGTTTTAAGTTCATCCCCAGCAACAGTGCCAGAAAGCTTATCGGCATTTCTCCAAGTATGGAGGTTTTAAGTCCATACCTGATAACGGCACTAGAATGCCAATTGGTATGAGATAAAGCACACAGAGAAATCTACAAGCGTACGAATACCATTGTAGCTTTCACCCAAGAGTGTTCCAGGGTATCGTATTTATCTTCAGGGAAGCAATGTATAAAGAAGCTGATAAGTACCATCATGTATCTGCTAGCTAGTATAACGACTAGACTATAGTGGTGTAAAAGATAAAGATATGAATTTTGATAAATGACACACAGGAGAACTCTAAATAAAAAGATAGCGGAACAGACTAGCTAAGCTAGGAGGTCATCGGGAGAGGTCAAGGTTCCTATTTTCTCCTCTCTTACTGTGGTTCCATTCTAGCTCACACGAAAGGAATAACTAAGTAAAGAACACACATAAAGGTTACACCAAGGCATTTCGGGGCAGCTGTTCCTTTTCGATTCTCGAAAAGACTGGGAAGGGGTAACCGGGGTCAGGCAGCCAAAAGCCCTACGAAAACATCAACCCGAACGTGGTGGAATACAAAGGCCTTGTCGAGTCTGTCACCCTTGGGGCTACCACAACTATCCGTGGGGCTAGGCGCAATCACAGGTAACAAGCTAGCCTAAACACCACGTCTACGCTAGCGGTTACTACTCTAGTCATAATTTATAACTAGAGCATTCGGTCGAACGGAGAACCCATGCCATGGTGTAAAACCTAAACATCAACTAAGCTCAGCTAAAGAACTAAGACATGAATAGGTAACCATATAGATATTTCAGTAAAGTAGAAAAGATAAATATATAGAAAGTGTTTAAACTTTACAGAGGACCGAGGCAAGAATTGTCGGGACTACAAGGACTACTTCGAAACTTGTACTTTTCTCCCTAACTCTCAACTAGACTAATACTACTATGTCTTAAATAGTGGAATGAGAGAGCTTCTTGGTTGTGTGTCTACAAATGTAGAGGGGAAGAAAACCCGACATGTGGAGATGCTGCCTGTAATGCCACGGCATATTCCTGCTCCACCGACCTCTGTACGTCGGTAGCAGCGAAAATCTCGCGGAGATTGAATCCTCCACCGCCTTGTGCCCCTCCACTCCTGTGCTGCCACGTAATCATCCTGCATCGCCTCTATGCGTGGGCCTCGGCTGGATGTTTGCCTGCTACTCGTGTACGTGTGACAAGTGCTGGGCCTTGAGCATCGTCTTGGGCCAGTCTGCTGCTGTGGTATGGAGCAGGAACCCACCTGCTACACGCAGCTGTGCTGAGCACCTAACGGCAGTACCTGATGTCTGCCTGATCCACGAGTATTAGCTGATGGGCCAGCACCCTCGAGTCCTCGTCGTGTTAGGCTGCTGGCCCGTCGACTTGGGGAATTTTTTTTATTTTAAATTTTTTTTAAAAAAAATTTACAAAACTAATTTTTGGTTTCGGAATATGACAGAACTAGTCGTCTACAGTGGGTATTTTTTACTGTGGGCATTATATGTGACGTGACACAGAGCCGGCCGCCGCCGGTGCCGGCTCTTGCGGGTGGCTCACCTGCGCCCAAAAAACGCCCACTGCGTGGGCATTTCTTGGTGGGGAGGGGGCCGCCTACAAAAGTGCCCGCTGTTTTACGGGCGGGCCGTGGAGCAGTAAAAAAACGCTCACTGTGTGGGCGTTTTTTGCACTGTAGGGGGTCGTCTGCAAAATTTACCCTGTACGATATAAATTTTGTAAGGTAAATTTTGTAGGGTAAATTTACCCTGCAAAATTTACGATGGTAAATTTACCGTGTAAAATTTACCCTGTACGATGGTAAATTTATCCTGCAAAATTTACATCATACAGGCTAAATTTACCCTGCTGATGATGGGCCGCCTGCAAAAATTACCCTATTTGATGGTAAATTTACCCTACAAAATTTACCCTGTACGATGGTAAATTTACCCTACAAAATTTACATCGTACAGGGTAAATTTTACAGGCGGCCCCCTGCAGTGCAAAAAACGCCCACACAGTGGGCGTTTTTTTAATGCTCCGCGCCTGCCCGCAAAACAGCGGGCACTTTTGCAGGCGGCCCCCTCCCCACCAAAAAACGCCCACGCAGTGGGCGTTTTTTGGGCGCAGGTGGGCCACCCGCAAGAGCCGGCACCGGCGGCGGCCGGCTCTGTGCCACGTCACATATAACGCCCACAAAGTGGACATTTTTTAAAAAGTCCACTATAGACGACTAGTTCTGTCATATTCCGAAACCAAAAATTACTTTTGTAAATTTTTTTTAAAAAAATAAAAATAAAAAAAATTCTCGACTTGGGTGGATGCCGCTCGGCACTCGTGCTTGCTGGTTGACGTGAGCACCTGCACTGTTCCTTGCTCGGCTGTACGGTGTAGGCTACTTCTGCATTGAATTCTACGTGCAAGCCACGTACATCTATATATGCACATATACACGTATATATTCTATTTATATTTTATATCCTCAATCTCTAAATAGTCTATGAATAAAGGATCGTCTTGACAAGCTCTGCATTGTTGCATTTCAAACTAGCATTTGAGATTTTTTTGCATTGATGATTATTAAATAATTTCTCCATCAATTGCGCCAAACTTTCTTATACTCAAATAATGCTAATTTCTGTATATTTTTAGACATGTCATGCAAAACACTAAGAGACACCAAAACCTATGGAATGTATTAGTTTATAAACCCTATCACTAAGTTTGGTGTCTAGTTTATTCGAAAGTTGGCGGTAAAAAATATGCAATAAGAACCGCCACACAGGGTACACCTGCTGTCGTCCAGTACTGATAGCGTCAGCTATCACATCCTCAATCTCATACAAGAAAAAAAGTGTATGAAGTCGAACTACTGGCCTGTCCATATTGATAGTAGGAGCCACTACTGCAAGCTGGTCAACGCTCCCTGTTGCCGCCACGAGGCAGCACTGTCTTCCTCAGCGCCATGTGAAGAACGTAAACCTCTGAACGCAATCTATTCAGTGTACGCCACGAGCTGTCGGCGAAGGGCTCCTTGAAGGGCGGCCGAATATGCTCGTCTGTCGAAAAAGTACCTCTAGCCCTGCTATGACGTGGAGGAGGAGCATCTCCGTACACTATCTGGTGGAGCTTCCTGTTTGAAGTGGCAACCCCGAGGAATTCTTGCAGGCGGTGATGAGATATTCGTTCTGGCCTATTACCGAGCATGAAATAGATGAATCTATGCTCCGGTGAATCCACGTTGTTGCACAGAACTGATGCACCCACCTGGGCACAATTCGATCAACCTCGCTGAAAAGGTGAACGAAGCCCGAGAAACGCTCAAAGAGTGGCCGGATGGGTATGCCAGCTGCACTCTCAAGATCATCCCACCCAAGTACACTCTGGTCTGCTATTGGAGTCCCTCTAGCACGGTAGCTCCTGAAGAAACTCTCCTGAGCAATAGTCCAGAACTCACTTTTTGTGCCAAGTTCTCTGATTGCTTTAAACCAGAACTCAATTTCGCAGAACCTGATGCTCCGTATCTTCTTTGAGTTGTAATCCTGAAAGTTGTAGAACAAAACCTCATACTTGTTATTAGTGTTACTACTGCTCGCACTTGTGTTGCCAGAATTCAAGCCATCGTCTTGCTCCTGGTACCACAAATTCTGCCTCCACTAGAATTCAAACTGCCATGAGTGAGAGGGCACAGAGCAACATCAGCTGTCGATTTCATCCAGGAAGGTGCAAGGGTACTAGTCTGGTTTTGAGAGTGGTACAAGGCCATGTCCTCTGATTGCCCCTCAGTGAGCTCCTCCCGGAGTTCCATCCCAGCACTCTCCTCATGCAGCTGCTCTTTGCGGGACACTTAATTCTATCTATGAGAATGCCCAGATTCCAGAGCGAGCATAGCTTTGGTTGCTTGCTCCTCTGCTTGTAGGAGGCGACAGTATTCCTCTGCTGCCTCCTTGGACATGGGGATACTTCTTCCTATGATTCTCAGAGATGGTGAGCCTTCCTGTGGCTCCTTTCATGCTGAGGTGCTGCTAGTTTCTCCACTTCTCGGAGAATGTTTGTCGTCCGCTTGCTCCTTCTGAGTTTGGGTGGAGGACTCATCCTCGTCCTCGTCCTCGTCTGGATAACCACTCGCGTCATCTACAACACACAACAAAAAATTTTCAAAGGTGTTCATCAAACACCATACATGCATGAAGAATCAGAGGAGACTGCAGTGCAGATAACCTCACTGTGTAAAGTCGACAAGGCGATCTCGATCCATCGATCCGGCTTGCTCGTAGAAAGAGGAATTCAGCGCTGCGAGATCCCAACGCGGGAGCTCCCGGCGGCCCCAAATTGGGGGTGGGGAGCAGGTTTCATTGTGCCTGTGGAAGGGGGGAGGGTAGCAGCGGCACTGGGTTAGGTGGCGGTGCAGTGGAGAGGGCGGATAGGGATAGAGGAGGCCGATCGGCGACGAACACGATAGACGAGAGAGGAAAAATTGGGGAGAAAGTAAAAGCGAAATGTCATTTGCAGAAGGAAAATGGCGTGTTGGACCCACCTTCATTCAAGAGGACACTAATCGCTGTCAAGGAAAAGATGTCCAAGTAAACCCTCTAGGCCCACCGATAGGCGGGGGATGGGGGACCGCATTGGTTGCACCCACCAAGGTTACGAGGCATTTACTATAGATGTACAATTTGGTCACTGTTCTATTCAAAATTCAGGCTCCAATCACAAGACGGGGGGCGATTTGAATATGAAAATTTGATTTGGGCTCCGATCGGGCCCAGGGTCGCGAAACGCACGCAAAAATAATGTTTCGCCCTCTGCACCAAAAATTGGTTTACCACGCCATCAATTTCATCCAACGGCATTTATGGTATTGTGACGGCTCCCCCGCATAAATGCGCAAGGAGTCACCATCTCCCCGCCTCAATCCCCATTCTCCCGCTCTCCCGCTCAAATTCCTAGCCCCTTCGCCACCCCGATTCGAACCCTAGGTACATCGACATAGCTGCTAGGCTCCCTCTTCACTCTCCAGCCACCCCCTCTCCTAGCCTTATCCGGATCCGATCCCCTTCTTTGAGCGCAGCAAGCGGCTGTAGGGACCGGATCCGGGCTGCCTACGACCAGGATCTGGAAGCCCTTCGTCAAGGCCGGCCGCACCAGTTTCGTGACCAGGATGACAAGAGGGCGGTGCCGATGACGCAACATAGTCAGGAAACATGGAAGGTACCCAGATTCCTTTTATTATTATGCGTGCTACATTCTAGTGGTTTTACCTTGGATCTATAGATGGTGATGGGGTTTTATGTTTCTTAGTTGATTGTATGTCACATGCATGTAGTTCAAGTAATGACTTCCGTCTAAGCTGTAGCTAGGCGCCTAATGTGCATCCTCCTGCTCTGTTTTTTGACATTTGGTAAAAGGTTAACTCCTTAAATTCCTTTATAATCTAGATGTTGAACTCCAAAATATCTCCCTAATGCAGGGGAGCGTGTTCTGGAAGATCCAGCACCTCTTGCAGTCATGGTGCTTGTTTAATCTTACCCTGTTGTGAGTGTAGTGGGATTGCTATAGTTAGCGGTGTAATTCATTTCTTTGTTGTCTTCATACCAATGCAATTTGTACATTTGTGCTACTTAAGTTTGTTTCTCCAGTTTCAGCCTCTGGGGTGAGCAAGAGCCCCCAAGCAGACCCTGCCAGCGGGGCAAAAGGTAGAACTAATATGGGTCCTACTGCACTCCTCTCCAAGCGAGTTAATTCAGTATTTGGCCTAGGGATGCTGGTGCGCGCCAGGGGAGGGGTGCGCGCCCCTACACGGCATCCAAACTGGGCCATCTTCGGTCAGTTGGTCTAGGAAGACGTGAGAAAGTCAGTTCTTGTGTCCACTCATACATGGAAGGTGCAAAACCACCCTATGGAGATAAGTTTGCCACTTTCCATGTGGGGATGGCACATTTCCAAGGACCCCTCTCCACCCCCTTATTCATCATCAACACACCAAGGGAGAAAGAGCCACCACAAGCTTAGAGATAGAGCATAATGGAGTGAAATTTGGTGACATCGTAGATATTGTCGTTAGCTATCCAACGCCTCCTGGATCACCAAAAATAAAGTCTGGATGAATGAGTTATGGCCGTTTTATCTAGACATGGTCCTGCAACCCAAAACAGAGTAGAACATTGTTTGCCCGTGTGGTTGATTTAGGGACTTTGGCCTTTTCTCTCCACTTGACTAGGCCCTGTATTGTTTGGTAATGGATCACCTTCCTATTTCATGGTTTTCATGTGTTCCTTGGCCCATTTGTATGTGTGTCCAGAGTTGCCTTCCTGTAAGTGACAATCACCAAAACTCATAGAATATGTTAGTGTAAAGCCCTATTTACTAAGTTTGGTGTGCCCTTTATATTCTTATTGGTAGTATAAAACATGAGTTAAGGACTTCCAACAATTCCCCCACACTTAGCCCTTTGCTCATCCTCGAGTAAAGTTTTAGGACTAAGATGGGTCATCTCCTTGATATATAATCTGCATACAAGATATTCCAAGCTTTACTTGCACTTGTGAACTTCAAATTGTCTACCATATTTGCCTTGGGTAATTGAATAATGGAACAACATGGATTCAAATCCCCTTGCATCAGTTAGCTCAGAAACTTGAGTTTTCATAAGAGTTCTTAAAAAAAAAGATAGCCTTGCTCCTCAAATGATACTCTCAAATTGCTCATATATGTGTCTGGTTCCTTACCAAGGCATTTGGAAAGTGCCTTATTTTCATAACCTATCTCTAAAACTTTTGAGTGGAGTTTTGGGTAGGTATGAAAGTGGGCATACTTGCATCACATATTTTGTCAAGTAAAAAACCAAACCACACTGAGATACAAGTCATTCACTTTGATTGAGATGTGCAAGTGTGTGGAAAGGGACGCTTCCTAATTCTAAATATTTTTGGTACTCCATGCATCATGACTCTCTTTATTGGTAGATGGATGATTCTTTGAAGAATATAGGCTATAAAAGGAAATATTCATATGTTTTTTTTGAACAGGCCTTTGGTCTTTCCCATTGTTTATTGCATAAATTTTTTTCTCATGCCCCTTGGAATGTATGTTTTTTCTTTTCATCTTTTATTTTAACATAGCCCATATCTCTTCTTAATAAAAATTTTGAATGGGAAGATCTCATGATGGAATGCAAGGATTAATTATATGGTGGATAACGAATGTGCGGCTCTCAGGGTAAGAGTCGGCATTTTTTATTTGGTGGAAGAGTGCACAACTCTCAGGGTGATAGTTGGCATTTTTGATGGACGAAAGGGTGCATGTTGTGCGCAACTCTTAGTGTAAGAGCCGACATTTTATTGGTGGGTGCACGTGAATCTCAATCATGGGTGCATAACCATAATCTCACATAGGTCACAACAATTTTACCCAACTCAATGTTCCGACAAGCAGCATATGACTAAAGGTTTGCATAAATAAATCATGTCATATGGCCTTGGTAGGAAATTCATAATCATTAAGGAGCATGCTATTGTATTTTGCTTTTGTAAAATAAATCCCATATCCATCATAAAAAGAGCAAGGTTCAAATCATCTGGCTATTATCACATACTCCAATTACTTGGATAACATGGTGTCCCTATGATAGTTGTTCACAAATCATAGGAATATTGGTGAGGAATAAGGAGTATGCAAATTTCATCAAAGGATAGCATGGAGATGTTATGCCTGAAAGTTTAATAAATTTAAAAATTCAAAATACTAGAAGATGTGAGGGTAGAGTTGCACAAACCATCGTTGAAGATGAAGGAGTTAGGTGAATTAAAGTTCAGGTCGGTTGAACCAAAAGTTCAACCGATCTTCTCTTCAACCTGTTTGTTTGGTCCTTCTGTATGGTGGATCGCTCAACGTTGTGCATTGTATTAGGGAGATCACGAAGGTGTGTTAGGTATACTTGAGAGATCTCCCCCACACTTATTTTTGTACCTGCTTTATTTTGATCAAAAGAAAACAAAACAAGAGAAACAACAATAAGCAAGGGCTCTACTGGATATAAACCAGAGAGCAAGAATTTTATTATCACTATTTCTTTATTTTTATCTCATAAAAATATGTATATGTTTTTTATTGTTAAAATATTTTATTATTTTTATTATGACCTATGTTGACCATTTTTTTAAGCTCAAGTAAGGCTTAGATAAATTTGAAAAGTAATACATGCCTTAATTTATCTCCATTCATAAATTTTGTATTGCTTATGCCAACAACTCAAGATTCATTAATCAAGTTCCAACACCATGTCAAAAATTGATTAAAGAAGGTCATTTTAATCTAAGCACCATGCTTAATTTAAAAGGACCTATGGATGCACCGTATATGTACTGTATGCGAATACACCCAAACCAGAGCATATGACATAAGTAAAGGAAGCATGAATTGCATTTTTATGGAGACAAAAGTGAGTAAAGGTGTTGGTAACATTTATTTACCATCGCATACCTAAGTATATGTACCGGCAACATATATGTGAGAGGTATTGAAGTTGTTGTTGCGGCTAGCATGATGGCTCTGCTCAGGTAATCTCCAAGGCCAGGCCACACTCACATTGCTGTGCACAGACCATGAGCCTTGACGATACTAGCAAAGGTTTGGAGGTGATCCCTTTTTGCTTGTGGAAGCAAATGGTGGGTGGAGCCAGTCAGCCCATAAGCATTTTTCTTTGGACATGGGGGCCAGCTTGCTCCTTCTCTTTTCTCCTATTTTATATATATTTTTTATTTCTCTCTCTTTTTAAACCTCCCTTTTCTCTCTTTTTTTCAACTTTCCTTCTTCCATTTTCTTATATATATCATTTTTTCTTTCTTTTCTTGGCAAGGCCACTGACATCAACTTTTGTCATTTTTCTGTATGACCTCTTGGGGTGTGTGGAACTTGGGCTTCTCACCATCCTCTCCCACACTTGGACTTTTGCGTAAAAGTCAATTGTAGAGTCATGGCCGCCTTTGTTGTTGAGTGTGTTCCATCACCTAAGAGCATCATGGCTTGTGATGTCATCTCAAGTATTGTATGACCCATGCTCTTCTGTGCCTGAAATGGTTAGTAGCAGGAATACCCGATGGTGCATACTAACTTGGAAACATGTCCTTGCCTTTATCCAGAAGCATTTTTTTGATAGTAATCAAAACAACAACAATAATAATAGTAATAATAATAATAAGTTTTTCTTGTCAAGATAATCTGGGGTATCTCTCGGCAGTGCTTAAATTATGGTTCTAAGATGGACCGTGCGGACTTCTTCTTGCAGCTATCAATAGTGGTGTAGTCCCCAACTTCACCACCAAACATGGGCATGAATGTTCAAGCTGCAAGGTTGTCACCATTGTGCCACTACGAGATTTGTAATGCTTATGGTAAACATAGGCATCGACAACCAACCTCTTAAAAAGTTTAGAAATAGAAATTAAGAGGTGGTTGGGATTCTCATAGGAGCATGTGGTCAGAAACAGAACAAACTCTAGAGATACCAAAAGTGAGCATGAGACGTAAGTGGTTTCAAAAGGGAAGGTAACATGCTCCATAGAGGATTCTTGCTTGCTCTCTAGGATTCTTGCTTCGAGCATGTCCATGGCATGAAAGTTTTGTTCTCAAAATATAAATCATGGTGGATGAACATTGAATCTCGACCCTTATCGAGAACAATGTTTTGATGAACAGAGGGACATGTATCTTGTTCGAGCAAGGGTGAAGGTGGACATTCTATTTCAAAAGGATGAAAAGAAAGCTCAAGTGAAATGAATGGGGATATAAACTTTTCTAGCTCGAACAAGTAGCTTTGCTTTGCCGTTGGGTTTTAGAGCAAGTGCTGGGTCCAGCAGAAGCAAAACTTTCAAACTTCTCATCAGGGCTCCCTTCTTCTCTTTTTTTCTGAAAGAGATTTTCAAGAGGGTGCCCTATGAGAAGATCAAAATTGAGGATGGCATAGATAAGAAAGTATAAGAAAAACTTTGGTTTTGTTAATTTCTAATGGCACGGTCCTAACAATCCCACAACACTCAATGATGAGTCATAAAAGACTCTTGAAGAGTTTGATAGTCGAGACTAGTGGAAAATCACCTTAGAAAAGGGTTTTCATAGGGATATATGATGATAGTACCGACTGTGGTTGTGTAGGGCTTTCATAGAAGTCCCCCTTAATGAATAAGATATGGTTTTGGGAGGTGAAAGAGTCTGAATTGCTTTAGAAAAATATTTCACTTCCAACAACCATTCTTTTAATGACTCCACATTAGGGGAGACTTCCTTAGAATGAAATGTTGGATTTTTGTGCCAAGAACTGTTCAATGTTCTGCCATAGTCCTCGAATTTTGATAGAAAACTCCGAAGGATAAAACATTCCTTCCTTCGGTGTTCATGGTTCAGGTGAGGGATCAACAGGCGAATCTAAGGATGGCAAGGGAAGGGATTTGGCTGATGAGGGCTCCTCAAAATTGACATGCCCTTGTATGGAGGGATTTGGGTACTATGACGGGAGAAGTGTGCTTCTCTAGGATGCAATCAAGGACTTTCCTTTATTCCATCATGGTTTTATATGAAAATGGCCCTCCAACGGTTATGTCAAAGCATAGGGCAGCATCTATGTCTAGACCCAAACAAAAGATATGCAAAAGCACACTATTGGGTAAAGACAAGTCTAGGCCAGCATGTATTAACATTGTAAACCTAGCCTAGGCTGCTCCTATGGACTCCTTCCCATTCTACTCAAAATCGAGGATTGCCCTTGGATGAGTGGCGATACGAGACATGTGCAAGAATGCGAGATAAAACTTGTTCTTAAGTTCATGCCATTCTCTATTTGCACTTTCTACAACATTAATGTATCATTGTTTTGCCTTCCCCTTGAGGGAGAATGGAAACAACTTCCACTTAAGGAATTCTTGTGCCATGCCAGGAATGCTTAGGCATGAACATATTTCCTCGAAATCTTGCAGGTGGCTAAACCACTACAAGGTTTGCACCCTAATCCAACCACTTGTATTTGCAACAACGTAATTTTAGTTGCAATAGAAGGCTCTATTGCATCATGGACTATAATTGGTTGCAATATGTGTCACTTATTGCATCGTAATTATTGTGTTGTGTTAGTCCTAATCTTTGTTGCAATAGGTGGGTGTTATGGCAACGATTAAACTATGGCTGCAAGTGCATGTAAATATTGCAACAAATAAACTTGCATTGTGTTAACAATAAATTTGCGTTGCCATAACATGTTATTGTTGCCACCATTCGAACTGTGGTTGCAAGTAGTTTTCCATATCGCCACGAACTAACTATGTTGCCTTAATATTGGCTTGCGTCGCGAAAGGTGGCGCTATATTGCATTGAAGAAAATAGTTTGCTGCATGGCATAATATTTTTGTAGTTAGATCATATAATATTTTTCGAGGAAAAAAATCATATTCTTAATTTAATTATGAAACCACAATTGTAGGCCAACTTAAACCCGAGTAGCAGTTGGGCTTTTGTTTTTGGATTGTTTCCTTTTTTCTTTTATTTATGTATTTATTTATATTTCTTTATTACATTTATTTTTAATTTATTTAGGATGTGTTATTTTTTAACATCTTATCCACTTGTTCCCATTTCACACAGAGTATGTAAATTTTACATACCTATAGTCGTTGTCATGCTTTTATTTTCCATGCCATCATCGCCCCTTTGTACAGTGCTTATAAGAGAGTATGTAATGTTTTACTTGCCAATACCTTGTCCGTAACTTTGTAGAGTTAACTATAGTTAGAAGTCTAGAAGAAACCCACTACTACAAGCATCACTCATACTATTTTTCTTTTTTTAAAAGGAAGAGGGTTGAATAAAATTACTGTCTGATGCAATATGAGAATCTAGAGCAAGTTCGCTCTATAATTTCATAGTTCAGAAATAAGAAGAAAAGTGCACAGGCCAAACTGGAGCGTGCATGCCAATTTGCAAGTTTCACATTCATTGTTCAGAAAAAAGGAAAAGATCACATGATAATCTGGGCATGTTCAGCATGCTAATTTACATGTTTCACAGTTCAGAGCAAATATAACTTGGTTCACATAGCTGATGATGCTAATTTTGAACAAATAGAGATGACATTAACTTGGTTCACACACAGATAATAGAAGCATTGATCACAAAACTAGGTTGTGGAGCAGCAGCTGCCTTCATAAGCTTCTTTTTAATTGGAGTCTTCTTTTTCTTTGCTGCAGGCTTATTTTTCTTCACCTAGGATGGTCCAGCAATGTCTTCATTTCTTTCCCTCCTCTTCCTGTTACAGAAAAAATTTCAAGTTTGTGCACATAGCAATAGTTTTAGAAAAATAAAAACAATAAGAAGGTGCGAACAAACCTCAACAACATCTCCATCTCGACCTTACTCTGGCAGCTTGCTAAATGCATATTTATACAAAGAATTCATCATCAAGGCTGGTGCCTAAAGAATTGACAGGTGCTACATGTCCATCATCAACATAGGTGTCATCAGTATCATCATCTTCAGCATCAGTTAAGTCTTCATCAGAAGGTTCAGGCACTGGTAGCACATTTTCAATCACAGCTGCATCTCCAGTCACCCCTTCCAGATCAGTCCTCCTCCAAGCTAACAAATCTTCATTCTGGCCTAAAATATTCACGGCTTCCACTCCCACCTCAAGTGAGTCAATATCAAGTTGTCTCTCATTTTCAGTGTCTAGTTGTTCAGGCATAGAAAATAAATTTCTAGGCTTCATTCTTACAATGGTGCTCCACTGTAATTTCTTTGCATTTTTCACATAAAAAACCTGCTCAGCTTGAGTCCCCAGGATGTAAGGATCACTTAGATATCGAAAACGAGTTGTATCAACATCTATAATCCCATATTGATCCCTATGGTACCCTCTGCTCTTGTTCTTACCAGGAGCAGGCACGTCATACCAATCACACTGAAACAGTACGACTTCTTTTTCCCTAGGGAAATCAAGTGTTAATATCTTTTTAATGACACCATACCACACCATACTTGCAGAACTATCGGTACCCTTAACTGCAACCCCTGAATTTTGTGTATTCAATTTACTCTCTACAGAAGCCGTTCGAAAATAGAAACCGTTGATGACAGACCTGTTGAAAACACGAGCATTGTGGTGTGGTCCTCGAGAAAGGGCATATAGCGCATCACTAATCCCCCTTCTTCATAAAGTTCACTCATCTGCAATCAATTTGGAAATAGCAAAATTAATATAGACAGTAGCTATTTTTAGTAAGTATGGAGCTGACAATGTTTCCTACCTTGCGTTCAAACCAACCAACAAATTGCTCCCTGTGATGTATTAAACACACATCAGTTGTAACTTCAACTTACTCAATCCATTTAACAGCCTCATCATAGTTTTTTATTATGTAGTGCCGCATCTTCTTCAACTCTAAACTAGGAATAATCCCAACTTTGCCACCTTTCTTACTGTAGTCAATGGTCTGAAATACACTAAGCCCAGATGGTGGTTCATTTACTGCACTGGTTTCATGACGCTCTGGGCGGTCTAGTTTTGTATCAATATTATCTAGGAATCGAGAACAAAATGTCATGCACTCCTCAGCAATATATCCCTCTGCTATAGAACCTTCAGGTTGTGCTTTGTTCCTCACATATCCTTTCAGCGTACGTAGATACCTCTCCACTGGGTACATCCATCTATAACACACAGGTCCTCCAATTTTAGCCTCCTCAGCTAAATGAACTGGCAAATGCATCATAATATCAAAAAATGCTAGTGGGAATAACATCTCTAGCTGAGATAAAGTCTCTCCAATCAAAGAATTTAGTTTTTCAAGGTCACTTTCCACCAGTTCCTTGGAACATAATGAACTGAAAAATCTACTTAGCTGAATCAATGGGGTAGCAACATCTTGAGGCAATATGTGGCGAACTACTAGTGGTAGTAGTTTCTGTAATATAACATGATAGTCATGAGTCTTCAGCCCAGAAACCTTACATCCCTTGATGTCCACGCATCTCTTTATATTTGCTGCAACACCATCAGGCATCCTCACTCCTTGTAGGAATTTGCATAACATTTCCTTTCTCATCTTTGCCTAAGCTGTACAACGCTGGTGACAAAGTATACTTGCCATTCTCCACCATAGGATGTTGATCCTTCCTAATCCCAAGATTCTGCAAGTCAAGACGAGCCTTCTCACCATCCTTACATTTACCTTCAATGCCAAGCAATGTCCCCAATATGCTCTCACCAATGTTCTTCTCAATGTGCATGACATCCAAATTATGCCTAATAAGCAATTTTTTCCAGTACGGTAGTTGGAAGAACACACTCTTCTTTCTCCAATTGTGCCACCTAGTTTCTTCTTCATGCTACTTCCTCTTCCTTGTTCCTTGCCCAAATTTTGGTTGCTCAAAACTTTCATATTCCCACAGAACCTCTTCACCAGTAAGCGGCACTGGAGCCTCCCTTGTTTCTACCTTATTGTTGAAGCTACTTTTATTCCTGCGCCATCTATGGTTCTATGGCAGAAAGCGCCGATGACCCAAATAGCAATGCTTGCACCCAAATTTCAACCATAAGTACTCTGTAAACTTGTGACAGTATGGACATGCAAACTTTCCCTTAGTACTCCAACCAGACAGCATGGCATATGCAGGGAAATCATTTATGGTCCATAGTAGAACTGCATGTAAAGTAAAACTTTTCCTAACAGATGCATCATACGTTTTAGCACCTTTTTCCCAAAGATCCTTTAGCTCATTGATCAGTGGCTGCAAATAGACATCAATGTTCATTCCGGGAGATTTGGGCCCTGGTATCAACATTGACATCATCCAATATGATTGCTTAAACATAACCAGGGAGGCAAGTTATAAGGGATTAAGATGATAGGCCAAGTAGTGTATGCGACATTCAACATCCCAAACGGATTGAAGCCATCAGAGGCAAGTCCTAGCCTTACATTGCGAGGCTCAGATGCAAATTGCTTTTCCATGTCATCCAAATGTTTCCATGCCAACGAGTCAGCAGGGTGACGCATCTTCCCATCACGCACTCGTCCTTCATTATGCCAACGCATAAGAGTTGATGTCGACTCCCTCATAAACAATCTTTTTAGCCGAGGAGTAAGTGGGAAATACCGCAAGATCTTACGTGGAAAATGCTTTTGTCCACCACCGGTGCTAGAGGACTCAGCATCTTCAGAAGAATCGGTCCCTTTCCACCTAGACTGACCACAGGTTGGACAAGTATCCAAGTCGGCATAATCCCCACGAAACAACACACAATCATTCACACATGCATCAATCTTTTTGTAGTCGAGTCCAAGATCTCGAACAACTTTACACACTTTTTCCAAGGTGTCTGGTATACCAGGGTGGAGCAGTGCGAACAGATCAAGGATCGACTGTACTCCACTGTTACTAAAACCATGCCTGCACTTCATCTGAAAGATCCTAACAATGAAAGAAATCTTTGTAGCCTCCTTGCAGCCTGGATATAGTTCCTTTTGTGCCTCAGTTAATAACTTAAAGAACTGCTTTGCACTCTCATCTGGCTCTTCATCTCCATTACCTGTGAGTTCGCCATGTATAGATCCTCTGATCAGTGCAGAAATCAGTTCTTTGCTAGCAGGCGCATCACCTGTTTCATTGTCATCATAGTCTCCTTCAGCAGGGCTATCCTCCTGAGGACATGCAACTAAATCTTCAGCATTACCTTCTCCTTGGATGAAACTTTCATCAAACCCTCTAAGGACCAAATGACTTCGAACATCTTTTTGATTTCTGTAGGACATGCAACGACAATGAGCACATGGGCATGGAGCAGTTTCTTCTTTAGATGTGCCTCCAAAAATATTCTGAATGAAGTCCTTAAACCCTTTTTGCCATTCAGCAGTATACTTTGCCATGCGCATCCAGCTCCTATCCTCAATCGACATGCTGCTACCTTGCCTCCTGGAAAATAGCCCACCAACTCCTCACGAACCCGACCTTTCCAACAACACCAGCAATATTTTCTGATTTCCCTGCCAGATTCAGCTTGACATTTGCATTAAATTAGTACAGTAAGGTTAAAGTTCCATGTAAAGCAGACATAAAAAATAGCAATGTAGGATACAAATCTAAGCAGTCTGTAGATAGCATTTTCCATTATATTACAAACTGATTACAACACATATATAATAATAAGTACTTTTGCTATGTTTTGTTATTCTACAGGTCAAGGAGGCCAACAAAATATGGTATCACTATGTGCTGGATTATATGTTTTGGTTTCAAAGAATTGTTACTTACGATGGTTACCAAAAGTTCAAACAATATACTAAACATGGAAGACTCTAGTGGTGATGCCTCTATTATTAATCAGGTGATTGCCTTTAACACAAGACTAGAAGGTAATGCTGAACTTTATTAATCTTTGCATAACTGCTTGGATTGTAGGTTAGTGTTGGGCAGTAAATTTAGGGGTTCATGTGACTAATGTTTGCATTGGAGTCACTAGAAGACATGTTAACCACTCTGAATTATTTCAGTGCCAAATCAGGCAATCAGGCAATGACCTAAAATTGAACACATTATTAATTAAACTAAACATCACACTAATTAACAGTAGCAATCAGGCAATGACCTAAAATTGAACACATTCCAATCCCCTAACTCCCAAATCTCACCTTCTTGGCTGGCGCAGTGGAGGACGACCCTTTGGCCCGCTTGCTGCCAGCCACCGGGGTCTTCTTCTTGGCCACGGAGGAGGCTGTCCCTTTGGCCCTCTTGTCGCCAGCAACCGGGATCGTCGTCTTGACCATGGCGGATGCAGCACTGCCGCCCACCTTCCCATCGATCACCACGGCCTTCACCCTCGCGCCGTCGAACAATGGGACGACCTTCACCCTCGTGCAGCCGAACTATGGGGATGCGGAGACGCCAAAGAGGACAGGCTAGAGCCTTAGAGGAGATGCGGTCAGGAGATGTGATTGAGATCCAAAAACGGACCAGAGCAAAAGTAGTTGCAAAAACGGACCAGAGCAACATCGGACCAGCAAAAACGGACCAGTCACTCGCGCGGGTACTGTTCATCAAAATTACAGGACTGCCACTCGTCGAAAATTATAAATTACTCCCAAATTTATATAGGAACTTAAAAATCTCGAAAAATAAAGTTTGCATAACTTTTCAAGAGATACACTTTTCATTTAAGAAACATTTTCAAATTCTGCCTAGAAATATGAATTCAAATTTAAAAAGAATACAAAAAAGGTCAAAACTCTAGAAACAAACATTTGAAATTACTTTTTATTTTTCTAAACAACTTGAAAATTTTCCAATCTATGAAATGTTCAGATTATCAAACCAAACACTTTTCGTAGAGAAAGTTTTCCCAAATTTTAAATAATTTTTGAAATATGAATTTAAATTGAAAAGGGAATAAGTGTTGGAATACTGTATTTTCAAATTTATTCAAAATTATTTTTGGAAACTTAAAAAACTTTGAATACCAATATTGTAGCCCTTATCAAGATCTACAAACTATATTTTGAGATGGGGTCAGGAGATGTGATTGAGATCCAAAAACGGACCAGAGCAAAAGTAGTTGCAAAAACGGACCAGAGCAACATCG
This sequence comes from Bothriochloa decipiens, assembly GCA_023333625.1. Classification (NCBI taxonomy): domain Eukaryota; kingdom Viridiplantae; phylum Streptophyta; class Magnoliopsida; order Poales; family Poaceae; genus Bothriochloa; species Bothriochloa decipiens. Next base: position 25,903,498 of record CM041641.1, on the reverse strand, counting down.
GACCAGCAAAAACGGACCAGTCACTCGCGCGGGTACTGTTCATCAAAATTACAGGACTGCTACTCGTTGAAAATTATAAATTACTCCCAAATTTATATAGGAACTTAAAAATCTCCAAAAATAAAGTTTGCATAACTTTTCAAGAGCTACACTTTTCATTTAAGAAACATTTTCAAATTCTGCCTAGATTTGAAATATGAATTCAAATTTAAAAAGAATACAAAAAAGGTCAAAACTCTAGAAACAAACATTTGAAATTACTTTTTATTTTTCTAAACAGCTTGAAAATCTTCCAATCTATGAAATGTTCAGATTATCAAACCAAACACTTTTCGTAGAGAAAGTTTTCCCAAATTTTGAATAATTTTTGAAATATGAATTTAAATTGAAAAGGGAATAAGTGTTGGAATACTGTATTTTCAAATTTATTCAAAATTATTTTTAGAAACTTGAAAAACTTTGAATACCAATATTGTAGCCCTTATGAAGATCTACAAACTATATTTTGAGAGTATCTCAAAATTCCTTATAGATTTTAAAATATAGGAAAAGGGATAAAACAAGGTTTTGAAAATAGTTTTTAAATATCAGTCAACTCATCATTTCATGTATAAAACAAAGCACCACATAAAAGACGTTATTAAAACATGAATGCATTTATGTCATGATGCTCAATGATTATTCTTAATAATGAACTTGATTATAATTTTAATTGCTTACTAACATCTGGGATGTTACACCCCACAACATTGATATGCCCCAACACATGTTGCACTAGCTAGTTACCCACATCTTGTGTATGTAGTTGAAAGAAGAAACTATGAAAATATATGTGTATTGATATTTTTTATAATTTACTTAATGATATGCTGACAACTATAATATAATTAATAAATATTGGTAATAATATGACAATATTCTATTTAATCCATATTATCAAATACCATGTTTTGCTATTTCCTTTAATTAAGGACCATGAAAATATCTATCGCTAATATCACAATTTCACTATGTATTTTTTTGACAAAATTTCTTTTTTATTGGAACAACTACTTTGATTTAGCAAAATCATTCAACAAATTATCTTGCCTTCATAGCCTTTCCCACGTAAAATTTTCCCTCTCAATATTTCCCCTCCAAAACATTCATCAGTTGCAAAAGAACCAAAGGCCGCGAAAAATTCCCGCGTGAAAGGCCGCGAAAAATTCCCGCGTGACCAGCCTCCACGGTGGGATTAGTTTTAATCAGCGACCCCACGCATGCGTCCCACCGTTCCCATAATCTCAATCAGATCCAAAAAAACCGTGAGGAGAGGATCGGAAGGTCCATTCAGTTTTTCCCTGCCCTCAAGTCCACGCGTGATGGCGCCGTCGCCGCCGGACACCGGGACGTGACATCCCTCCATGGACGTCGCCTCTACAGATCCCAGCAAGAGTGCAATGACGGCGCCTCCATCCAAGCAGAAGATGTTGCCATCTGCCTCACCTCGCGATGGCGCCGGAGAACTCAGGAAACAGCCCGCCAGATCAATGGAACGGCGGCCTCAGCCTATTCAAGCCGTCGTCGAGGATGAAAATGAAGAGGAACACACCGGAACACTAAGGTTTGGCCACTCCAGGTATGCACACGGTGTTATAGTACTGCTGGGTCCTCTAGGGTCTATGAGTAGTATCGTTGTTTCTGCGGATGGATAGTGCCACATCGGCGTCGTGGGTCTTCAACCCATCAAGCCTCGAGCCGTGACGTTTGCGAATCATTGATCCTGACCCTCTCCCCATCTCTCTAGCGCCATCCATTGATCCTCCCCACTCCCACCGTTCATCTCTCCCGATCTCAGACCCTGTTAGTGCTAAGCACTCCTTTCTTCTATGCAGTAGATTTTTATAGTTTGTTATTTACGCTGATGTAAACTTTATCAGAATGAGTTGTTTTCATGTTTGCTGCTTGCCATGGCAAGAGCTGGTGGCTGCACGCCACGCCCTGGCAGCAAGCCAATGGCTAGAAGTAGGAAGCAACAATCTCAAATCCTTCATGAGACGGCCAGTGCGTTATTAAAAAAAGCATGCTTGATATCTATTGTACTTTATATAGCAGCCATTGTGCGTTCTTTGATTTTTTAATTGCCGTATTTATGTAAAATTAAATTCATCTAAACAGTTGTTTTATATATACATGCAGTGCACCAAAGACCGGAGAAATTTGGAAAATACATTTCCATTGCAAGGGGAAGGATCCAGAATATGAGTTTGTCAATGTAGATTTAGATAAAGCTGATGTCACATATTTTAACTTGGCATGTTTTAAAGAACAGCTTGGGTACGAACCTAGGGACTTCATGTACTACAAGATGCGTTGTGGCAGGGATGTAGCAAAACTTGAAGCCATGGGTTATACACGAGATGCAGATACAGTGCTACGTAGGAATGAGGCTGAGAAGGAAATCAGGTTGGTACCGTCGAAGGAGGAGGAACATGATGTACATGTCGCCATAACACCGATTAAGCGACCAAGGGAGAAGGGAGACAATGATGACTCAAGTGCACTTGAAGACATCGATGCCTACAAGCTATGGCTAAAAATGCTGCATTCCAAGAATCCAGACAATGGTAAGTTCGACGATTCACTCATGCAAATAAATTGTTATAACAAAGTGTTGCTCTAACAAGTGGTATTGTATTTTCATCATCATTTGCAGAGTTAAGGGATGCCTTCAGGGATGAAACCATCGAAACTTACAAGGAATGGCTAAGGCATACAGGCCGTCGTCAACACATGTGTAATTAAATATCTTTGTTGATTTAAACATGTGTAGTGTTCTATAAAGAATAAAAGAATAATTGTTAACATGTGCTGATTGGATTCTTTTTGTAGTATCATTATTGGAAGAAAATACAAGTGATGATGACGTAGGGGAGGAAAATGATAGGCCAAGTCATGCTAGGAAACCATTAAATCTACGAGATGGTATGTGCTGTTCCTTCCATTTTATATTTAGTATTTAAGACTCTTGCTGATCATGATGTTCTATTATTATTTTTTAAAGATAAATTAGGAGAAACTTCCAAAAAATGTGGAAGAGGAGTTGTCAAAGGTCTGGCAGTAACCAACAAGAGAATTTGGAGTCGGACTCAGAAGTTAAAAATTGAATTTAATCCTAATCCTAGGATGGGTGGCCCCATTGGTGAGAACCGTCGATCATTCGTGGATGAGGTGGTAAAGTATACCAGGCAAAAGGCTCCAGTTATAGGAGTCAAATCATGGAAGGGTGTGCATCCAAAAGTAAAAAATTCAATAGCAAATGACATACTGGTATGACACTATATTTGTTTTTGATATGTCTTGTTGTCACTTGCTGAAATTTTGCATTATATTTGTCTTTGCATTGGAACAGCTTCTCTGGGACTTACAAGATGTTGAAGAACCTAAAGAAAAGATATGGGCCATTGCTCAGGAGAGGTACAGAGGATGGCGTGCTGCATTTAGTGCTACATACAAGGCTTACCGCACTGACGCTGAAAGATTGAAACATAAGCCTGAAGATTTAGACATTGTTGAGTGGTACTACTTGATCCAGCACTTTGGAAGTGAGAGCTTCCAGTCTGTAATTTGCGTTTAATATATTCTTTAATGTTTACAAATGATCAATTTCAGTGGTTTAATCAAATCATTTATTTGTAAACCATTTATAGAAAAAGAGCATTAAGAACACTGAAAACCGTAAGAAGCAAAAGTCACAGCATGTCATGGGATGCATACCATTTTCCCAAATAAGCTATCATCAGGTAATGTTATGATTTAGAGATCTAGCTATTTTTTACTCTAGTCAATAGCTGATATTACATGTGTTTCCATCTCAGAGAGACCCAACAACTGGCAAGGAGCCTGATGATTTGGAACTTTGGTTGCTTACTCACACCAAGGGCGGGAAGGGCAACGAATGGTCAAACCCGCATACAAAGGAAATATATGTGAGTGCTAAATGAATATATTGTTCTGTCTTTGCAATTGGTTCATGCTTCATAAAATTTTGAGCACTTTCCAAATTTTAATCCTTGTAATAATTATGTTTTGGTTAGGAAAATGCTGGTGTCGAGATTGCTAAGGCAGAATTAGTGAAACCATCTATTAGTGCAGCAGAAGAAAATGAAATTTTCCAGAAATGCTACAAAGAAACCATAGGAACAAAAGCGTACAGATATCATGGTTGTGGATATATGGCAAAATATCCAACGCGAGTGGCTCTTTTGAATGAGAGAGAAGAGAATTTAGCCAGTAGGTCAGCTGCAGCCTTAGAACAGCAAGAGGAGGTTGAGGACTTAAAACAAAAACTTGCAGATGAAGTTGCTGCAAGGGAAAGAGATAGAGAAGAAAGTAACCGACAATTGCAGGAACTTAGAGAAGAATTTCGTTCTCAACTTGCGCTGCTGCAGGTAGTACAAATATACTATATGCTTGTCTTTTTAACAAATTTTCCCTAATGTTGATCGTCTTTTATATGGTACAGGCTAACCCAAGAACCACCAGTAGTTCAGAACCTCAAAATAGCACATATGTGGACATCAATAACATCACACCAGGACGTATAGATGATGAAGCACAAGAGGTAATAAAAGTGTAGCATGTCGGCATACAAATTGCATTTATACACATGTGTATTAACACATACTGTTGTTATTTGTGTTACCAGCTTCAGCCAGCAAGCGTGATGACCACAGTAAATGAAGTTGATCCACCTACTCGCACCACAGCTATACCTAATACTACTATAACAAAGAATCTTTTTCCAACAGACAACAACGGCCCACCACCAACAGACTCAAATTCCTTGAAACCAAAAATAAGGCTTGGTGCAAAAACTCGTAGCCAAAAGAAAAAGCTTCAGGTATGAATGCCTATATGAATGTGAATTTTGTTTTCATTTCAATCAAGTTATGTGATGCATATTGGAAATGGTGTTTGAGTCATAGATGCTATGTTGTAAGCACTACAATTGACTTTATTTCATTGCTGAACTATGTTTTTGTACTACATATTACCGAATTTCATTGCATACTGTACATTGGCTAATTATGTTCCTATTATAAAATACAGGAAAACATGGACATCTAAAATTATTATAGTACTATGGAATATGCCAGCGGCGTGTGCTGATGGAGAACATCATGAGATGAACAAGTGAAGAGTTACTTTGAGTGAATGAAGAACAATTTCTTTTTTATTGCAAACATAGTTCAAGATTTGTAATTTGAGAAGACATTTTATTTACAAACATGTTTATTTTGGCTAAGACATTTTTCTAGTTATTGAAGGATTTTATCTCATATGTGTGTTTATGATTGAATTCTTTTCTTTTGGCTATATCTATGCTGCAACAATAAATAATATAAAAATATCAAATGAAATAGGTGTAGCGACAAAGATCACCTCATGGCAATAGGCTGAAATGCATGTTTGACGCAATAAACAATACTGCAACGTTCGATGTGAGATGCCATAAGACTTAGAAGCCACAACAAATGTGTCGTTGCAATACCACTCATGTGCAACCAAAAAAATTTACGTGGCAACAAAGTTTATTGCAATGAAACATTATGCGATGCAATTACAGATATAGCCACAAAAAAATTCTGTTGTAGAAGATTCTATTGCCATGAAATGCACTATGTGGCAATTAGTTTTATTACAACGAAGGAATGGCGCTGCAATATTGGCACGTTGTTGCAACGTAGTGTTTGGTGGCAATATATTCTATTGCCACAACAAGTGTCGTGGCAACAGTTACTAATGCAACGATGCTTTTGGTTGCAATATTTCCTCTTGCAACCATGTTGTGCGTGGCATTTGCTTTTTATGCCCGTTGCGATAGGCATAGTATGGCAACGCATCAAAGTTAAGTTGCAATAACCTAATGCAACATATATAAATGCCACGACTCCCAAAGAAAATGATCCTCGAAGCATTTCTTACGTATTGCAACCAAAACACCCATATTGCAACTACTTTTGGGCATGGCTTTAGGGTAAAATCCTTGTAGTGAACGGATCTTCGTGATCAAACCTTGAGAAGGGTTGTGCCCGAACCAAAGCTTTTAAACAAGGGTGGGGTTCATAGCTAGATGGAAAATTTGGTTTTGAAAAAAGATTTTGGAATGAACTCCCCCTTTGAAGCAGAAAGATTTGAAATTGAAATCTGCTTCATGGCAGTACACGAGAATAGAAAAAATATTTGTTTTATAAAATAAAATATATTTTTTTAAAAATAAGGATACAGATATGATGACAAACAAGGGTCGGAGAAAACAGCAATTGTTGCACAGCAACAGCGCCAGAAAGCTTGTTGGTATTTCTTAATGTATGCAGAGAATCCGCAAGCATACAGAAGTACCGTTGTAGCCTTCACCCAGAAGTATTCAGGGTATCATATATTCAATACTGAATGAGGTGTTTCTCCTAGCTAGTTCACTCAAGGAACAACACGAGGGTAGAGATAGAAAGGGGGTAGAGATGAATTCCTATAGCTTTAGGGTCCTATGGATAGTGTTGTAATACTCTAACCTGCTTACTTCGGGCACCGAAGTGCACCTGGTCTGCCAGGCGATGCCGGCCTGTAGCCCTACACCGAACCCAGACATGGGGGATTACAAAGGACGGACAGGACTAGGTCACTCCCCACCTCCTACCCCTCAACCTTGGGGAACAAGGCAAATGAATGTAGACTCTAACCTAGACACCATGTCTATGTTAGTGACTACTACTCTAGCATTGCGCAGGGTTATCCATCTTCATCAAGGCCGTCTACTAGAGTATCCATCATGGGGATGGACAACGAACCTGTACACAAGAGAAGGTTATGCTCAACCAAACAAAGAACCTTTATCAGAATATAGGAACACATGAATACTCACTTAGCCAAGATCCCGTGAAGGAGCCAAGTAGAATATCCATAGAGGTGCAAGGTTGGGGAGGCGCCGACAAGCCCAGCGACTCCCCGCTCACCCTCACATCTCACACTCTAGATCTAGATAGCTACAAGGGCATAGCCCTTTGGAGTGGTGCTCTAGCTCTAAGCTTGTGGTGGCTCTTTCTCCCTTGGTGTGTTGATGATGAATGAGGGGGATTGGCCCGCCTTTTATAGGTGTAGTGGAGGGGGCCCTTGGAAATGAGCCATCCCCACATGGAAAGGGCAACCCAACCTCCATAGGGTGGTTTCACACCTTCCATGTATGGGTGCACATTGGAACCGCCTCCACGCGTCATCCTGGACCGACTAACCGATGATGGGCTGGTTTGGATGCTGTGTAGGGGCACGCACCCCTCCCCTTGTGCGCACCAGCATCCCTGGTCCAAATAAGCTGAAATTTCTTGACATTGTAGATATCATCATTAGCTTTCCAATGCCTCCTGGAACACATAAAACGGAGTCCAGATGAATGAGTTATGGCTGTTTTATCTAGACATGGTCCTGCAGCCCAAAACGGAGTTGAACATTGTTAGCCCATGTGGTTAATTCAGGGACTTTGGCCTTTTCTCTCAACTCGACCAGGCCCTGTATTGTTTGGTAATGGGTCACCTTCCTATTTCATGTTTTCTTATGTTCCTTGGCTCATTTGTATGTGTTTCCAGAGTTGCCTTCCTGTAAGTGACAATCACCAAAACTCATGGAATATGTTAGTCTAAAGCCATATTTACTAAGTTTCGCGTGCCTATTATATTCTTATTGGTTGTATAAAATGTGAGTTAAGGACCACCAACAGTCACCGAGCATGCCATGAAGATTAAATAGGCTCCAAGCAGCCATGCCTTCACCTGGAGGTCATCCACCACCTAGGCAAAGACTGCCCTTGCCTCCTAAGAACCCTTCAAAGGCCATCCCTAAACCTACTGCCATTCGCAGTGCCACCGAAACGCAAGCCCAGCTCATCACAAGTGGCAGCCAGACTAAGACCACACAAACTACTGCCACAATGCCAGAAATCACCAGAACCAGTCCAGCCATGTCTGCTCCTATTACAAGCATAGTGCCTACTACTAAATACACCAGATTAACTGCAGGCAGGTCCATGCCTGGTGCAAACCCTATGGTAAGCAATCCTAGATTCAGCCCTATTAGCTCAGCCATGTCTAAGCCTAGTGCCAATAATGAGCATGCTACTCCTGCACTAACTCGGCAACCTACTCCCACAACTAGTGTCACCCAACCAAGTACCTAATGACAGCTCTCCAGGTGGACAAAGCTCTAGGCAAAGCAATGACATCAATGAGTCCACTGACCACTTTGATGCTGCAAATTCAGAAGGCCACACAATTGATGAAGAAGAACAAGGTGACTTGGTTCTAGGTAAACACATTGTCCAATTGTTATTTCCTCCATTACATATCTACATTTGTTACTACTATATGAACACACTTTTATTATTACTTGGCAAGGTAGTCCACAAGAAAACCATTGGTCTTGGCTTAGAGAGGCTCATAAAAAAGAAAACAAGTTGCCTACCCAAGTGGCTGAAGGTAAGAAGAGACCTTCAGTTCCACTTCAGGCAGCAAAGCTGGCATTAGAAACTGGTGTTGCCCTTAGAGACCAGCTACCTGTCTTCACATCTTCGAAGCTTTATGAAAAAGATGGGGGGCCTGCAGAAGTAGAAAAAGTGCTTGACAAAGTGGTAGTGAGAAAACTATTTGAATCTAAATACTTTCTTCCATTAATCTACTCCCATAGGGAAAATTGTGTCTACTAACTCATTTGTGTGGCTGCAGACAAGGTTGGATGTGAAAGTTGATGAAGAGGGACCAAGCAAATCTGCATGCACTGATATCGTTAAGAGAGGAGTACGGCAGCTGAGGTAGAACCTTAAAAAGAAGTACTTCAACCCATCAATGACAAAAGAACAAATGTTGGCCAAACCACCTCCACCTAAGATGAAGAAAGTAGAGTTCACAAAGCTAGTAGAGTACTGGTGTGACCGAAAGAATACGGTCAATGCCATGCATTATCTATTTTTGTTAATATGCAATTTAAACTATGTCCATGTTAATGTAAACTTTGTATTGCATTTCTGGTGTAGGAGAGAAGTGAAAAGAATAAAGTTAACCAACGGCTAGTGTAGCTTCACCAAAGCACTAGATCTAGATCCTATATTGCCCATCGGTATAGCCTGGTGTTGATGGTCATTAAACCCTATTTATAACCATCAACTATTGCATGAAATAACATGAAATGGATCACACATGATAGTTATAGGTTTTTTAACTAACAAGTTCCATAAGTTTTGTTGTTATCACATATGTTGCAGGAATCTTAATTTTTCATCAAATAAAAGTATCTCAAATGATGGATTGGAGTACACCATTGCGAAAGTCTCGCCGCGCTGATCGAAACGGATATATTATTTGCTATTTTAGGAGCAAGGAATAAAAAGATATGAAATTCGCAAATTAAAAAGGGATGCTGACGTCACGCTAACGTCAGCACCCCAGGCTGACGTCACGCTAACGTCAGCACCCCAGAAGTTAATGCCGACAGCGCTGACAGGAGGGCCCAGGCAGGGCTGAGCCGACGCAGCAGTAGACAACAACACGGCCAGGCGGGCCCTACCATGTGCAAATGCTATTCCAACGTGCGGGAACCAGCGACCGCGTCTCCCAACCGTGCGCCAACACGCGGCATCATGGCGGAGGACGCGTGCGTCCACGCACGGGCGGGCGCGGGAGGCTGTTCAGCTCAGCCCAGCGGGGATAGGTGGCAGGCAAGAATAGGCGAAGCAAGGCAGTGTGTGGTTAGAGTGGTCCAGTTGCAGTTAGATCAGCCAAACCGGCAGGTCCAGTAAGCTGGGAGCCGAGATTTCCGCCCAGAAATGCAGAACAGCGCCCAATTCGCTGGTTTGGCTCCGGTTGGAGGCCTTAGGATCTGGTTCTCCTCCGGTTTTCTAGCCAAAACGTGGGGGACCTCACAACCGACCTACAGAAGTCAGTTGGATGCATGTGGAGCATCCCAGCCCTTGATCAATGGTGGTTTGGCATCCTATGGTGGCCAATTGACATCACGCGGATCGCTGACATGGCATTTTCTTCACCCTTACTCCATCAAGGACTATAAATATACCCCCTCTACCTCATTTGTAACACAAACTATGAGATACAAGATTTCACATATTTCACAGTGTCCCTCTAGGTGACTCTTACCTAGTTGTAGTAGAGAGAAGAGGAGAAGAGAAGGCGAGAGCAGAGAAGGAGCCGGCATTGTCAGATTCTCCTCGACTTGTAATCTTCAGCTGCCTTTGAAATATTACTCTGTATCTCTGGCTTATTTACTTAATTAATTCTAGTATTTATTTTAAGTCTATTTACTTAGTTTCCTTCTTGTCTTGAGTGCTCTAGTCGTAATTAAACTAGAGTAGTAATTAATAAAAAGGCGTGGTGCCTAGTCTTGCAATTACCTAGAATTGCACCCAGCCCCACAGGATAGTTGTGGTAGCCCCAGGTGATGACAGCCCTGACGGCCGATGAATTCTGCCACATTCAGGCTGATGTTTGTAGGACGGTAGTCCGAGCTTCCCAGTCCCCTTTCTCATTCGAGTTTGTGGCTAGTGTTCTGATGTCCTAAGGTAGATAACCTTAAAATAGTCTGACCTTTAATTATACAAATTGGCCAGGAAACCTTAGTAATTCCTCTCTACCCGTGGATACATTCCATAATCCCTTATCCTTGGTCGAACTTGATCCCTTTTAGTACACTTCATGTTCCCTGTGGAAATCAATACCTAGGAATACTCCTTGGTGAAAGCTACAACGGTATATCCGTTCGCTTGAGGATTTCTTTGTTTGCATTTAAATATACCAACAAGCTTTCTGGCGCCGTTGCCGGGAATGGTAGCTGTTCCAAAATCGAACCAAGTTTGTCCGTGTATCCTTTTTGTTTTTCTTTTACCACAAATATATCCACCACCACCCACCATATGGATTCCACTCCTGTTCACCAATTTTCAGCACCAAAGGGCGAGTTCTTAGAGCCACCTCAATCATCACAGCCAATCACAGCTCTTCGCTATGAACTCCTTCCTAGCTTTATAGCCATAGTTCGGGACCAATCCTTCTCTGGGCAAGACCATGAAAATCCATACACCCACCTTCGGGAATTTGAGCAATTTGTGTTCGTGCCTATATATGTCTGGCATGACACATGAGACCATTAAATGGAAATTGTTTCCATTTTACCTTTTGGGGAGAGCGAAACAATGGTACGCTCATACCGTTGGCGGAGTAAACAGGAATTGGGATGAACTTCAAGAAAAATTTTGTCTCGCTTTCTTCCCTCTTGCCCGAGTAGCTGCCCTTCGTATTGAAATTCTTACCTTTTAACAAAAGGAGAAGGAGACTCTAGGAGCAGCCTGGGCTATGTTCACGAATCTTATAAATATAGGCCTAAACCTTTCTTTGCTTGACCAATTCCTCCTACATCATTTTCATCTTGGTCTTAGCAAAGAGGCTACTCTCCACCTTGACATATCTTCTAGAGGCTCATTCACACACATGACCATTAGTGAGGGGAAAGCTATCCTTAAGAAAATCCTCGAAAACACCCCTTACACTGGCATATTTGATGAGTTTCCCAAAGAAGAAAAAGAGGTCAAGCCTAGCCTCGAACCAAAAGAGGAGGAACCACAACCGATTTAAAAATTCAAATTGACTCTTCTAAAAATTTGGTTGTCCAAAAATCTCCCATTTAGGGAATGCAAAACCAACTAGAGGATGATGAATCATCTCCTTTAGAGTTTTCCTTTGAATTTGAGGAAAATCTCTTTGAAGATTATGGAAATACCTCGAATTTCCCTATTCATGCGAGACCAATGGCACACACTACATCTTCTAATCCACATGAAGAAACCATTCTCAAGGAAGACATCAAAAGCCTCTCGGCAGTCATGAGTCATGAATGGCTGACAGAAGCAGAGTTATCTCCTGAGGTAGCTCAAATCACCTACTCATCAACCATTCTTTTGTGCCAAGTTAGGGGGTCCGCCATGAAAACCCAATGCAACCCTTCTGTCAGAATAAACTTAATTTCAATGATGTTAGCTGATGCACTTTATTCTGACACATCCTTAACTCCATCTTGAAAACTTCTACAAAGCTCATTAGGATCTATTCTTGCAAGCCATGGAGTTCTAAGAAATGTTCCTGTCATCATCAATAACTCTAAGGTTTGTCTAGATTTTCATATCTATGACATCTTGGAGATTCCTCTCTTGATTGGTTGTCCAATCATGAGACTCGTAGAGGAACATCCATTGCAAAGTCATTTGGACTTTAAGGTTGGGAATTCCACTATCGCCGTTCCTCTTGCTCATTCAAGTAACATGATAGTAGAACCTAAACCTGAACACTTTGTTCAAGAAGAGGAAGAGCTGGCCGAGCCCATGGAGCTAGATAAAAATGAACAACCTTCACCTCCCTTAATTGAATGAAAACCTCGCCCTCCTGGCCTAAAGTATGTCTTTCTCCACAATAATCGAGAAACCCCTGTGATCATCAGTGACAAGCTTTCTGAGGATGAGACCTGAAAGCTGGTCATGGTTCTTCAAAGACATAGATCTGTTATCGGCTACTCACTCCAAGACCTCAAGGGGATTAGCCCCGCTATCAGTACTCATCGCATCCCTACCGAGCCCGATCGCACACCTTGTAGGGAACCACAACGGAGACTTAACAATGCGATGAGAGAGGTTGTTAAGAAAGAGGTCATCAAACTCCTACATGCTGGGATTATTTATCTTGGACCTCATAGCGAGTGGGTAAGCCCAGTTCAAGTCGTGCCAAAGAAAGGAGGCATGACGGTCATTAAGAATGAGAAAAATGAACTCATTCCTCAATGAATCATCACTGGGTGGAGGATGTGCATTGACTATAGGAAGCTCAACAAGGCCACTAAGAAGGATCACTTCCCACTACCATTCATCGATGAGATATTAGAACGGCTTGCGAACCATTCCTTCTTTTGTTTCCTTTATGCGTATTCTGGGTATCATCAAATCCCAATCCACCCTGATGATGAAAGTAAGACTATGTTCACATGCCTATATCAAACTTATGCATACCGACGAATGTCCTTTGGGTTATGCAATGCTCCAGCATCCTTCCAATGGTGCATGTGTCCATTTTCTCTGATATGATTGAGACAATCATGGAGGTGTTCATGGACAACTTTACTGTCTATGGCAAAACCTTCGCTAATTGCTTGGAGAATTTAGACAAAGTCTTACAACAGTGTGAAAGAAAAGCACTTAGTCCTAAACTAGGAGAAATGCCATTTTATGGTCCAGGAAGGAATAGTGCTAGGACACAAGGTGTCCGAACGTGGAATAGAGGTGGATAGAGCAAAGATTGAAGTTATTGAACAACTTCTGCCTCCCACAAATGTGAAAGGCATCCATAGTTTCCTAGGACATGCAAGGTTCTACAGGCGCTTTATCAAAGACTTTTCTCAAATCACTAGACCCCTGACTAGTCTACTAGCTAAAGATGCACCATTCGTCTTTAGCGATGAGTGTCATGAAGCCTTTCAAATCCTTAAAAGGGCACTCATATCAACTCCCATTATCTAACCACCTGATTGGAATCTCCCATTGAAATCATGTGTGATGCTATCGACTTCGCGGTTGGTGCCGTTTTAGGCCAAACCAAGGATAAGAAGCATGATGCCATATCCTATGCTAGCAAAACCTTGTCTGGACCTCAGCTCAATTATGCTACTACTAAAAAAGAGCTATTGGCTGTTGTCTTTGCTATAGACAAGTTTAGATCTTACTTAGTGGGGGTAAGGTTAATTTTTTATTCGGATCATGCCACTCTCAAATACCTCCTCACTAAGAAACATGCTAAGCCTCAGTTAATCCAATGGATCCTTCTACTTCAAGAGTTTGACATTGAAATCCGAGATAAAAGGGGAGTAGAAAACTCGGTAGCCGATCACTTGTCTAGGCTTCAGTATAAGGAAACACATGAGCTATCCATCAATGACTATCTAAGGGATGACACCTTACTCAAGATAATACACTATGATCCATGGTATGCAAACATCATGAACTATATAGTGAAGGGATATGTTCCACCAGGTGAAGACAAAAGGAAGTTAATCCGTGATAGTCGTCTTCACCTGTGGGATGAGCTGTACCTATACCAAGTTTGCGCTGATGGATTGTTGAGAAAATGTGTCCCTACTGTTGAGGCTACTAAAATTATAGAGAGATGTCATGCCTCAGAATATCGAGGGCATTATGGAGCATTTTGGACACATGCCAAAATTCGACAAAGTGGTTTTTTCTGGCCAACGATGTATCTAGATACAAAGGAATTTGTTAGGAGATGCCACCGATGTTAGAAACATAGGAACATCAATGAACGAGATGCGATGCCTCTCATGAATAATCTCCAAGTAGAACTCTTTGATGTTTGGGGAATTGATTTCATGGGGCCGTTCCCTAAGTCTAAAAATTGTGAGTATATCTTGGTGGCCATATACTATGTCTCTAAATGGGTAGAAGCATTACCATGTCAAACTAATGATTCCAAGCATTCCAAAAGAATGTTCCATGAAGTAATTTTTCCTTGCTTTGGTACACCATGAATGGTCATAAGTGATGGAGGATCCCACTTCATAGATCGAGCCTTTAGGAAGTACCTAGCAGAACATGGAGTTTGTTATAACATTGCAACACCATACCATCCTCAGACTAGTGGTCAAGTAGAAACATCTAACAAACAAATCAAGAATATTCTACAAAAGACTATTAATGAAATGTTTATGTATTGGAAGGACAAACTCCCAGATGCACTTTGGGCATACCGAACTGCATATAAGATACCCATTGGCATGTCACCTTATCAGCTTATATATGGAAAAACATGCCATTTGCCTATCGAGTTGGAATTTAGGGCCCATTGGGCAATTAAGAAATGGAACATGGATCTCCACCTAGCTGGTAAAAATCATCAAATGCAACTAGCTTATCACAACGCTAAAATCTATAAAGAAAGAACAAAGAGATGGCATGATAAGAAGATCAAGCACAAAGAATTCAAGCCTGGAGACAAAGTTCTCATGTTCAATTCAAGAGTAAAGCTCTTTGGGCATGGTAAGCTGCGGAGCAAGTGGGATGGACCTTTTGAGGTCATCGACACTTCAACTCATTGAGCCATCACCATCCAAGATGATACAGGTAATACATTTAAGGAAAATGGCCAACATTTAAAAGTTTATTTTGAGCCACAAAACAACATGGTTGAAGATCTTGATGTAATTGAGTTCATACACTAGGGATCATTCAATCTTCATAATAACAAGATCTCGTGCCATTATGTCTTTTTAATTTAGTAGTTGAATAAATTTGTGACTCTCTAGTGTTTCCCACTAGAAGAGTCCCTATTATTTTCAACCATTTTTTTGCCTATGAATAAAAGCTAGGTATAATCTCAAAGAAGTGTGGGGGTATACCACGCCCCCATTGTGTACAAATGCGCTGAAGCACATCATGAGCACTGGTGAAGAGGCCTGCCCGCAACTGCTATAAACACGGTTTGATCTTTCCCACTCATGTATATAATTACTCCTTGTTTTGCACTTGTTTAAACCTGCAAGTTAAAAAAAGAACCAAGTTGCATACTCAGAATTAAAATTTAGAAGTGAATATGAACATAGCATTTTGTGATTGAGCTACATAGTCTTTATTCCTTACATATCCTTGATGCTTGTGGGAAAAATATTATAGGAGAATCATATTGACTAAGTTGTTGTGAAGTGAGATATGGCATTGACATGGAAATCCAACCTTTTCTATTCGAAGTACCTGGAGAATTTTCTTTAATAAAAATTTCAAAAATCATAGCTACGTATACTCCTCAATGGTGATAAATTCCTACCAGAGCCAAATACATGTTCTCTAGAAATGATATGAAAACCACACAAATAGCTGCTTGAGTGTTTTGAGTTTTGTCAAGCCTTGTTGATCTAGGCAGAGAAACTTGTCATGCTTTTTGATCAAGACTCATGCACCCATTTGCTACTTCTACATTGGAAGTATGCAACCTACTCCATTTGAGATGCATGTCTATACCCTCTAGCTATCTTCTATCATCAACAGAGGCATGGGCTGTCAAAAAATAATAGAGAGAAAAATAAAAAAATCCATAGTCAAAAAAATAAAAAAATTGAGAGAAAAGAGGGATACAATCCCCAAATGATAGATGATACAGCGGAAGCATCAGTACCCGCTGTGAAAAAAATAGCCATGCTCTTCAAGAAGCTAGAGGGAAGATTTTTAAGGAGTACCAGCATATACCACATATCTTGATCATTTTGTATAACATATTTCTCCTCATGATCCGGGTGTTTGACATAGCAATATATTCAATTCAAGTATGTCATGCTTATATCACCCTTACCTACAAACTCCACATTAGCCTATTAGAAGTAGGAAGGAAGGAAACACATCAATGCCTTGGTGAGGACATATATACACCAATGAGACATTGAGAGTGCCATTTGAGGAGTACTTGTGAGCTATGCTTTTATTTATAAAAACTCTCCAAAAACTCCAAGTTGCTAGGATGTGAAAATGGTATGAGATAACTTTGTTCAGAGCTGTTCCACCTTTCAACCACTCAAGGAGATATGCTAGCCAATCCACATATCCTACAAGTGCGAGGTATGTTTTGGAATAATTTTTATGCTAGTTTATATCTTAAATTTCTATGTCTATGTTTACTTTATCTTAACCTTTACTCAGGATGAGCAAAGAGCAAGTGTGGGGGAGCTTGTTGATGGTCATTAAACCCTATTTATAACCATCAACTATCACATGAAATAACATGAAATGGATCGCACATGATAGTTATAGGGTTTTTAACTAACAAGTTCCACGAGTTTTGTTGTCATCAAATATGTTGCAGGAATCTTAATTTTTCATCAAATAAAAGTATCTCAAATGATGGATTCGAGTCCACCATTGCGAAGGTCTTGTCGCGCTGATCAAAACGAATATATTATTTGCAATTTTTGGAGCAAGGAATAAAAGGATATGAAATTCGCAAATTAAAAAGGGATGCTGATGTCAGGCTGATGTCAGGCTGACGTTTGGCTCTGGTTCGAGGCCTTAGGATCTGGTTCTTCTCTAGTTTTCTATGCCAAAATGTGGGGGACCTCACAATCAACCTACAGAAGTCGGTTTCATGCATGTGGAGCATCCCAGCCCTTGATCAATGGCGGTTGTGCATCCTATGGTGGCCAATTGACGTCACACGGATCGCTGATATGGCATTTTCTTCACCCCTACTCCATCTAGGACTATAAATACACCCCCTCTACCTCATTTGTAATACACACTATGAGATAAAAGATTCCACATATTTAGTAGTGTCCCTCTAGGTGACTCTCACCTATTTGTAGTAGAGAGAAGAGGAGAAGAGAAGGCGAGAGCAGAGGAGGAGCCGGGTTTGTCGGATTCTCTTCGACTTGTAATCTTCAGCTGCCTTCGAAGTATTACTCTGGTATCTCTGGCTTATTTACTTAATTAATTCTAGTATTTATTTTAAGTCTATTTACTTAGTTTGCTACTTGTCTTGAGTGCTCTAGTCATAATTAAACTAGAGTAGTAATTAATAGAATAGGCGTGGTGCCTAGTCTTGCAATTACCTAGAATTGCACCCGACCCCACGAATAGTAGTGGTAGCCCCAGGTGGTGACAGCCCTGATGGCCGACGTATTCCACAACATTTGGGCTGGTGTTTGTAGGATGGTAGTCAGAGCTTCCTAGTCCCCTTTCTCATTCGAGTTTGTGGCTAGTGTTCTGATGTCCCAAGGTAGATAACCTTAAAATAGTCTAACCTTTCATTATACAAATTGGCCAGGAAACCTTAGTAATTTCTCTCTACCCGTGGATACATTCCATAGTCCCTTATCCTTGGTTGAACTTGATCCTTTTTAGTACACTTCGCGTTCCCCGTGGAAATCGATACCTAGGAATACTCCTTGGTGAAAGCTACAACGACATATCCATGCGTTTGCGGTTTTCTCTGTTTGTGTTTAAATATACCAAAACTTGGTATGGAAATTGTATCTTTTGTTCAATTAACTTAAAAATGGGACATTTGTGGCATAGTAGTTACCATGTGCTTTTGAAATGTCAAGTTACCACATGGTCTAGTTATTTCTAGGATGACCTATGCTTTTCAAGCACATTCAGAGTTGTACCCTATGTTTTGTAAGATGAGCTCCCATGTTCAGGTGAACCTGCTGCTGCTTGCTGCTTGCATTTATAGAATGAGTCTGCTATTTTTGATTAAATAATTACATGCATGTGTTACAGTACTAGTCTTTAAATGATGGATTTGTGGTGATGCAGTGCATACATAGCTTGGGATCCCGCTGTTGACATGTCCAACTAAACCCATGTTTTTCCACCCCTCATTTTACCCTTCTTAGAAATCAATGTGAATAGTTCATTTACATAGAGGGGAAAGTACAACAACAAGGAGCCAAATCCTATTGATTTCTTTGGAGAAAGTATGAATAGTCCAAAAAATGGTCATACTCCACTTGCAGATGAAATATATGTAAGTTCATAACTACTGCATACATGTACTGTAATCAAATTCAAGAATTGTTGAACCCTGTTGTATGGCATTGTTTTGAACTGCAATCATTCTATGTAGGCACAAATGGTGGTGGAGAGGGCAAGAGAACCAGAAGAAGAACCAAAGTCTCCATCCAAGATTGTTGCTGATAGTTTTAGCCAGATCAGCCATTCCTTGACCTTCATTCCCAACATTGGTGTCACTAATGTGCAGCAGGCTGGCCGATCCACAACAACTGCAATAGAAGCCCACCACAAGCTCAGTTTGAGGCAACACTCCAAGCAGAAAGAAAGGAGGCTTCTAGGAAGCAGGAAGAGTTACAAGCACAGCTTCGAGCTCAGTAGGCCTCTCTTGAACAAAACCAAAACTTGTTGCACCATAACGAAGAAGAGATGAAGGGGATGAATACCAAGTTTGAAGAGACTAATGCACTACTACGGGCTATGCTAAAACTACAGAAAGATTGAGGTACGATATGCCCATTGACTTTGCTCCCCTCTGATGGAAGCAACAAACTTTTCTTTGTTGAAACTATGTGGAGTTTAAACCTATGTGGAGTCAAAAATATGCTGTTATGTTTGAACCTGTGTGGTATGGTGGAACAGTTTGAACTACCCTAATGGAGCCAGCAACTTTGAGTGCGGTTTGAATTAGCAGGAACTTGTTAAACTTATTATCTTTGGAATGTATGTATGTGTATGATGCCTTGGCTCTGTTGTGTATGACCTATGAGCTGTGATGACAGTGTGGTTTATGATGTCGACTGACATATATTTCTGGATGACGGTATCTGATTCTGACATATATGAATATTTCTGTATTTATATATGACCTATGTTGACAGATCAGTGAACTATATGCATGCGTCATTGAATGTATGGACATTATATAATGATGTACAGTCATCACAAAATGCCTCAATCCCCTTACAAATCAAGAAATATTTTACCTATCATGTAATACAATATGACACCACTAGTCATCACAAAATGTTACCTCGGTGCTGTGTCCAAAACTAGAAGAAATCCAAATGTCATAAAATTATATATGATGGTAGCGGTCGTCACAAAAAGGTCACTAACCAGTACATGACTTTGCTATTTCATGACAAGTCACAACATTATGTGACGCATTGACCACTCTTATGTGACGACGCCTGGCATCACAAAATAGAATATTTTGTGACAACATGAGAATGATCATCATAAATGGTCATGACATTTTATGATGGCTTTTTAATCCATTGTCATAATACTTTTTATGACGGTCTTTTTGTGACAACACTAATGACGATAGTATTTTTGTCATAATGTACTTTTTATGACAATTTATGTACTTTATATGACAGTTTGTGTTTATCATACAAGGCAAGAATTCTTGTAGTGTTGCCCTAGTAGCTAGGTGAGACCAGCTTAGAACTTGCGTTCGTACTAAACATGGGGGTAATCAACCGTTATGTTAAGGCTATCATGTACCGCCCTACCTCTCAGCCATGGATACGCGAGACAAATGAAGGTAACCTATAACCTAGGCACCATGTCTATGCTATTGATTACAACTCTGATGTGACGTCAGGAGGCCATTACCACCGGTGTCCTATAACAAAAGTTCCTGTTACAAGAACGAGTGATGAACATGTAAAATAGCATTAAATTTAACTAGATCAAATAAGAAAACTATAATTAGAGAAGAACACGAACCTTTACTTCAAGTAGTTCAGATCCATAGAGTACAAGCACATAGCGAGCCAACAAGTCAGACAATCCTCCTATGAGTCTGAGCTGAAGACTCTAAACTCTCTCTAACTTGTATCTCTCTCAATCATATCTAATATTTACAAGATGCAACTGCTACTCTATTCTCTAATCTCTATAAACAAATCCTGCAACAAAAGCGGGCATTGGATCATGCGTTCATACAATCTGGTCCGCCTGATATGGATCGTAGCGGATTTCTTACCCGTTAAATCGTGCACCTGGGTCATTGCTCGCGAACCCTCTGGCAGTGTGACCAGCGTCCCTCTTCCTCCCAGACATCCTAGCATGGGTGGGGTGCGGGTGCCACATCTGTAGCATTTTTGACCATCTCGGGGTGGATGGCGTGGGTGGGGTCCCGGTGACCCCGGCGACCATGCTACGATCGCGGCCATGCGCTACGCCAATTCAGCCGAACCTGTGTGCTTAGAAAGTAGGTCACGGCCTGCCTCGCACTGAGGCACGGCCGGCCCTGAAACCACGTGGCCCAGCGCCGCTCGCCGGCCGGCCAAGCACCTCCAGCCGACCGAACGCGGCCACCGGATAGGCTCCGTTCTCTCTGTCGCTAGTTCTAAGGCCATCGTAGAGCAAGCAGGTGATGTGCGTCAGCAACATCGAATGGTGGATGATGATGAAGATCGAAGGGGCCGAGGGGAGGTGAGCAACGTCAGCAGCTGGGCAAGAGCAACTGAGCAAGCGCAAGGCCACTTGTTTGCCGATGTGGCCAAGTACTGGCAGGAGTGCACGTATGTTTCTTTCATCCATCTCATTCTGTCAGATCTAGGATGTGCCAAAAAGTGCTTCATTTTCTTGGTTCAATTGGATAGCCTAGCTAGCTTTGATCTGTGCCACCCATCGTTGCAGCCTACTGATTCACTTGGATAAATATCTGCTTTTCCCTAGCTGATTGAGCTACTTTGCTTGCTAAATAGTAATCAGAAAATAATGTCTACCAGAAGGGAAGCAAAATTATTGTTGTCCAATGAATTTTATACTGGGCACAACTAGGAATTTGGGGGAAATGTAGTACTGACGTCTATGAAAAGTTGTCCATGGAGATAAAAAGTGAATAACTTGTGTAATCTACTGATGAGTATTTCTTGGTACACTATGCCACAAAGGATTTGTAGGGGTGGCTCCAGGGCCTCTATAGGGATTGTTGGCCTAGCCGGCCCCCCATAGTGTTCTTACAAATCAAGGCACTATGGGGGTGGCTAGGCAAACCGCCCCTACAAATACCATTTGTAGGGGCGGCTAGTGTTATCAGTCGCCCTTACAATTACCATTTGTAAGGGTAGCTGGTGATCAAGCCGCCCATGCAAATGCTTATTGTAGGGGCAGCTGACAACACCAGCCGCCCCTAAAATGGTATTTGTAGGGGCGGTTCAATCTATAACCGTCCCTACAATGAATTTTCTAGAAAAAAATACAAATTCAAATTCAAATCTGACCACATCAATATATATTTCAAATTCAAATCTGACCACAGAAATATATATTTCCAATTCAAATCTGACCACCAGATGTATACATCCACAAACAAGAGCACAATATAAGGCATAATTCAAAAACCACATTTCACAAGTCTGTTACATTGTCATAATAAACAAGTCTCAATAGTTCCACAAGTCCAAACCATTCCACAATGCAAGACCAGTGTGTAATTGCCTAAAATTTTGTTTATTTCCCTAGATTTAGTCACCAAAGCTCACGAAGGTGTTGGTGCTTAGGTTTACTACCTAAGTCGGAAGTCTTGTCATGGAATTTGCCTCTACAATCCACAATCTCATTCATGATGAAGTTGCAAAGGTCGCCGATGAGCTCTGATAGTTTGTCATCCTTGTATGGATCCCTTTGATGGCCAAGGTTTTCTTTGGACTACAGGTGAACAAGCTTAGGTCTAGTATTTCATAACATAAGCTAGATTTTCATACTACTAGTGAATAGGTTTAGACTTACCAGTTTGGGGTGTCTACTGTAGCCAGCAGTGTTACTCATGATAGCGCACACGTAATATCCACAATGTAGACTTCCAGGTCTTTGCTTAGGGCTCTGTGTGTTTCACATATGTATATGCTAAGTAAAGATATTGACAAACCACAGAAATGGACTGTTTTGATACCCAATGTAATGATATTGACAAAAATGAACTGCACCAATGTAAGTTACATGTACCGCACATTGAGTCTGGATACCCAAGTCTTCTTTCCTTATAGGATCACATCTTCCTTTATGATAATTAACATAGTGCATGAATGCCCTGTTTGAATGAATTTAGCAAATGCAATGGCTTAGTATCTTAATAGTGAAGTTTACAAGTATATATACAAACTTATATAAGATTATGAAGATTGTAGATATGTATACGTCTAGAGAATCGATATGAAGTCACTGTATGACTCTATGGCATAATCTGCTCAATCATACACTTTCCATACTTGACTCAACATTAATCCTTACCAAATCCAATGGCTCCTGCATGAATTTAATCGATGAAGAAACAAATTAACTCTTTTGCATGGAAGTAAATATATCGAATAATGCTTTATTTAAGTATAGAGTCAAACTTACCCGAAGTGGTATGGTAACCATATGGCTTTGTTGTGCTAGAGATTCTTCAAATATTAGGCTATCCGTGCCGCAACCTTAATGCTTTCTTTATATAGCTTGTCGGCACGAATGTCTTCTTTCCCCTTAGCAGTCTTACCTCCAGCTAGGTTTTCATTGTCTAGTTTTCACAACTTGGGGCCATTAAACTCTAACGATGCTATAAAACAAGGGTCTATATAACCTACTTTTAGACTTGGCACTTTCTTCACAATATGTGTTTGCATGCTACAGATCCTGACTTGGGTTAGTTGCAACAAAATTCAAAGAGTTCATTTCATTAATATCATATGTAGAGGGCAAGGACTTACAGGCACCACACCCGAACTAGATTGATTTCCATCATTTCGAGGTGAAAGCATCTTTGCACATCATCAAATTCAAAAGATACAAACCCATCTGGGCCTCCAGATGTGCCTTTAGGGAAGGATGCTTGTAAGGACAATAGGTCAGTCTCAGCAACTCGAAAGTACCAATCATGGAACTTTTTCATTCCATGCGGCATAGGCTGCAAGTATCGGGTTGGTAGGAATGGCTTGCCCCTTTCATATTGTGCCGGGAACTTCTTTGACCACTTGATCTCCTCAATATTTGGATATCGCTTTAACGGCTGGTGGAGTCTGCTAGTGTCCGGTAGCTCAGAGGCACATGCATAGACTTCTGTCACTTGGTTTTCATGCTTGTCCTTGTCACCAGCATGCCACTTGTCATGCAACAAGATGTCTCTCATCCCAATATAAACAAGCCTTGTATGATGGAAGGGTAGATTCTATGTGACTTCACATTCAGGGATGCCATCATCTTCTTTTTCATGCCCTTGATCGGTAGGAGGAGCGAGATAGGACTGTGGCATCTCACCATGCCCTTGCTTGGTATGACAAGCTAGAGAATGTTGTGGCATCTCAGCATGCCCTTGCATGGTATGATGAGCTAAAGAACATTGTGGCACCCATCATTCCCTTGCTCAGTCTGACGAGGTAAAGAAGTATGTCTTATCAATTCTGTGGTCACTAGGAGTCTGGGAAGAATGTGGCATCTCAAGCCCGTGGTCATCATCATTTGAAGAGTATACCTCCCCATCCTCAATAGCTCCCTCTAGATGTACATGACTCATAGTTGGCGAAGAAACATTCAATACAATGTCCTATTTGTGCCAGAGGATCAACTTCTTCAAGACTTCTCCAAGATGACGGAGCCCCTCGGGAGTTGGGTATTCTATCTCCCATGTCATGAACTCGGGCTTCACTGTATGCCAATTGCCACCCAGAGGATGTGCCACACCTGTTGCCACCTCAATCGACCTGTTTTGCCTGCCCATGAGAAACACCACCACCAGGGAGCAATTAGTTGGCACCCGTATTAGATCAACGGCGGTTGTGTTTGAGGTGGAACCTTGGCTGCTGGGAACATCCGGAGGGCTACCCACTACAACCAG
Source organism: Bothriochloa decipiens (assembly GCA_023333625.1). Lineage (NCBI taxonomy): Eukaryota > Viridiplantae > Streptophyta > Magnoliopsida > Poales > Poaceae > Bothriochloa > Bothriochloa decipiens. The sequence goes on along the minus strand of CM041641.1, from coordinate 25,879,079 downwards.
TTCTCCCGGCGGCCCCATTAGAGTTCTTGGCTCCGTAGACAGACCTTTCTCCAAATGCTCCTTCACAACTAGAGCCATCAATTTGACCTCAAGATTAGCCTCTTGGTCTCTGCCATGTTTCTTGTACATTTCCTTGTCATCTTTGAATCCTTTCTTCTAGGTCTTCCATTTCTCTAGCCACCTAGTGCAGCCTGTGTGCTTGAGGTTTCCCAAGCCTATGCTCAGGTTGTCCCTCTCTATGGAAGGAGTGAATAGGCCCTTCTCCGTGTCTTCAGCTAGTTGCAATATCTTTGACACTGCCTCTTCGGTATCCGGCTTATCAAAAATGAGGTCGGATTTACTATCACTCCTCGCGTATATCTACTGCTTCAAATAGCACTTCAAATTCTTCACTTTCTTTTTTTGGATCCTGGGAAGCTTCGGCTGCTTCATCAAACTTGCTAAACAGGTCTTGCTTGCCCTGGTAGCCTGCAGGGCCTAGTTTTGGGTGGTGTTTGTTCTTCTTTGCCTGCTCGCTATTACGGGCACTGAGGGCCAATGCTTCTATTAAAGTCTTCTCAGCCATGAGCTGGTCCCATTGATTGTGAGTTATGTTGCCATACTTGTGGAAGGGAGTTTTACCTAGCTGGATAAACTTCCTGTTTAGGTCCGATCTCCAATGTTGGAAGCAATTGCCCACAATCTTATAAGCATTTTTTTACTAGTTCCTCCATCCCCTCTGGAAACCTAAAGTCTTCATTAGCCATTCATCCCATATCTCTTTCTTACTGTCCTCATGGACTTCATTCCAGTTATAGATTGCTGGGTTCAACAGATCTTGTACTTTTATCCTGATCGCATTATAGAATTTGGCTATGTGCGCTTCTGGCTTAAGGATCTCCCCATCTGGCCCGACGTCCATTATCACAAATTGTACCCCCTTGGCAGTATATTGGTTCTCCTTTCTCTCCTCTCGTTTCCTCTTTGCTTGGGTACTTCAGGACGTGTTTGGGCTTTGAGTCTGTGGAGTAGAGGTGTCAATGTCAGTCTCTATGGCACATGCCTCTGCCCTTCTTTCCCTTGCTTCATCTTGTCCAGCATAACGTGTCGGACGCCGACATCATCTTTTCGGGGTTCTAGGAGGGACATGCATATGTGACAAGTCAAAACATTAGTAGAAGTAACACAGCTAATGAGCTTGCATAATTCAGAAGCTACTATGGCTTCATTTGTACCTTGTCATTTGGGTCAAAATCCTTGTCCAACTCTTCCTCTGTTGGCCTCCATCTAGGTTCTTATGGGTGAGGATCCTCGGGACTTTCATATCCCAAGGAAGAGCTCTCTTCTTCATCCTCTTCTTCTTCACCTTCAATGGTCCCCCCTTCCCTTCCATATGCTCCCCTATTTTCCTCCTGAGTAAGCAACACTGCTACATCTTCATCTATCTCATCATTGAACTGCTCCTAAGTAAGCTGCTCCTCTAGTTCTTGCCCCTCATGGGTTGTTGGATCAAGATTTCCAAGGCCTCATGCAGCACTATCTCCTGTCCTTGACATTTTGTGCTTTGTTCTTATATAGATGAAAGCAATAAAGTGTGCTTCAGATACATGAGAAAGTATAGGAAATCAATTTGTTCATAGAGATGAAAGAAAAAAAAAGGTGTGCCTCAGTAAGATGTGACTCATCCTTTGATCATGAACTTGGAGCATAAAAGAATCATAACAGAGAAGAGAGGAGAAGGTGATGTAAGGGCAGCTGGTAACAATGCCAAGTTCCTCACAAGTTCATCATCATCAGCGCACATTCCATATAATGTATGGACTTAGACAATTTCATCATCGGCAAAACAAAGGAGAGGGGAGTTAGACATATTACAACATGAAGTAGCAAGGTCTTAACTTATCTAATTAATTATTACACCAACTAAACATCAAGGTCACAGGACAACCTCATCCACTTGGCTACAACCAAAGTACCTACCAACGCACCTGCACATTTTACCCACATCACAATCCAAGAAGACCGACTACCAGCCACTCCAACCTGATAGGAATTTAAGGTAGGGGAGGTGGAGAAGGGGTTTTTGAGTTGTAAGCCTCAAGAGCCATAGAAGCTTCCTCAAAAGTCTTGTACTTTTGATGCACGTTTCCCTTCACTTTGAGGACATACTGGCTGCACTCAAACCAGCTGGTGTAAATACCTGGCGTGGTGCCCTAAAAACAATATACCACCAAGCAGGCATCCTTCTGCATTGATGAAGCAACAAATGCCTCAGTATAGTAAGGAGAGGAGAGGAGGAGAGTAGTAGAGTAGTAGTTGAGTACAGAAGATGAGAAGAGAGGGAAGAGTTGGCAGAGAGTAGTTGAGAGCAGAAGAATAGTAGAGAGCAGTAGAGTAGTAGTGGTAGAGAGAAGAGAGTACAGTAGTAGTAGCATTGCTACTTTTGATCTAGATATCTCAAATGTAAGGAGGCATGCATCAATTTAAAATAATGATGTGTTCAATTCACAATAACAGTTGACAAATAGAAAAAGCATAACATATATATAGACTAGTAGTAGTACAATTAAGTTTGAGACATACTAGATCATCATTAACTTAAGGCATGTGCTCAGTATAAATTGAGACATATTAGATCATCATTAACTTAAGGCATGTGCTCAGTATAAAAACCCTCATCATTTGCCAAAGGGATGAGCTCAGTTTTAAGAAACATCATCATTGGCATAAGTCATGTGCTCAGTACAAAAAAACCCTCATCATTGGCCAAAGGGATGAGCTTAGTTTTACAAAAGCATTATCATTGGCATAAGGCATTTGCTCAGCATAAGAAAACACTGATCATTGGCAGAAGGGATGAGCTTGGTTTAAAAACCTCATCATTGGCAAAAGGCATGAGCTCATTTATTTTTTTAAAAAATTATCATTGGCATAAGGCATCAGCATTAACCCCAGCTCCCAGTTCAGATGTAGTAAACACAAGAAGGTCATGAGCAACCATGAAAATGAAACTAATTCAAATGTAGCATCAATAATCAATCATATTTATAGGTGCCTCATGTTTAGAGTAGCATAAAAATAAAGCATCATTGCACAGGCCTATTGCCTCAGGTTTAGAGTAGCATAAAAAACATCATTTCTCATGCCATGAGCTTCAGGTTTAGAGTAGCATAAAAAAGACATCATTGCACATGCCTTATGTCTCAGGTTTAGAGTAGCATAAAAAAGCATCACAGGGGCATAAAGCATCACAGGGCAACATTAAGCATGACAGGTTTGTAGAGCATCACAAGGAGCATGGAACATCATAGGTTTAGAGCTTCATTCATTTCTGCAAGCACAAGACTAGGAAAGGTGGAGAAGTGCTGGGCTTGCAACTAAAGCACTACCAGAGAGATATACTAGCTATGGTGGTGGACGGCAAAAACAACACACAATTGGGCTGACAACCAAAGCACACGGCCGCAATGCACCACCGGTGATGGCCCTGGCCGGAGAGGAGGGAGTATGGATGCCGGGGAGCACCGGTGAGGGTACTAGGGATGTGAAGAAGGAGTGACAGAGGGGGACAAGGAGACAGTGGCAGTGGGCTCTGTGAGGAGGAGCCAGATTTGTTAGAGTTGAGGGAAGAATACCCGGGCGCAGCACGGGCACGGAGGAGGAGGGGGTGAGATGGGGGGAACGTGGAGGAGGAGCAAGGGAGGAGGCAAAGGTGGCAACGATGTTGGGCCCCATGAGGCACCGATCACGTCGGCGAGCCAAATTTGGTAGGGGTGAGGGAGGAGTAGGTGGCGGAGGTGGGTTTGGGCGGGTTTAGTGGTGAGTGGGGGACGGGGTGGAGGGGTGACCAGGTGTGGTGGGGGACATGGAGGAGTAGCGAGGTAGGAGGTGGAGGATGCCGCAGCGGAGGGCTCCGCGAGGAGCAGGAGCCGGCGGTGGTTGAGGGCGGCGTTGGCGAGGCCGCGGTGTAGGGCTTTGTGAGGGAGCAGGCGGAGGCAGCGATAGAGGGTGGCGCAGTGGCAGAGGAGGCGGTGGAGGGCATCGTCATCGGTGGAGGGCGTCATCGTGGTAGAGGAGGCCGCGGTGGAGGGCTCCGCGAGGAGCAGGTGGCGGCAGCGGCCGGTTTTGCGCACCAGGGTTCACGGAGGAGCAAGCGGTCGATGGAGGCAGATTTGGGTGGGGTGAGGGTTGAGTGGGGGACGCGGTGGAGGGGTGAGCATGGAGGAGGAGGAGGCAGCGGCGGAGGACGGCGGAGGGAGTAGTCGGCGACGGCATTGGCGATGGAGGGCAGCGGCGGCGAAATTTGGCAGCCTGACGGCGTCGAAGAGGAGAAACCGCGCCCAAGACTTAGCAAAATTTGCGCTCCCCCGACGCGCCTACTATATATTTTTTAAAACCCTAAATGGTGTCAAAAGGGCCAAAATATTTTTTTAAAACCCTAAATCGGTGGTATTCGTGATTTTCTATTTGACACCTTAGGGTTTTAAAATGATTTTTATGGATCAAATATTTGAAATTAAAAATTTGGCCTCCAAAAAAAGTCAAATGACATGATGGACATAAAGAGTTTTTACATCATGATTTTTTACACAAATATTGTTTTAAAATCATTTTCATTCAACATCATTTAATACCTTAAAAATATTTAATAAGATATAGTTTTTATTTTCTAATTAAAATAATTCTGAAAATCATTTGTAGAGGCGGCTCACTCACCAGCCGCCCCTACGAATCGGCCCTAGGTATATATAGCGGGCGCGTCGGGAGAGCGAAAATTTTGCTAAGTCCAGGGCACGATTTCTCATGTTCGACACCGTCAGGCTGCCAAATTTCACCGTCGCCGCCCTCTATCGTCAACGCCGCTGCCGACTACTACCTCCGTTGCCCTCCACCATTGCCTCTTCCTCCACGCTCACTCCTCCACCACATCCCCCACTCAACCCTCACCCCGGCCAAATCCGCCTCCGCCGGCCGCCTGCTCCTCCGTGAACCCTAGCGTGCAAAATCCGCCGCCACCGCCTGCTCCTCGCAGAGCCCTCCGCCGTGGCCTCCTCCACCACCAACGCCGCCCTCCTCCACCGACGCCACCCTCTACTGCCTCTTCCGCCACCGACGCCGCCCAGCCTCCACCGCCGACGCAGCCCTCCACCGCCTCCTTCACCACCGACGCCACCCTCCTCTGCCTCCTCCGTGCCAGTGCTGCGCCCTCCGCATCCTCCGCCCTCCTCCGTGCCTGTGCTGTGCCCTAATGCTTGTGTAGGTAAGCCCAACCCCTTCTCCTTCTTTCCCAGTCTTGTGCTTGCAGCTTTATGCTCGATGTGATGCTTGAAATGCTTGATGTCATTCTTGAATTGCTCTATGCTCTAGATGGACAGAGGCGATGACCTTCCTGTGCCGGATGAGCCACACTATAATGTACATAACTTGGGCTTCGAACCAACTTTGAACAGGCAATGATTGCCACCATATCCAAGCATAGTAAGAAACCTGTTTTATAGACCACTCTCTCTCTATACATATTTTGTTCTAGTACATGTAAATGTTTAATGTAGATAATTAATGATATTCCATGGTTGAAAGACACACTTGCAAATTTTGGGGTTGACGACGTGCGAGTTCAAATATATCCAACTAAGAATGATTACATTGAATGTCGAATTTATTTCACTATTTTTGCTAGGATGGGTAACCAAGCAGGTCAGATTGTACTAATCTCTAGGACGGGAAAATCTAAGCCTTACTTATATGTTGCCCAAAAATATGCTGTGCAAGCATGTCTGGATGCACTTGTTCTTGTTGGGTACACTATTCCTTCATTCTCTTCAATGAGGATTTCAGCTTTTGAGGCGGGCCTCTATGATAGAGTTGCTCTCTTTTGTGCATGACTTGTAGAGCAGAACATGGATGATGTGGTCAGTCTATACTTATTTCCTGATTCATCGTTCTGTATATGTATATGTATATGTATATGTATATGTATATGTATATGTAT
>CM041641.1:25851801-25873098 GCA_023333625.1 Bothriochloa decipiens | reverse complement strand
ATATGTATATGTATATGTATATGTATATGTATATGTATATGTATATGCTTCTATATAATAACCATTTTTTCTCAACACTTTTTGGTGGAGATGACAGAAAACACATATGTAGGCTATAGCTTTGAAGCCCTTTTACACCAAGTCTTTCAACAACTAGATGGTTACGAATGAAGATATGATGGGGCTATTCTCACTACAAAAGGACGGTAGGATAAAATTCAAGTGAGAAGGCCACATTTTGAAACAGAGTTGATTGTTGTTGGTAGGCCTTGTGAATGAATTTGTGAATCAACAGAGAGTGTGTTGGTAAATACATTGGTGTACATCTGTGTGCCTAGAGGCTATGAAATCAATGACACTCACTTCTCCGAGTGGATGATAAAATGGTCTCAATTTCTTCGCCAAAATGGCATCCTTCCCTAAATTAGTTTGGTTTGTAATGATGGATTGGACCTAAATTAGTATGGTTTGCAATGAATTGTAAAATGTCAGATTGGACTTGTTGATGCCCTTGTGCTAGTTTCCTATATGTTGTTCTCAAATTATAATTATGCATTATGTTGTGCTCAAAATTTGTAGGGGCAATTCAATCTAGCGCTCATTACATTAATGTACTCTCACACACATACATAAATGTAGTCTCACGCACATACATAAATGTAGTTCACATGCATACATAAATGTAGTCTCACACACATACATAAACTAGCTCATTTTTTTGCTGTCACAACTTTTGCCTTGCCATTTTTTTGTTGCCATGACAGTATGTCTTTGGGTATGTTCTTTTCCACAGTGCTGATTTTTGTACTAAAGTCAGTGAATAGCATCATATCTTTGTAGTCATTATGTGCTTCAACATCGTCAACTCCATCAGCTCCGGTAATGTATTGTTTCCCGGGGACAACCACATGCTTAGTCTTCTTTTTGGGTGGCAGATTACCTTGCGGGTCGGGCATATAAACAACTTGTGCAAGATGTTCCATGAGCACCCAAGGGTCATCTTGGTAGCCTAGATTGTGAAGGTCCATGATTCTCAATCCGATCTCATTGACATGATGTTGCTTCATCTAGCAGCATCGAAACAGGGGCACCTTTGTATCCTTTCCTTAGTCAAGCTCCCATATATCTTAAATTATGCCAAAGTACATGACCTTTTACCCTACTCCATCGATAGGCTCTACTCTAACGCCGCTGTTTTGGTTCACACTTTTATTATCCTTGGTGTTGATATAGAATGTGTACCTGTTGACAAGTCTTAATGCAATTACCGAAGATTAGACAGAAAGCCTATCCCCGGTAACGGCACCAGAAATGCTTGTTGGTATTTCTTATGTCTATTTGATGATTCCACAAGTGCACCGAATATACCAATGTAGCACTTCACCCAGGAGCATTCCAAGGTATCGTAATTTATATTTATCCCAAGGGAAAGTGATAGCTACAAATACTAATGGACTCTTATCACAATTTAATAACAATTAGTGTAGAGGTGGTAAGTGAAAGGTAAAAGGAAGGTGATGATTCAAAGATAACAACCTGAGATAACTAAAAGATAACTAGTGTAGTATAGCTAGCTAGGAGGACAATGAGTGAGAAAGGCTCCTATGGTTCTAATTCTACTTCTGTGTTCTAATCTAGTCAAATAGTGGAAACAACTAGAATTGCTACCTTACTACTTGGCTACTAGGGATAGACAAGAAAGCAGGAGACAGAACCCCTACTAAAGTGATTATACTCTTAGTAAACGCCTTGCCTTTTAAGAACTAGCCCGAACATGGTGAGAAAACCCTAATGCCACCCAAGACCTGTCACCTCTCAGGAGTGCGCCCACGAACTGTTCCTTGCGGACCAACGACAACCAAAGGTAAGACTTAGCCTAAGCATCGTGCTTACACTAACTCTTACTACTCTTGTGAATATACGATCCACTAGAGCACCTTGCAGCGATGGTAAACAACCAAGCAGTTGTTTATAGGATCACAATCTAGTGTGCAACTACTATAAGACTAACTAGAGCACTACAATACTATTGCAAGAATAATATTGCACAAAGTAAATACTTAGAAAAGTAGAAGAACAATACTATATTAAATAAAGAAAGTCTTATAAGAGAAAGATACAAGAGCAATACCAGACTCTCCAGCAGACGACTCCGGAGACCCCGAGCTTCGCTCGACTCAACTCTAACTCCCACACTGGACTAAAATTACAACTATACTAGTGACTGGTATCTCACTTGAATGAATCATGTCTTGAGAGGGTGGAGGCAGCCCGTATTTATAGGGGGAGTAGAGGGGGTGCCATGTCAGCGATCCGTGTGCTCCCCATCTCTCCACCCATGGATAAACCGCCTTAAGAACCAACTTGAATGGACGTCTGAGATCATGAGCACTGCACGACGGCATGTAGGAAGGCGGTGGAGCAAGTTGGAATTCGGGGCCCACATGGAGGGGGTCTGCCGACCCCTCCCTGATAGGGTGGATCCACTTGTGGTCTTCCTCTAGTGTCCCCACACATCATTGAGGAAGTCTCATGTGCTGGTTCATTTTGGTTCTTTCGTTGTGGGCCCATCAATCCATGTCACTTCATCTTGCACCCTTGAATGAAAATACAAATGTGATCTAAGGGTGGAGAATGACTCTACAAAGCTTCCCATGGATCATGCCACATCACTGTGCCTAGGACCTCCCCAAGGTGGGGTCGGCCAACTCCCCTATGGTGGGTCCTGATGCTCATTTTCTACCATTTTGAATATACCTACATCCAAATACTAGGAGTACGAGTGGAACCAATTTATTGACAAAAATATGCCTATGTCATGTTATTCTTCATCTGTTCCAAGGCTATTGATAGTGTTTTGATATGGATTTTTAGAGTATATCCACCATCAATAGTACCCATTTATGTCATAAGAATCCCAGGATGTCACTTGTCTCAATGGCCCCCTCGCGAACATACTGATTGTAATAGAATCTAAGGTTTGTCAAGGCGGTATGTTTTGATCCTTCAACCATGAAGTCAGGCGTTGCTTATGTTGTTTCATGACCCAATCATCTGAATGACCGTTCCTCTCCTCCATAATGATAGCCATGTGTTTGTTAATATATCATTGCATCAGTTTAGTGCTCTGCAAGACATAGGAATGTGCATGACTGACTCTCCGTAATCACTGTCAATGAACATTTTTCTACCACCGATGCCCTTCCCACTCAGCCTACCCTTGTGACAAGAATCGGGTTTGCCAATCCCTCTGGGTACTTTCAGGTACTCTTGACAAGACTCGACAACTTCTTTAGTACTATAACCCTCTATCATGGAGCCCTCTAGGTATGCTCGATTATGCACGTATCGGCATAGGACTAACATGTACTACTCATAGGACCACATTTCATACAAGTAGGAAGGGCCCAGTACCTCTATCTGATGGACAATGTAAATCATGAGATGTTCCATTATATCAAAAAAACGTAGGAGGTAAACACATCTCTAGTTGGTTTTGGGTCTCGACCATGAAATCATGTAGGACCCTTAGCTCATCCCTATGAAACGTCTTCTGTGAGATCTTGGAAAAGAAGTAGCACATATGGGTGATGGCCATCCTCAAAAACTATGGTTTTATAGCTCTAATTGCAATTGGTAGGTACACTGTCAGCATCATATGACAATCACGAGCCTTACAGTAGTGAAATGATAGGTTCTTCATCGACAATAGCTTCTTCAGGTTTGCGGTAAACCCAGTTGGCACTTTGAGCTCCCTCATGAATGTTAATATAGTTCTCCTCTCCTCTAGGTGTAGGTTGTAGCAAGCCGCGGGCAGAGTGTATTTTCCATTCTCATGATGTACCGGGTGAAGATCTAGCATCACATTGAGCTGTACCATATCATTCTGTGCTTTCAGACCATCATTTGACTTGGGTGTGTCCATCAAGGTAGCAGTGAGACTCTCAAAGACATTCTTCTGCACATGCATAGTATCAATGGCATGGAGGACCTCCTATTCTGGCCAATATTCTAGATACTGAAAGAAGATGGATTGCTTCTTGAAAGGTACACCTTTGGTTAGAGGTATGCTTCTATCTCTGATCATTCCATTAGTTTCCCCTTGTCGTACATGACGCGTATGTTTTTCACCATTTTGTACACATGTTTGCTCTGGATGTAGCCATAGTTTCTTAAGTACAATTTGCTACGGTACCTGTGACCTTCCTTTAAAAAGTGTCGGTTCCTTAGGTAAACAACCTTCTTGGATCCATCCAGGTACTCCCATTTAGTATCATCCGAACATACTAAGCATCCACTCTTGCCTTTGATCTGTCTGGACAAAGCAAACAACGTTGGGTGATCATTGATAGTCACAAATATTATTGCCCTTAATGTGAAGTCCTCCTGTCAGAATGCATCGTACATCGGCACACCTTCCCTCCATAGTTTCTTGAATTCTTGCATCATAGGCTCAAGGAAAACATCCATATCGATGACTGGTTGTTGAGGCCAGAAACAAGAACAGTCAAGAAAAGTTACTTACTCTTCTGACATAAGTATGTCGGGATGTTATACATGGTCAAGATCATCAGCCATGTACTATGATCGCTCATCCTCTCTGAAAGGATTCATTCCATCAGTGCTCAAGGCAAACCATATATTCCTTGCGTCTTGGATGAAGTCTTTATGGTTCTCTTCAAACTCTTTCCCTTGACTATCATCGACCAGGTGTGCAATCTTATCATCATCTACCCTGCGCTAATCATCCCACCATATCATAAGGGCAGCTTCCTTGGGGTTCAAGAAGATATGCTACAAGCGGTCAATCACTGGCAGATACCAAGGTAGGAACCTTCCTATTCTATGCATCATGTCCTAATGGAGTGTCCTCTGGGGGTTGAGGTTCTTGTACTGCCTTTTTTGCACCCTTCTTACTCCTCTTGTTCCCTGTGGAGGCTTTTCTACCACTACAAAGGTCATTGTCCTTGTATCGGCTGTCCCCACAATGAGGACATCTGTCTAGAGATCAGAACGTCTCACCATGATAAAGAATACAATGATTTGGGCATGCATGAATTTTCTCTACACCCATTGTCAATGGACTTATTACCTTCTTTTCATGGTATGTGTTGGAATGAACTAAGTTTGGATGTGGTAGCACCCATGATAGGAGACGCAACAAATCATCGAAACTGCAGTCAGACCAGCCGTACTTAGCCTTCAGGATTAGTAGCTCAAGCACAAAACGAAGCAGTGTCTAGTGCATTGGACAGCCCTTCTCGACACCATACACATGCTCCTTCGATGCTGTCTTCACCCTCTCCAGGTTTTCTAGACCTTTCTTTTGCAGTAATATTTCAGGTCTAATGGCCCGAATCATGTCCTCCAAATTGTCACCGTCGTCTTCATCCCCCTCACGTGCTCCGCCATCAGTGTCGACACCACTAGCATCATCTACACCTTGGTCATTGCCAAAGTAACCACCTAGTTCATTGCCATAGTCATAACCCATTTGTTCATCAACCTCCCTTGAGCATTGTTGAAGAAGCATCAAGGTTTCGGTGTCTTATTCGTCATCAACAACCATTGTTTCACCATGATGAATCCAAACTGTGAACAAATCCCCACATAATCAGATGAGCTTTGATGGTATCCACATCCTCAAATGCTATCAAGTTCTTGCAATCTTTGCAGGGGCAAATAATTGTATCCTTATTATATGTCAACGTTGATGCATGCTTCTGTGCGGCCTCAATAAATTTGTCCACCTTGTCATGGAAACCAGCATCGATCCTTGAGCAACCATACATCCATGAGTTCCTGTACTCCATCTTTTAAAAACAAAAGAACAAAGAATAATTACTAGAGGATAATTAATTAATTGCCTAACAATGCATATAAATATTGAAAAATATATATAAATTAAAACATAAAATTATATAGACATACATTAGCAACAATTATTAATTTAGCAATAACCTTTCATGCCAACCCCATTTCAATTTTGTGAAACAAAAAAATATGAAACCCTAGATCTAGAACTAGATAAAACATACATGAAACTGGGTTCAAACTTACAATAAAATCGAGCAAAATCGACCTTTATAGAGCGCAAGCTCATTTCACTAACTAATTTACACTAATAGCTTCAAATGTAGGGTCTAATTTGCTCCATACAAAGCTCAAGCACCAAGGAAGAGAGAAAAGCAAAACTCAAATTACTCACTAACTAACCATAAAAACTTCAATTTAAGGGTTGGAATGTCATTTTCTTACCCTCTACAAGCTCTCCACCAAAGGATTTGAGAAGAAACCCCCCTTAGGCCTCCCAAACTTTTTGACGTGTGGAAGAGTGAGTGGCTCGAGGAGAAAGAAGCTGGCTGTAGCACTTATAGTCTCGTCAATTGTAGGGGGCTGGTGATGGAGCCGCCCCTACAAATAGCACAAGCTGCCCCTAAAAATCAGCCCCATTTGTAGGGGCAGCTGAAAACACCAGCCACCCTTACAGTGCTATCTGTAGGGGCAGCTGGTTTGCTGGTGCCCGCGCATCCCACTGTAGGGGCGGCTTAATCATAAGGTGCCCCTGCAGTGCTAGGGGCCTGGCTCTTACAAATCACTTTTCACGTAGTGGTAGCCAAAAGAGATGCTGGTTTGCATTGGATAAGGCTGGATTTATAGGGCCAGGTTGTAGATGATGCTTATCACAGATTCCATATATGTGAACCAGAAAACCCTGTAATTATACTAAAGCAGCTTGAACTAGATGCCATAGATGTTGATGCCTACTTGCAATAGGCAAGGATTATAAATCTGACCCTGTTGAATCTGATCCGAATTCAAAGTGCAGAGATAATGCCATTGTTCCCTGCTTTATAATTATAGGTGACTGCTGAGTACTAGGTTATGCATGAGTTTTGATTCAAAAAATCTTCCAAACAGTGCATTCATACTGGAGTCTCCTTGTATTTGAAAACTTAATTGATAACATCTTCAGTAAATAGCTTGCTGGACTTACCTTCTTAACGTTTCATATAAGTTCATTCATAATTTTTTCCCTAATTATGATTATGTGACTGTGTTGTTGTATTCGGAACAGCACTGAGCTTTGAGTTGATGTTCTGTGCTCGGTGGCCTATCATCTGTCAAGGTAATTGTCAAGATTTAGTAAATTCTACCCCTGTTTCTAGAGCAATTAGAGGGAGGTCCTTTTGCCTTATGGGTGCATATGTTGTGTTATGTAGGAGCTGCATATAAATCACTGTTTCAACATTTCTAGGGGAATTGTATTTGCATCCCCTACTCTCAAAGCAGCTTTGCCCCTCCTGTTTGCAACTATTCAAAATAATAAATACTTTTTTGAATTCGTTGTCTTGATAAATTGCAAAGAGATTTAGTACTATCTGAAGGCTATAAAATCTACATGAACTGGAACTTTCTCTTAGTCCCAGTACTGGACTCCGTTTCTTTTTGGTTGCCCCTTGTGGCATTGTCAACATGGTTTCAGTGTGTTTTCCCCTCTGCTTTAGTTAATATGGTTATTGTGCGCTGTTTCATTTGTGAATGCTTGGCGTTGCATATATTGTGCTACATTTTGTTCAGTTTTACAGATCCTTGAAGATAAACCTGATCATTCACGGTGGATACGAGGTCCTTGGATGGGATGTAGAATTTTCTTGGCTTGCATGTAACATGACAATAAGTATCTGCTTTTACAAGGCTGCTATCAGCTTACATGTAAACATTCATTAACATTACTCGGCATGTAAGTATCACTGAAGTATTTTTCTTCACTTGATTGGGTTTAGTACAATAATTTTTGTGACTAGCCTGTGGTTTTGAGTGTTTTTCCTTTTTTCGAAGCTTTGATGCCCTGGAAGTTAAAAGTAAACAATTTTGCTTGTTGCACAGGTGTTGTCCGGCTCTTTCTGCTAAGGCGTGCTATATTAGTTTTGCAATGCGAAAGTTGTAAGCAATGTGCTCTGTTAAAAATTTCTGGCCGCTCACAATGTTGACAATAATTCTTCACTTAAGCAACTATGGCTATCTTGGATGATAAGTTGTTTGTGTATCTGAGCATTGGCTCCTTGGCAACCAACAAAGCAACAATGGCTATCTTTCCTGCTGATACTCCTTGCCGGACCTGTTGCCCGTGCTTGCTACATGGATAAGAGATAGAGGCAACATGATAGTTCATCTTCAATATATACTCACTTGTGTCTAGTTTGCTCCAATAAATTTAATTACTCGGAGCAAACATGTATTACTGGAAAAGAATACTTATCCTACATACTACCAGCGCTCTCAACAGCCCACACCGGCCATAAGCGGCAACGCCGCGAACATTTCTAGTGTATCTAATGAATATTGAATTTATTGTTCTCTCAAGGGGTCTTCTACCTCTTCTTATATATACATATATATATATGGGTAGGTGGAGTAGCCATCAAGGAGAAGATAGAGTAGCCGCCGAGGAGATGCCGAAACCGATGTATCCCCGCGAGATTGAGGCGGTGACCATTGTAACCGACATTACCACGTCACCAGGAACTGACTCGTCGAAGATGGGTGCGCGAAGACTCTCAAGGGGGGCGGGCGCCCCCGTGTTGAGCCCGTTGGGCCTCTGCCTTGACAGGTGGCCCTCTTGATGCTCCTGGACCCCAATTTCGGTGGTGGTTGTCCTTTCTTTGCGACATGGACATGAGCTCCTTCAATAATCTTTAAAATACGCTTCCTAGAAAGCGTATTTTTACCATATTTCCATTGTTTTATATATATGTTCTGCAAAATAATAAATCTCCAATACATGTGAAAATAAGTGAGTAGTAAATGTTTTATTCATATAATGGATATTATTATGTTATTTATGGATAATAGTTGGTGCTATAAAATCATCATATCTACCACCAAAACCCACTCCTCATCCACGACAACGGCACTTTTCCCGTGGCGGACTGGGGCTCCCCTGTCCAACAGATGGTGGCGGGCACCCTCACCCCGCGCGGATCAAGATCCATGGCGCCAGTACCCGTCACATCACCAGTGGTTGAACCTTCTCGTCCATGCACAAATGCTCCTATTTCATTAAGAAAGAAAAAGAGTTTCATCATTCCAACAAAGCACACAGGCTGCGAGCTATTCAGTGTGCGAGTGTCAACAACCTGAACGGAACTCCCTAATCAGCTGCAACACTCACAAAACGATTAGTTCTATTACATGTCTGACTATATAGCGACGTTGTAGCTGCAGCTGCTCAGACTACCAGGATACTCTTGCATGTCGCTTGGCACTAGCTCGTGGCGACAACGATAGTCGGGTAATAGTTTACGCATGTTTTTTTCATCTATAGTTTACGCATGGTTGTCTGCTTTGAGGAGGATAGAGGTGCCTTGGAAGTATCCTCAAATGTCTTGAAAACCAACTCGTTCGGGCAATCTTGCTGACCAATTAGGCCGATCTTCTTGAGCCCTTGTGCCCCGCGCTTCTAGGTTAGTGATGAGGATACGGCCACGTCAAGTTCAAGCCAAGGAGAGGAGGATGACCAGCGAGGACGTCCAACTCATCGTCTTCCCGGTAGAGGCCTAGTCCGGCTCAAGTTGGAGTCCATCTTGGGCTCTAGGAGCAGTTCTGGGTAATCTGGTCGCCCTGGCCCTATTCGGACTTCGTTTTCGACGATTCACATATGGTTGGAAAGATAATTTGATAAACTGTCCAATGCAATTGGAATCATGTCAAAATCCCTTCTGAGTCAATGGGAATTGTCGAAACAATTCTGCGTCCAGAATCCACTACGGTGCTGCGACACCGTCTTTTTGGTCCATTGGGCTATGTATCGTGTTGAGCCCATTAGGGGGCGCGTCCAGAGGGGGTGACGTCCAAGACTCTTTAACTAGCCACCGCCGCTGTCGTTGGGGTTGCGTTTTGTTTAGTTCTTGATTTCCTCGTGGAAACAGACATTGCTGTTGCACTTGTTAATCACGTAGATTCACTTGCAATCCAGACAGGGCCCCTATTCTTGATCTTATTCGCATGTTGGCGCGTAGCTCATTCCAATAAGATTTGAACTCCTCTTTATATTATTAAGCTTTATATATATTTGCAATTTTAGATTGCGTTTACTTGTTCTTACCGGTGTTCTCGATGCACTTGTGGGAAAGCCTTCTCGGCGATGTTAGTCGCGTGCGCGTGGTTGATAACTAATGGAGCCTAAGATTGTGAATGTCAAGTCTCCTCCAATTGACATATCATACCTTTCGTAAGATCGGGCCTCATTCTCATCAAGTGGTACTAACTCTCTTGGTTACCTGTTAGGTATAATTTTGTTATCCCCTTTAGATTGATTTGAGTGTTGCGTTACCTAGAGTCCACAAAAAGTCAAAAAAACTATACATCACCACATATTCCCTATCCTATAACCCTTTGTGCCGTCGCAATATTTTTAATTTCAGTTTGCTTTATTGAATTGTTGTCCCTGGTGTGTCGTCGTGGTCGTTAGTTTATCTAGTTCATCTTGATTTAGCTTAGTTTCGTGTTGAGTTGGTCCTGTAACACATATTTCATCGTTCGTGTTTGTCAGTTAGTCAAGGAAAGGACAGATCGGTTGTGCCATCTCGCTGTTCTTAGAAAAGAAAGAAAGTTCATTATCACATGAGTACAGATCAGGAATAGGAAGGTATCCTTATACAAAGTAAGTCCAACTTGGATTCTTCCTTTGGCATACACGGTTGGATTCTAGATAGCTATTTTTGTATGCTTGGAAATAGTGCTAATCTTTGATCCTTTGGACTTGAGTCTTGCATCATATTATATTGTACTGCAGGATATATTTGAAGCTACAATCTTGCGGCATTCTGATTGAAATATATATATATGTAAAAACTCGAATTCAAAATTCAAATTTAAAATTCATGAGTTACTATTTATATTACTGTTCGAATTTAGCGGTTACTATTTAAATTCGTGCTACTATTCAGAATACCGGGCGCGAATTAAATTCGGAATATGAATAATGCACTAGCACTTCTCCCGTGAGTGTCTCAGGCACTTCAAATATTCACCTTTACTATGTAACACTATGCAAGACACTTATAAATTTAAAAGTATTATTTGGCACTATTGGGAGCACTTAAATTCTCACTTATGCAGGATGGTGGATGCTTGAGTGATTAAAATATATTATTTGATCAGTATGCGAAAGCAACGTGCGTGATTATTGGCTACGTGATTAGTGAATATGAGGATTAATATTCTCAGGATCTTTACAAAGCTGGCGACACCAAACTTTCAGTCGATCGTATGACTATGTTTGTGTCTGTCCTACTCGGTACTCACCGTATGCATCACTAAACTTGCTACAGAACCAGGCTAACCTGTTCTTCTCCCTCGCTATCCCCAGCCATGAACACACAGGACTCAGGCCCTATCGTCTCCCCAGACAGTTCCACCCGAAGGAAACACTTCTCTGCGGACACAGGGTTCTCTAAAACGTCGCCACATGGGTGTAACACCTCTGGTGTTATATTAACTAAAATATGCCATGTCATCATATGCACTGCAAAGCATTCATGTTTAAGTTAACCTTAATGTGCATTAACTAAAACAAGTTTACATTTCATAGGTTGATTGTGTTTCTAGAATGTTTTGTCACATGAAATAATAAAACCCTATTTTCGAATGTCATCGCAAATGCTTAGTTTATACTCTATGTACTTGAGGTGTAAACTGTGTTTACACTAGTGTTAAGCACAGTGTATAAATCTAAGTCCAACTCTAAAAATGATTTCCATATTTGAAGTTGAATTTGGATTCCAAACCTTACTTCCAAGTCTGGCAATTCAAATTTAAATTCAAATTAGAAATGCTATAAAAGGTTTTTCAAAAGTCAACTTGGTCAACCAAGGGTGTCATTGGGTCAATAACCTAAAAATGTCCTTGGATGATGTTTGTGATCACTAATGACCAACCAATTAAGTTAGAAACCAAATTGAGTTTAAATTCTATTTCAAAAACCTTTATTTTAAAACCTAGTTTTACCCCCTTTTCTCTAATTCAAAATCTATAAAGAATTTAGAGATACTCTAAAAAAGAAAGTTTGTAGATCTTGACAAGAGCTACAAAGTTGGTATATAAAGTTTTTCAAGTTTCCAAAAGAAATTTTAAATGAATTTGAAAATACAGTTTTCCAGCATTTGACCCCTTTTGATTTTAAAACCATAATTCAAAAGTTATGCAAAATTTTAGAAAATTTTGTATATGAAAAAGGTTTGGTTTGGAAAGTTAAACATTTCATAGTTTTGAATATTTTCAAGTTTTATTGAAAAATCAAAAGTAATTTCAAATGTTTATTTCTAGGGTTTTATCCCCTTTTTGAATTTGAATTCAAATTTCAAAATCCAGACAGAATTTGAGGATGCCAGTTAAAGGAAAAGTGTAGCTCTTGAAAAGTTATGCAAATGATATTTTTGGAGATTTTCAAGTTCTTATATAAATTTTGGAGTAATTTATATTTTGAAACGAATGGCATTTCTATAATTTCTGCGAACAGTACCGAAACCTATCGTCGGCCGCCATCGCCGGCTTCTCAACGCGCGCCACCGTCCACCGCCGCACCAGCTCGACCGCCAGCGCGCTCCTGGACGCGCGAAGGTTCATCGTCGTCATGTCGCCCGCTCATACATCGTCTCCGCTCTGTAAATACCGGTCGGCCGTCACCGTTTCTCCTTCTTTTTCTTCCTGCCGCCACCGCCGACGACCTCGCTCCGCCGCTCGAATTCACCGCCGTCGCTCCATCGCTACTCGATTGCTCCTGCCCAAAGTTCCGCCTTGACCTGATGTTTCTTCCGAGCCAGTCAGTGTTCGCTCTTGCCGCCTGAGCTGCCTGCGCGCCGTCGTCTTCTCCACGGCCGGTCGCCGAGCCGCCGCGAGTGTTTTCGCCGTCGACCGTCATCGAGGGTGAATATATATTATCTTTAACCTCGCTACCGTGCTCTCCATGCTATTCTGCCTCTCATACGCTTCTTGGCCGGCTGGATGGTGCATAGGAACGCCGGTGACACCGACCTTGCCATCGGAGCGCCGCCGCCGCCATCACCGCCGACGTCCGCAGCTCAACCCAGCCGCTCCGAGCCTTCATTAGCGTGCGCATCAGCACCGGGGTGAGCTCCTACATCCGTTTGCACCATCAATTTCATCATTCCCATGTTGTGGCCGCCGATCATCGTAGCTCGCCGCCAGCGCAACGTTGCCAGCGCCGCCGCGCGCGAAGCCGCCGATGCTGCAGTTCCAGTCCGGTTTCAATTAGTTGCCAAATGAGTTCGCCTGAGTGCGCTGCGGGTGTCTGTATGCTTGCCGTCACCGAAAACTACTCCGGTGAGCTCCGCCGCCGCGCCCGAGATCCACCGCGCCGCCATGGCCGCCAGCGTGGGTGCCGCCGCCGCTCCGCCGCGCCGTTAGCTACCTTGTTCGACTCCCCGTGCCAAGCTGAGCCCAATGGTCCAAGTCCGGTCGCCAGAGATCTCGCCTACGGCGAGTAATCGTCGGTCAACCGCCGGTGGGCCGTCGGTCCGCGCGGGAGTACTGTGCCGATTTTCATTTTCTATTTTCAGAAAATGATTTAAATGCTATTTTCTTTGAAAAATCATAGTAATTCATATATAGCTCCAAAAATTCTAAAAATTTTTGTGAGTGTTCTTTATGAAGTCATCTACCTAGGAAAAATATGAAATGCCAAATTTGAGTATTTTTGCATATGTCAAAATTAGTCCTTTTAATTGAAAAATGGACATTCAATGATTTTTATTAAATAAAATAATTGGCTTTTAATTATGAAATTTGTTTTGCCATCTAATTAGGCTAAGAGCTTTCTAAAATAAAATTTTGGGCTTAATTTGATAACTTTA
Source organism: Bothriochloa decipiens (assembly GCA_023333625.1). Lineage (NCBI taxonomy): Eukaryota > Viridiplantae > Streptophyta > Magnoliopsida > Poales > Poaceae > Bothriochloa > Bothriochloa decipiens. The sequence goes on along the minus strand of CM041641.1, from coordinate 25,859,221 downwards.
ATTTTTATGCCTTTATTTTATGCTTTTAAATAATTAATTAACCCCTTTAGTTAAGTTTAATCATTATAGGATTTGTTTGACTTTGGGATTGATTGATGATCTTGGGTCATTAACCTTAATGACCTTTGGTACGATAATTAATTATTTGCGCTTACCTTAATCATGTCATTAGGGCCTAATTAATGTTATTTATGTGTTTAATTAATTTCTTAAATGGCGTAGTTAACTCTAATGAGTTTTATAAGCGAAGTTTTCTTAGCTTGCAACTTTATCATGAAGAAAAGTTGTACTTGATCCCTTAATCTGGTCATGCATACATCGAGCATCATGTTTACTATTTCATCATGTTAAAGCATATTAATTATCGAATAGCTTCCGTTAACGGAGAGTTAACATTGTCACACCAGATCCCAAGGACGAGCAGATTTCGAAATCGGGAGTTGATCCAGAGTTTGAGACCGTCTACCCCGAATACCAAGGCAAGCCCCGGATGCATTCAAACCCTATTCTATTTATAAAAGTTTTACCGCTTCAGCTATGATATGTTGCATTAAGTAATAGGAGTTGAGTGAAAACCCACCAATTGCATTACCTGTCTTATTTCCTTATTCCTTGTTACCTGCTTTGGAAGATAAGTAGTAATGCTTAGACCTGCTTATTTAGTTAAATGTTCAAAGGCAAAAGAATGAAAAAGATGAGATTTGTTTTCTTATTGGAATCTTGATGATAGTAATAAATCGAGTCCGGACGGCTAACTTGCACTGGGAATGGAGTCCCTCTGTAGTGTTTCCGTCTGTTGATGCCCTAGGTCCCGTCCGTTGGTGAACTGGTGATTCAAGAATTTAGAAATCCACATGCATGAAGTGATATACGGATGGTTGGAGCCGTGTATATCATGGAGTGACCTATCATGGGGCCAGAGATCCCATATGTGTCATAGTGTGTTTTACTGTGGGGTTTAAGTTCCCACGTATCTCGGTACGCTGGGCTGCAGAGCTCACGTGTATCATGTGGTGATATATGGCTGCGGTTGTTATCCCGGTATATCGGTTCATCTGGGGTGCATCGGAGTTAAAGTCTCCGGTATTCCAGTGACCTAGGTCCCAGCTGGGTATGAAAATGGATTTGAATCGTCGTTGCTTCTCGGAGAAGAGGACTCGATCGGTGTTCATCATCGTAGTAACAACTTGAACAAAGATTAAGGTTTAATAATGAAGTTCGATGATAATTGGAGCTAGTCCAAGCAAACTTTTCTTTCTATTAAGCTTTTCTGCAAAATTTCTTATCTCCTACAGACCTTACCTTGTCCCTCTAGCCTGTATTTCTTGAGTCTTGTTGAGTACTTTTGTACTCAGGGTCTGTTGAACCCTTGTTGCAGGTGAGCCTCATGGGCAGGAATGCTTTGCATCCTACTGCGTGACAGTCGTCGAGGAAAGCGACGACGAGTAAGATGTGTAGCTCTTGGGCAGAGCTTATCTTTTGGTATTGTAATAAAGTTATCTACTGCTACTCCACTACTATTATGGTTTGTATAATCTAAACTTATGATTGTAAATATTTGAACTCCAAAGGTTTGTAAACTTATGTTATTGTAAGTCTTCCACTGTTTTACTCTGTGGTATATTATTTATATCAAACTGTTGTAAGACTGCAATGTCTCTCTATAACGATTGATCCTGCTCGAAGAATCGTGGATGATTCGGGATTTACCCGATAGACTTTTTAAGTCATATGGAACACAGTCATAGTTATTTGGAGTCTGTTTAGACAATAATTATGCGTGTGGGCCATATGATTTAGGAGGTTCTGCCACAACTGGTATCAGAGCTGGATCGTTGTTAACAAGAGTTGTTGTAGTATTCTTTTGTAAAAACTTCAAAAATTTTGAGTCAAATAATTTTTAACTTGATTATTTTGGGTCCAAATTGCTTATTCCTTAGCTATGATTCTTTCTATCGGCCCTTATTCTGATTTTACAAAGTGTGGTAGTGGAATAGCATATTATATTGCCCTATGTCATAAAAGTTATTTATATGTAAGTGCTGCTTTACAACTCTTTTATGTTTAGATCGTAAGTTCGTTCATGCATCATGCTTAATTAATCTGTTTAATTACTTTCCCCTTTAAGATGGTTTGGGTTAAGTAGTATCAATCCTTTTTCATGCTAACCTTTAGACTTGTCCCTATCTATCCTTATCTTTTATGACCTATCTTGCTTTAGGATGGCCATTACCAAGCAAACTCCTCGCAAGAGCACTGCACCAAGGGGGGTACCTCAACACCAGTTAGCCCCCAGATACAAGATTGGCGAAAGCAGTAGCAATCCGCATCTGGATACCCAAGCTGAAATAGCAAGGCTTAGGTCCGAGTTGGAGAGGGCTGAAGCCGACAGGATTGAAGAGGCCGCCAAAATTACTCAGTTGAGGCAATCCCAGAAGCATATGAAGCACCAAAGAAATGATGCTTGGGCACGAGAAGATGCAGCAAATAATCATATCCAAGAACTTGAGGATTATGTGGAGGACTTGGAGGAGTATGCAGAGGAAGCTGATGATGAATGTATGAGGTTGAATAATTTATTGGATCCTGAATATCAAAGGCAGGCAGTCCAGGATGACCTTGGTCTTGTAATGGGTCAAGATGAGGAAGAGGAAGACCCTGAAGAACTAGAATCTGTCGATGATGATGTCATCGATGAAGAAGAAGAAAATCAAATGGATATAGAGAATGAGAATGAAGAAGATGTTATGGAAGAAGAAGATCCAGAAATAGTAGAGGAAGAGCCTGAAGAGGCGGAAGATCCTAAAGAGGAAGAGGATCCTAAGGAGGATGAATAAGGAGATTGGAAAGTAAGACATGTAATATATCCTTTCCCTGCTTTCTAAAGCCTAGTAGGTGTGGGAAGTCTTGCCGGAGTGCAGACTGTTGTAATAAAAATAGTGTATCATAAGTGTGTTGCACTATTGTAATATCTCCTTATGAAATCCGATAAGGTTTGTGAATAAAGTGTGTGTATCAACAGATGCCTGCTCACACCCGTTCCCGTGATGCTGCTGGCTCATCTCATGATGGAGGTGATATCCCAAATCCTCCACCAGTTCCACCCACTCTAGCTGATGCAGTTGCAGCATTAGTCACTGCAACAACAATGATGGCTCAAAATCAAAATCAGAATGCCAGGCAGGGAAATCATGGGTGGAACAATAGAAATGAAACCACATATGTGAATTTCACGGATACCCGTCCTCCGGTTTTCACCAGAGTAGATGAACCCATGGAGGCCAATGATTGGCTCCGCACAAAGGAGCAGAAGTTTGGACTGATCGAATGCACAGAGTATCAGAAGCCCATGTTTGTAGCACAGTAGTTGAGAGGAACTGCAGGAGCCTGGTGGGTCAATTTTGTTGCTGCTCAGCGCGAAGGCCATCGCATTACTTGGGCTGAGTTTCGTGAAGCCTTTTGAGCACATTTTATTCCTGAGGGAATAATGACTATAAAACATGAAGAATTTCTTTCCTTGAGGCAAGGTGATATGTCGGTAATGCAATATTTTGGCAAATTCAATCACTTGTCTCAATATGCGTCAGACTATGTTAGTACTGACCATAAAAAGAAAGAGTGTTTCCTCAGAGGTCTAAATAGTAAAATTCAGAGAATGATGACGGGGAATCCAAATGCCACTTTTCATGAGGCAGTGAATATTGCTATATCCTATGAAGATAAGAATCGTCAGCATCTGTAAACTAAGAAGAAGAAAAGTGTACCCTCTGGATTTTCTGGTGGCAACCCAAAACGCCAGAAAATGATCTATCACCCTCAGAATCATTTCCGTCTGCCTTATCGTCCACCACAATACCAAGCATAGCAACAGGCATTCGCTCGTCCTATTGCTAATCTTTCATATCCACGACAGCCGAATGCCCTTGGTGTTCGTAACCCCAATTTCCAGCCACCAATCTTCCCATGTTACAACTGTGGTAAGCCTGGTCATTATTCACGGAACTGCCCGCATCCGAGGTAGTATAACTCTTATGTCCCTAGGACTTTTGCACCACAACAACAACCACAGAATCAGCATAAGGCAGGAAATCAGAAGGTACTGAATAGTAAGAATGAGAAGAAGTCTGGTAGAGTGTTCTACACTCAAGTTGGGGAAATCCCAGTAGGAGAGCCCATCATGATGGGTACGTTTCCTGTTGCTGATCATCCTGCAATTCTGCTTTTTGATTCTGGTGCATCTCATACATTCATTAATGGTACATTTGTTAAGACACATGAAATTCTAATAATGGGGACAAAAGAACAGTTCTTTATACAATCACCCGGGGGCGTATGTGTACTAAAGAAATGGTACATGATGTGCCAGTAAGTTTGGGTGGGTACATTTTCCCACTGATATGATAATATTAAAGGATCAGGATATAGATGTGATCCTAGGTATGAATTGGATGAAACGGCATGGTGCTGTGATAGACATCCTAAATAGAACTGTGAGATTGAACATACCCAATTGCAAAACTTCACTTCTTATCCAACTTCTGACACTTAAGAGGAATGTTCAAAAGGTATGTGCAACTTCTATAAAAGAGATTCAGGAGATACCAGTGGTTTGTGAGTTTCCTGATGTATTTCCCGATGAGTTACCGGGTTTACCTCTTGATAGAACAGTGGAATTTAGAATTGATTTGAAGCCTGGTACTGCTCCAATATCCAGAAGAGCTTACCGGATGGCACCACCTGAGTTAGCAGAGCTCAAGACTCAATTACAAGAGCAATGAGATAAAGGTTTTATTCAACCTAGCTCGTCACCCTGGGGATGCCCTGCTCTCTTTGTGAAAAAGAAAGATCAAAGTTTGAGGTTATGTGTGGATTGTCGTCCTTTGAATGAGGTAACAGTTAAGAATAAGTACCCTCTACCCCGCATTGATCTTCTTTTTGATCAATTGGCGGAAGCAAAGGTGTTCTCTAAGATTGATCTTCGATCTGAGTATCATCAAATCAAGATTCGCCCAGAAGATGTTCCAAATACTGCTTTTACCACTCGGTATGGTCTGTATGAATATTTGGTTATGTCTTTTGGATTTACCAATGCACCAGCCTATTTCATGTATTTGATGAACTCAGTGTTCATGCCAGAACTTGATAAGTTTGTGGTTGTCTTTATTGATGACATATTGATATATTCCAAAAATGAAGAGAACATGCCGAACACCTCAGAATTGTTCTGCAGCATTTAAGAGAGCATCAACTGTATGCCAAGTTTAGTAAGTGTGAGTTTTGGCTGAGAGAAGTGAAATTTCTTGGACATGTTTTATCAGACAGGGGTGTAGCTGTTGATCCTACTAAAGTGAAAGATATACTTGATTGGGAACCGCCAAAGACCGTGCATCAAGTTCGAAGTTTTCTGGGAATGGCGGGTTATTACCGTCGTTTCATACCTGATTTCTCAAAGATATCAAAGCCAATAACTGAGTTGTTGAAAAATGATGTTAAGTTTATTTGGTCACCCGCCTATGAAGAGGCATTTCAGAAATTAAAGAAATTGATGACTACTGCCCCTATCCTAGCACAGCCAAACATTGAGAAGCCGTTTGATGTTTATTGTGATGCTTCTGGTATTGGTATTGGATGTGTATTGATGCAAGAGGGGAGAGTTATTGCTTATGCTTCTAGACAGTTGAAGAAGCATGAGGAGCATTATCCAACACATGATTTGGAATTGGCAGCTGTTGTCCATGCCTTAAAAATATGGCGACATTATCTGTGGGGTAATAAATGTAATATTTACAGTGATCACAAGAGTTTGAAATACATATTCACTCAAGATGAGTTGAATATGAGGCAAAGAAGATGGTTAGAGTTAATCAATGATTATGACTTGGAAATCTATTACCATCCTGGTAAAGCAAATGTAGTTGCTGATGCACTTAGTCGCAAAAGTCATTGTCATTGTTTAACAGTGAAGCCTTTGGATATCTCTATATGTCATGACATAGAAAAGTTGGGTATAGAGATGGTGCAACAAGGAAGTTTGTCTAACATTGCTATTGAGACAACCCTCAGAGATCAAATAATTGCGGCACAGAGGAGTAATAAAGGCATTAAACATATTAAAAAGAAAGTTAGAAGAGAAAAGGGTTCTTGTTTCACAATTGATGAAGCAGATGTCTTATGGTATAAGAATCGTTTGGTCATACAAAAAGATTCTGAGTTGAGACAAAAGATCCTTGATGAAGCACATCTTTCAATGTTTTCTATTCATCCAGGAAGTAATAAGATGTATCATGATTTGAAACAGAGATTTTGGTGGACCAAAATGAAGATAGAAATTGCTAAGTATGTGGCTCAGTGTGATACTTGTCAGAAAGTCAAAGCTGTACATTTGAAGTCAGTAGGAGAACTTCAACCATTACCCATTCTAGCTTGGAAATGGGAAGATATCAGTATGGATTTTATAGTGGGTCTACCCAGAACAACAAGAGGTTTCGATTCAATTTGGGTTATAGTGGATCGACTCACAAAAATGGCACATTTCCTTCCAGTTCAAAGTACAAATTCAGCTTCACAATATGCCAGATTGTATTTTGAGCGTATCGTAAGTCTTCATGGGGTACCAAAGACCATTGTTTTCGATAGAGGCACGTAGTTTGTCTCCCAGTTTTGAAAGCAGTTACACAAGTCTTTAGGTACTGACCTTTTGCATAGTACAGCCTACCATCCACAAACAGGAGGTCAGATTGAAAGAGTAAATCAAATACTTGAAGATATGTTGAGAGCATGTGTTCTTAATTTTCTAGAAAAATGGGATGAGTGTTTGCCTTTAACAGAGTTCTCTTACAACAATAGTTATCAAGAAAGTATAAAAATGGCACCATTTGAAGCATTATATGGTCGCAGATGTAGAACTTTGTTAAGTTGGTCCAAACCTGGAGAAAGAAGATTTTTTGGAGTTGATCTTGTAAAAGAAACTGAAGCAAAAGTTAAGCAGATACAACAAAATATAAAGGTGGCACAATCTCGTCAGAAAAGTTATGCGGACCAAAGGCGTCGACCATTGTGGTTCAATAAGGGAGATCACGTGTATCTAAAGGTGTCACCCATGAAAGGAGTTACCCGATTTGGAGTCAAGGGTAAATTAGCACCTCGATACATTGGACCATTTCCAATTATAGAAAGATGTGGACAATCAGCATATCATCTGCAATTACCTAAGCAATTGTCGGCTATACACAATGTGTTCCATGTGTCCCAATTCAAAAAGTGTCTCCGTGTACCAGATAAAGTCATTGATGTTGAAGGTATTGAACTTGAACCTGACTTGACTTACTCTGAGTATCCAATTCAAGTTTTGGATCAAAAGGATCATGTTACTAGAAGCAGAACAATCAAGTGGTACAAGATACAATGGGATCAACATTCA
>CM041641.1:25706162-25836162 GCA_023333625.1 Bothriochloa decipiens | reverse complement strand
ATGGAGAAGATGCTGATGCTGATGCAAACACTGAATGGAATGCGAAAGAACAGCAACAAGAGGACGACCAGTGTAATCATTCGTCTCAATTTTAATCACCGTGGAATGGGAGGTAATGACGAGATAATAATGATCCTTTCTCCAAAATTAAATTTAAGATACCCGAATTTAATGGTGCTGCAAATCCAGAGGTGTATTTAGATTGGGAGATGGCTGTAGATCAAAAATTTAACTCTCATTGTTGGGTGGTGAAATCACACAGACATAGTTGAGATGTAAATAAACTGTCGATCGTAATATATTTTAATCTGAACCAAAACTTTACAACTCAGGGGGTATTTATAGGGACCCCCCAACTTCGTGGTTACAACAGAATTACAATTGTAACCTTGACTTTCCTATACATGTAACTAGAAAATACAATATGCAAAGTGTTAGAATACACTTCGCCCCTACTATACGCTCCTTCCGAATGATTCTGGACTTGATGTTGTTTCTTGACCCGATAGATGTTATGGTTGAACTTTCAAGTGAAGCTGTCACGTCGTCTTCACTGAGCTCAAAATGTTACGTGAAGCCACTTTTGTCTCTTAACCCGAAAAGGATAAAATTAGTGCGTGAAGCCTAAAAAAGGATGTGCGAAGTCGCCATGTGACCTTCGCTGTTTGTTTTTCTCTTTTTCATATCGTTCAACCAAAAGTTTATTTTCCACTCCAAAGTTTGGATGAGATGTTGCCATGTCAAAGTTGTTCCCCAACAGCAGCCCCTCGCGGGCGAATCCCATGAAGTTTATTTAAACTTTGACCCAAGAAATGCTGTCCAAACTTTGGAGTTGGCCTATTTGAAATTTAAAATCTTAACGGCTAGTTTGACTATATAACTAATGACCATTAGTTTTGATCGGCGTTGGCTATATATAGCGGTGCCCCCTCCTGGAGGTGTCATTTTAGAAGAGGGGAAACTCTGCCAAATTTTTTCTTAGACGTGAACTCAAAGAGAAAATTCTTGTTCGGTTTTTCCTTGATCTTGATTTCTTGGCTAGTATTTGGTTGTGTTTTTTGCGAAGAGGATCTTCTTACTTCACTAAGGTTTGTTTTGCAAATTTGTTTTGAAGTTATTATGTGGGGTTTTATTTTTTGAGTTTTGTTTTGTTTTCCTTCTAGATGTTTTCGCAAGATCAGCAGGAATAGATTCATTCTCAAGAAAGCTCTAAAGCTGATGATGATAAGTCACAGCTAGAGTCCGATGAAGAAAATCTTGACAATGTTGATGCTTCAGTTGAATATTTGGTGAAGGATGATGATGGTCAAACCTTAACCTTTGGCAGGACTTTGTTTGATCAGGATTGTCTTGGCGAGATGGTTAGATTGCAACTTGTTGATCGTGATTCTATGAAAGTTCCTGACCCTAAGGAAACAAATCCTCATCCAGATCCTAATGAGTGCATTGTTTATCAAGATCTTTTTTCTACGGGGCTTTGGTTTCCTTGCCAGGATTTCATTGACGATGTGCTGAAAGCATTTAAGATTGAAATGCATCACTTGACTCCCAAAGGTATTGTTCGGTTATCTCAGTTTGTATGGGCTGTGAAAGCTTTGGAAGCAAATCTGAGTATTGCTACTTTTTGTGAGTTATTTGAGATGCATACCCAGTACAAAACCTATTTGCTTGACGGTCGATTGATCACCAAATATTTTGGTTGCTGTACATTCAAAACTACTCGTAATGCTGCTAAGATTTTTCCAGCTACAAAGAACAAAAGGGGGAACGATGAATGGTCCAGGTACTGGTTTTACCATAAGGTTCCGATGGTTGAAGAAAAGCATCCCATGACTAAAAAGATGGTGAAGAAATATCCCCTTGCTGTGAAAATGGTTATTAAGGATTTTGAATGCACACCGTATTTTCCTCCTACTCTTATTTTGAAGACTTCTGTTAAAGCTTTTAAGTTGATGGCTTCACTGCAGTGTGCTCGAGATATTGTTGAAGAGTATGCTGCTGCTAGGATTTGGCCAGTCAAGAAAGGTTGGTCTTTCTTGCGTTTTTATCCATGGAAAGTTCATGGAATTAGCTACAAGTTTCCAGATCGGGACTTTTGTCATCCGAATATGTTTTCTTCGGATGAGGAGTTTGTTAAATCTATTGAGAGTAGAGCAGATGATTTACTGGGAAAGTACTTGAAGAGTGAAAAAGATAATATTGATAAAATCATTGATTTGGAATATAAGCACTTGAACAGGGTTTTTGAGGTCGCGAAGGTTGATTATCATGACAGGCCTCCTCCTGCTTATAGCCGTGAAAAGAAGCAAGGGAAGAAGAAAGATGTTGCTAAGGGAAGAATAAGCGCAGGGCTATTGGAGGTGCAAGTAAAGTTGTTGTAAAGAAGAGTAAGAAGAGTCCGGCTGTGTTGCTTGATGAAGAAGTGCTTGATGTTGTTTTGGAGCGGACTTTGGACGTGGAGGGTAACGTTGTTCCTAATTTGATTGGTGCTGGGGAAGGTGGTAGTGGTAACGATAATACTCTTGATGGTGCTGATATTACAGGATCTCAGCATGTTGTTGATGAGGTGAGAAAATTGGTTTTTTCTTCTAGTGGTTTGACTCCGCCTTTACTTACTCCGCTTAATAATGATTTCTAGAATTTGCAAACTCGTGCTAGTGCTGCTTCTAATTTTGGCGAAGATGTTACTGGTGTTGGAGTGACTCCTAAAAAAGAAGTTGTTGTTGGGGATTCTCAAAAAATTACTGCCCCTACTTCGCCAAGATTTGATTCAGAAACTCCTGATCTTGGTCCTCGTAATTCTGAAATTCAACAAAATATTTCTAAAACTGTTGGTGAAAAATCTCCTTCGCATGAAGACCCTCCAGTTGGTAAAGTTAGCGAAGGCGGAGTTGGAGTTGAGTTGAAAAAAGTTACTGGCTCTAGGGTCTGCAATCTTGTGTTTGGTGATAGTGATGAGGAGATATTTGATGAAGATGCTAACAAAGAGTGTTTGGCGCGCTTGTCCAGTTCAACTATCAATGTTGAAACTGGAGAAAAAATTAATTATGATTTAGGCAATCATGTTTCTACTTGTAAGTATTGTCGTTTCCTTTCTAATTTTTCTCTTTGTTTTTCTCCTTCGTTGATTTTGTGTTTGTTGTTTTAGAGACTATCTTTCCTCATGCACCGACTTCTCCTTATAAAAATGTGGATGTTGGTAGTATGAAAAGTGTTGCTGCTGGAACTAGTGATGAGGGAGATAAGTCTGAAGCTTTGAAACGTTCTTTGGGGTTTTGTCAAGATTGTGGTATTGGGCTAGATTCTTTCAAACGTTGGAATTGGCCTAGACAAACTTTGGGTTATGCCCAAATCTTTAGAGCATCAACTTTCGAGGTGCATTCATGAATCATTTACTGTTCCTGATGCAGTACATGAGATCTTGAAGAAACCACTCTTGGAGGTTGCTGATGTTGGTCTTGCATTGGCATATAAGAGCACTATTTTGATGAGGGGCATAAGGATTGCTATTTGAGAGAAAAATCTGGAGACTGAAATTGAATTGTTGAAGAAACAACTTGCTGAGAAAGAATAAGAAAGGGCTGATGTTGTTGATTCTCATAACATTCTTGAGGGTAAATTGATTAGTGCCCTTGATCGTGTTGAGGAGAAGGATGACGAGTGCAAGAAAATTTTGCAAGAGAATGAAAAACTGAAAGATAGCATGAAGAGAATGGAGAGATTAGTCTTTGTCACACTCCATTTTAGAGGATAAACATAGAATGTATAAATAGCCTTATATGCACCCCAGGAACAGTTGCACATATAAGATGACAAATTGCAAAGAGTATCATCACTCTGTTTATTACATAGCGAACCAATATTTATCTCAGAGTCTTGCACATAACAAAGAGATAAATAATATAACTTTATTGCGGAAGCTCCACACAGGGACACGCCAACAGGTGAACACCAAGCCTAGTACTCATCACGATAGCTCTTATTCCAACCTTCATCTGTTACGCATCTGGGATTTTCCAAAATTGAAAATAAAGCAAGCGTAAGTACACAACCGTACTCAACAAGCATAACATGGGTTAATGAGGCTCAATTAAGCTGACACTGTTGATTGCATTTAGCTTTTATAAGATAATCAATTTGAGAAATTAAATAGCATCAAGGTAGCAAGTATTTCCCAAAACCATCATGATCAATCCAACATAAATGAATAATAAACATAATAGGGGATAAATGAATATTTTAACACGGCAGAAGAGATCATCATTAGTGTAAAGATTCCAAGGCCGCCCTAACCGTAGGACATGGATGATATATCAGTTTAACTCTGCGTAGAGGTGTACACATTCACTGTGAGTCATGTGTTTACAATTGAGTGGGTTAATTACTCCCAAACCACCACAAAACATATAAAGCCACCTATAGATTCTTCTAACCAATCAGGGACGTAGAAACATTAAGTGTAGGAACCCCCCTCCAATATGGCACAATCCTTCCCGGCTATACTCATAAGGACAGAGGCTGTCCTATACCCATCTCACAGCCCACGAACAGGTTAGAAAAGGGGCCTACAAGTGACTAGAGCCAGAGCCATATAGCCCTCGCAGTTGTACGTTAAATCCCGAAGGTTCTGTTACAGACTAACTTTCATGTGGTTAAAAGTCATTATTACTATTCATGGCATAAATACTCATCAAGTCACAAGATCATGATATTTATTAGGCACTAGTATCATAGCTACCCAATGCAACCCAAAGGTGTCAAGGAATCAAGATAACAACATCTAGTTATAATCTCTAAGGTCATCAAGTGGACACATGCAAATGTAATATTATTTAGAGTGTATAGGTAACAAGGAGAATCCATGCTATACTTGCCTTGATTCACAAAGTCTTGCTGGTCCTGTTGATCCTCAAAGTAGCCTTGATCACCAACAACTCCCTCACCGTCTGAACTCAATCGACATTAACAATTAACACCACGCAATCCAATCGAGCATACATACACGAAGCAAACAAGGAGTTATTAGAGGAACAGTACACTAAACTCAGCAAAACATAATAAAAAGTTTATAAAACTATTCTACACGCTTCTGCGATCACACAGATGTCAAGTTCACCGAAAACGGAGTTATAACGACGAAGATATAAATTTTTAAAGATTTCCTATAGACAAATAAATGCATTAAATATGAACTCAAAATATAAAGTCTACAAAATATACCAACAGTGGCACCACTGCGTAGCTTACAAAATTACGAATCTAACAAAATTTGAACGGATCCAATCAGAGTTAAAACGAGCATTTTATAAGCATTTGAATCAAATAGCAAAACTGTAAATAACTGGAAGTTTATTAAAATAAAAATAAATCCAGAATTCCAGATAAATTCACTCGGCCAGGGACCGATCTATAATTAGATGAAACTGTAGGGACTCTTTATAAAGTCCACCCACAAAGGGGTATCATTGAACATGGGCCGTCAGATTCGATCTGGTCGGCCAGATTAGACAAGGACGGCGGGTGGCAGCACCTGGCCGGAGCAAAAGGCACCCACGGCTGTGGCCATTGCCGACGACGAGCGGAGCTCACCGGCGTTCATGAAACCAGTGATTCCGGCCACCATACATAGCAGGGCCGATACCAATCTAAAGAGGAGGACGAGCCACGCTCACCTACGTAGAAGATGAAGGCGGAAGTCGAGCGGGGGCGGAGTGCGACGGCGAGAGGCGGACGACAGCAACCTGCAAACGGTGACGGCTTAGGTTAAGCCAAAGTGACCCAAATTTAAAGGCACAGAAGGTTCAGGGGGTCATGGCAAAGCTCTAGAGCCAACTTACGTCACTAAATAACCTACGGCTACGACAAATTTTGAGCGCCAGCGGAAACCTCAATGGTGGCTAGGGTTGGCAGCGCTACTACTCCAATCGACGAGGCAGCACTGACAGCTTGGTTTGGAAGGTGGTTGGGGTCACAGACTCAATGCTTAAATAGCCCGAAGGCAAGGGGGCGAGCAACCGGGCGTGGACCAAGCAACCCGGTTTGGTCTCCGCTTCCGGCTCGGTGCTGGGTTGGAGGAGGAAGAAGGTGGTGTGGGCCCTATGTGTCAGCCAGAGCAAGGAAAGGGACAACAGCTGTCGGCGCTGGGCTTTGGCCATCTCGGCCCAAGAACGGCCAGAGGCCACACGGGCCAGACACAAGGAAGGGAGGAGCGATGGCCAACGGGCTAGATTGCCATGCGGCCAGGGGAAAAGAGAGAAAGAAATTTCTTTTTTTTCAATTTTCAAATACATTTTGAAATAGAATTTTGAAATAGACAAAACCAAGCACCCAGCAAAAACAATGCACCAGCATGCATGCACATTCATGTATCTAGCCATGGGAAGTTTTTATTTTACTAAATCATTTATTTTGTCTAAATTAAATGCCATAAAAATAGCATAATTAAATCAATTTGACTATTTAAAAATATGCAAAAATTTGGGGTGTTACAGTCTTTCTTTGATAAGTGTAATAGAATTTGGGAACTTTGCTTTCAGTGTTATGACAAGTTTGGGGCAAGGCTGGGAGGAAAATGCTAGGAGCTTGGTGATCGAGATGGTTTTTCAGTTGGCTTTGTCATCAATATGAAGATCTTTCTCAGGTTATGGAGACCACGGTTGATATTGGTGCTTACTACTCTGCTTGTGCTCTTTTCCATTTGATGAGACAGAGTCAAGATCCTTTATTGAATCAGCTGAGTGATGATAACTTCAAATTTGCAGAAGTTGGTAGTCTGACCAATGTTACCAAGGCGACTCAAATGTTGTGCAACAAATTTCTTGAATAATATTGGAAATCTGGAGGTCGTACTCATTTCTTTGATAGAGCCAGAGAAAAGTTGCAAAGGGTATATCTTTTATTTTTTGTGTTATTTCCTATAACCCTATTTTTGCTCTTAATTGATTCTTTTTTTTTGTTCCAGTAAATTGCTAAGGAAGCGAAGGCTGCTAGAAACGAAGCTGAAGAAGTTGCAAAGCGGGAGGCTGAACCCAAAAGTCAAGGTGGCGCTGGAACGAGCAATGTTAGTGGTGGTCATGTTTAAGCTTCTAGTTTTTACTTTTGTGAGGATGAGAGTTGGAACATATTGTTTTAAGTTATTGGTCTTGTAAGATGAATATTTTGAAGTTGTTTAACTATTGTCCGTCCTGCTTGGGTTCTTCGCGCTGAGCCTGTGTAGGATGTTGAAGAAATTATCCCGCTAATGATGTGTAAAGTTGATTTCATGTTTGAGCCATCTGAATTTTATGATTTTTGCATGAAGAATGATGGATTTGATATTAATGATTTTCTTGCTCATAAGTTTTTGCATGAAGTCTTTTTGTTTTTAGGCTGGAAATTTTGTCTTACAAATTGTTTTGTAGACGTGAGTAGGCGGTATCGTCGTATCAGACCTCCCATTTGCCGGGTGTTTGATTTCACATATTTTGGTCAGGTAAAGAAAATAAAGCTTTCGCTCTTTGCGTTCATTTTTGTATTTGAATTCTTGCGTTGACGTTTTCGTCTTGTCTCTAGTCCTCGGGATCAAGTACTTTTCCTGCATATGTTGGCGAAGATTTTTTGCGCCGTGAAGCTGATGAGATTATTAACGAGGTTGTCAGCGATATTCTTGACAATGCTGTTGAGGTGGTTAGCTCTCAAGATGATTGATTTGCTACAAATTTAGAATTTTGTATTTCGAACAAACTGTAATGTGAATGTTGTGTTATTGCAAAGTATATGTGTTTGGCTTCGCTTGAATTGGTGAATAAATGTATGCATAATTGAGTTGTATTAATTTTTCCCTTATGATATTGTCAGAACCTCTTATTTTGGTGAGGTTTTGTTATAATGTTTATTTTTTTGTGAAGTACTCATAATTACTTTTATCATTTCTTCTTTTTCGTTCGAAGTTGACGCGTAAATTTGAAAATTTTGCATTACAAAATTTTGAAACACCGTCTCTTCTTTTTCTTTCAAAGTGGACGCGTAAACTTCGCTTAGAATATTGAAAGATTTTCACCTTAGTGAAATTCTGTCGAAAAATTTGCCTTAGCAAATTTTAAAACGCCGTCCCTTCTTTTTCGTTCGAAGTGGATGCGTAAACTTCGCTTAGAAGATTGAAAATTTTTCACCTTAGTGAAATTCTGTCGAAAAATATGCCTTCGCAAATTTTGAAACGCCGTCCCTTCTTTTTCGTTCAAAGTGGACGCGTAAATTTCGCTTAAAAGATTGAAAAATTTTCACCTTACTAAAATTCTGTCAAAAATTTGCCTTAGCAAATTTTGAAACGTTGTTCCTTCTTTTTCGTTCAAAGTGGACGCGTAAACTTCTCTTAGAAGATTGAAAAATTTTCACCTTAGCGAAATTCCATCGAAAAATTTGCCTTAGCAAATTTTAAAATATCGTCCCTTCTTTTTCGTTCGAAGTGGATGCGTAAACTTCGCTTAGAAGATTGAAAAATTTTTACTTTAGTGAAATTCTGTCAAAAATTTTGTAAGAAAGGATTTGGTTTTATCGGATAAGTTAGCATTTTTGGAGTTTATTAAAATATTAATGCTAACTTACATTTTAATGTTTCTGCCAATATGTGAGTATATCTTAGATATACTCTTTGACATTTTACTTTTTGATTAGGAATGAAGGGTACTTTTCTTTGGGGAAACTACTTTCTCATTTATACTTCATGAGATTTACAAAGAGACTGCCTCATTAAAAAACCACTCACCCTGCAAAGGGTTTCCCCTGAGTGGAAAAAGAGTGCAGCTCGTTTACATTTTGAATCTTAGAATTTGCTAAAAATGAAATTTCTACTACTATTTTGCAGAAAAGTAAACTACTTTACTATTGCCTATGGGTAATACTTGTAGAGTGCTTCTATGTTCCAAGTATGGTTTAGCTCTTCACCTTTCAAATTTGCTAAGTGATATGCTCCTTTTTTGTTGTTCTTGTGATGATGAAAGGTCCTTCCCACTTTTGTTGAAATTTCCCAACTGTGTCTTTATTTTTTTCTTTTGAGGATGAAATCTCCTGGAGCTAACTCCCTTGGCTTGACTTTCTTGTTATACCATCTTTGTGTTTCAAGTTGTTATTTTTTTATGTTCTTGAGCGCTTCATTTCTTTCTTCTTTGAGCAAATTTTTGCTTGTAACTTGGTCTTCTTCTGTGTTTATCTGTGCATTTATTCTTGGTCCCTCAAACTTTATTTCTTTGGGAGTCATGGCTTCATCTCCGTATAATTGCTTGAATGGAGAAAAATCTGTCGGTCTTGGCTTCAAAATGTTGTGAGACCAAATTACTTTTGGTAGCTCATCTACCCATTTGCCCTTTTTAAAATCTATTAGGCACTTTGATATTCCTGTGCAAATTATTCTGTTTTCCCTTTCTACTGCTCCATTTGATTGTGGGTGCCTTACTGATGCGAAACAGAGTTTGATTCCCATTGAGTGACAGTAGTGTCTAAAATCTTTGCTATCAAACTGAGTTCCATTGTCCACTGTGATGTGTCTTGGGACTTCGAATCTGCATATGATGTTTTGCCATAGAAACTTTTTCATTATGTGGGAAGATGTTTGTGATTGGCTTGGCCTCAATCCACTTGGTGAAATATTCAACTGCCACTACTGCGTATTGGTAATTGCCTTGTGCTGGAGGTAGCTTCCCAATTATGTCAATGCCCCATCTTGCTAGTGGCCAAGTTGGTTCAATTGGTTGTAAAGTTGTTCCTAGTGCATTGACTTTGCTTCCTGCCATTTGGCAATTGTGGCAAGTTTTGATTATTTCTTTGCTGTCATTTTGAGCTATTGGCCAGTAGAATCCTTGTCTAAAGGCTTTTTCAACAATTGATCTAGCCCTGGCACGGCTTCCACAGATTCCCTCATGTATTTCTTTTAATAGATTTTTCCCATCTTCTCCTGAGATGCACTTCAATAGTTGATGATTTTGTAACTTCTTGTCTTCAATGCAAATTCCCTCCTTGTATAACTCTTTGTTGATGATTTTGTAACTTCTTGTCTTCTGCTTCATTCTTATCTCATCGACTTCGTTTTCTGGCTCATAGAATACTCTTAGAAATGTCATGATGGGTGCTCTCCAATCTTTGCTTTCAATGGTGTGTATCTCATTTGGTTGCTCCATCCTTGTCTTTGTTGAGGCTTTGGTAATAGTTTGAAAGAATACTTTTGGTGGTAACTCTGTTATTTGTGCAGCACCTTTTGCAATTTCATCTGCATCCATGTTGTCATTTCTTGAAATATTCTTCACTATGAATCCGGCGAAGTGTTTTTCTTGATCTCTTAAGAGTTGGAGATACTTTGTTAGCTCTGGGTCTCTTGCTTCGTAATTTTTCTCAATGTGGCCAGCTACAACTTGAGAATCTATCTCGATTATTAAATTTTGAATTCTCATTGTTTTTGCTTTGCGGAGCCCTAGTAGGACAGCTTCATATTCTGCAATATTGTGTGTGCATTGGAATTATAATCTTGCTGCATATTCTAACTTGACCGGAAGGTGAAGTTATAACTACTGCTGCTCCTAGTCCAGCGAAGCCCAAGCACCATCACAATATACTGTCCATTCTAGTTGTTCCATTTCTTCTTGATTGTATTTTGATGGGGTCCAATCTGCTACGAAGTCAGCTAATACTTGGGATTTTATTGCTGTTCTTTTTTCAAATTGGATGAAGTATTGTGATAGTTCCGCTAACCATTTTCCCAATCTTTCTGAGAATTTGCAACCTTGTAACACTTCTTTGAACAGTTGATTTGTTGGTACTCTAATTTTGTGGGCTTGAAAGTAATGCTTCAACTTTCTTGATGCCATAAGTACTGCGTATGCAATTTTCTCAATTTCTGAGTAGAAAATTTTGATCCTGACAGAGCTTTAGATGCAAAGTATACTGGAATTTGCCTTTTTGAATGATCATTTTCTTCTTCCTGTATCAAAATTGCGTTGACTGTGCTTTCATTTGCTGATACATATAATAGCAAATCTACCTTTGGGTCAGGTGTTGCTAGAGTTGTAGGATTTGACAGATGGCGAACAGGGAAGGGGTGGCTCAAGTAGGGGAGGGGTCCCGCACCCTGGTGAAGGACGGCACCGAACCGTGCACCTGAAGCGTCGTAGTCCACCACAAAAATATTGTCAAAATCGGGCATCTCCAAAACGGTGCCCGTGGTGAGGGCGCACAAGAGATGTGTGTTGCATAAGCCTATCGGTTAAGTTGTTAGTTGCTTAGTTCATTTCCTAATTCAGTCATTAACTTACTGTAATGCCCTTGAGTTGATCATGTTCAAAGCCATGAGCTTGCTTGGCAGCCAAGGAGCCTACCTTTACCTACTTTATGCAACTTTATGCTTTATGGCATTATGCCTAAGAATATGCTCTTAAGGAGCTTCTTGTACTCCAAGTTGATCTTGCTATATATAAGAAAGCAATGCCAAGGTGCTTGTTGCCTTTGGCTCACTCTGGTGCCTTTTGCCAACAATTGGCATCGGAGCCTGGTTTAGAGAGCCCAAAAAGTTATCCCCTTCCTACCCCTTCCTACCCCTGTTCCAAGCAGCCATGGCCACTTCGGCCGAGCACGTCATCGCCAAGGCCATCAAGGACGGTGCTGAGGATGCCCATGAGGGACTCTAGGGCAATCCCAACAGCTGGGCTGCTCGATTGAAGGTGGCAGAGGAAACTGCAGCGGCGGCGATCCAGGCGGCAAGGACAGTGCACGGAGATTGCCACGAAGAAAGGAGCAGAGGGGAGTGGGATGAAGGAGGAGACGGTCTACGACAGATTGCCTTCGAGGGACTCAAGGAGCCTAATCACAGGCAGTACCCGTCGCCACAACGCAGGCGCGGGCGTAATGGCAGGCGCCACTAGCTTCTGGCTGCTCAAGTATTCTACCACAACTCCGGCAGCGGGACTACATGGCCGATGCTGGACAAGACCAAATACCATGAGTGGTCTCAAACCACAAAGCTGCGGATGCAAGCCCACAACTTGTGGGACATGGTCGAGGGAGCTCCGGTGCTGTACCGCGATGATCGGCGGGCGCTGGAGGTGATCATGCCCACGGTATCCAAGGAGATGGGCATCTCTCTCATTGACAAGGCGTCAGCGAAGGAGGCATGGGATGCCATTGCTGCAGTGCGGATCGGCGTGGACAAGGTCCGTCGGACGATGATGCAGCGCCTCCGCCATGACTCGGAGAACGTCGGGATGCGGCCTAGCGAGCAAGTTGAGGACTTTGCGCTCCGCCTGTCAGCTCTGCATCAAAAGCTGGTCCTTCATGGGTGCCGGGACATCGACAAACAAAACGTCGTGGAGAAGTTTCTCCACACGATGCCGATGAAGTACGCCAAAATCGTCATCAAAATTGAGCAATTCCTTGACTTTGAGGCACTCACGCTCGAGGCGGTGACCCAAAGACTCAAGGCAGTGGATGAACGTGAGTAGCAAGTACCAACCGAGCCCTTCACCATCGGTGGCAAGCTCATGTACACGGAGGACCAGTGGAGGGCGCTGTCGGGTACCTAGGAAAGGGGTACCCTTAACCCTTGATTAAGTGGATTAACCTCGAACATCAATAGACCAAAAACCATCGCGGCGATTATCCTTCACCTAGGTACAACTTCATATTCTGCAATATTGTGTGTGCATTGGAATTATAATCTTGCTGCATATTTTAACTTGACTCCGGAAGGTGAAGTTATAACTGCTGCTGCTCCTACTCTAGCGAAGCCCCAAGCACCATCACAATATACTGTCCATTCTAGTTGTTCCATTTCTTCTTAATTGTATTTTGATGGGGTCCAATCTGCTACGAAGTCAGCTAATACTTGGGATTTTATTGCTGTTCTTTTTTCAAATTGGATGAAGTATTGTGATATTTTCGCTAACCATTTTCCCAATCTTCCTGAGAATTTGTAACCTTGTAACACTTCTTTGAGCAGTTGATTTGTTGGTACTCTAATTTTGTGGGCTTGAAAGTAATGCTTCAACTTTCTTGATGCCATAAGTACTGCGTATGCAATTTTCTCAATTTTTGAGTAGAAAATTTTGATCCTGACAGAGCTTCAGATGCAAAGTATACTGGAATTTGCCTTTTTGAATGATCATTTTCTTCTTCCTGTATCAAAATTGCGCTGACTGTGCTTTCATTTGCTGATACATATAATAGCAAATCTACCTTTGGGTCAGGTGTTGCTAGAGTTGTAGGATTTGACAGATGGCTTTTTATTTCTTCAAAAGCTTCTTGTTGTGCTTGACCCCATTTGAAATTTTCCTTTTTCCCTTTCAAAGCTTGAAATATTAGGAGAATCTGTTTAGCGACACCAGTCTTCCTATCAACTTTTGTATATCTTTGATATTTATTGGGACTTCCATATTTAGTATTGCCTTCACCTTCTCTGAGTTCGGATCGATTCCTTTTACACAGATGATGCAGCCTAGGATTTTGCCTGTTTGAACTCCAAAGGCGAATTTTTCTGGGTTCAACTTCAAATTTGCTTTTCTGATATTTGAGAATATTTCTTGTAGGTCTTCGACGTGATCTTCTCTTTTCTTGCTTTTCACCACTAAATCATCAACGTAGGCTAGTAAATTTCTTGGGATTTGATCCTTCAAGACTATTGAAGTCATTCTGATGAAGGTTATGCCTGCGTTGCGAAGCCCCTTGGCCATTCTTTGAAAGCAATAGGTTCCAAATGGTGTAATGAACCTCGCAAAAAAAATGGTGTAATAAAACTTGTGAATTCTTCGTCTTCTTTTTTCATCCATATTTGATGATAGCCTGAATAATAATCAAGGGAACTTAACATTTTACTTCTTGCTTCTTGGTCTACCAGTGTATCTATTATTGGCAAAGGGAAATTGTCTTTTGGTCATGTTTTGTTGAGATCTGTGAAATCTTTACACATTCTCCATTTTTGTTCTTCTTTTATACCATGACTATGTTTGCTAGCGTTGTGAACTATACTTCTCTTATAACTTTTACATCCAGAAGTCTTTGTACTTCGGCCTTCACAGCTTGAGTTCTTTCTTCGGACAATTTTCTGAGCTTTTGTTTCCTTGGTCTGAAGTTTAGATCAATGTTTAGTTTGTGTTCTATGACATCTCTGCTTACTCCTCCGAGGTCTTGTGCTGACTAGGCGAAGATGTCCTTGTTACTTTGTAGTACTTGGATTAGCTTTTCTTCTTCATCTTTCTACAAGTTGGTGCCAATTATGACTTGCCTTTCTGGTACCATTGGGTCGAGTGGTACTCTTCTTGTGTCTTTGGATGGTTGTGCATTTTCTTGTGGTTTGGCATTTTTGGTTTCAAGGTCATCTTCCTCTTCTTCTTCTATAACATGAATATTCTTCAAGGCTGGGCTTGAATCTCTTATATTTCTTGCTTCTGTTTGGTCACCGAAGATAGTTATGATGCCATTGATTGTAGGCATTTTCATGCACAAGTATAAATAACTGATTATTGCCTCAAAAGCGTTTAAGCTTCCTCTTCCAAAAATTACATTGTATTGACTGTGCATTTCAACTACATCAAATGCGATTTGCTCTGTTCCTGCATTATTCACTATTCCGGAAGATACTGGAAGGATTATTCTACCAACTGAATTTATTCTTTTTCCGCTGAAGTGGACTATATTTTTCCTATTAATTTTCATTGCGTCTAGAGTTGATGCAAATATGATATCTGCAGAGCTGCCACCATCTACTAGAATTTTTGAAACTGCCCATCCTTTAATATTTGGCTCTATTACCATTGCATCCATGTGTGGGTAATCTTTCAATTGTAAGTCTTGTTCTAAAAATGTGATGGGGAGGTGAGACCATCTTGTTTTCTTGAATGGACCTTGGATTACGATTGAGTTGACTCTCATGAAATAATTTCTTCTTTCATTTTTTGTGTCAAGTTCCATACTGTTTCCTCCAGATATTGTTAGGATTCTACCTTTGCTTGGAATTACTGCATTTCCATTGCTTGTTGATGCCGTAGGGGAATTGTTGATATGCTGATTTTGGTGATTGTTGTTTGCCACTGAACTTTCTGGGTGAAAATTTGGCTGTTGACTTTGGCTCCACTGGTTCTGTGGGCACATTGCTAGTGGTTGGCAGTTGTAGATGGGCGGAGGTGGTGGTAACATTTGTTGAGGATAAGCGACTGGTATGTAATCTGTCCTTTGTGGAGCTAGATGACTGATAACTTTCAACCGCGAAGTCATTTTGCTTTCTTCTTGCATTTCTTCAATACTTTTCTTTATTCTAGGACACATTTTTGATGTGTGGCCAGCCCCTTTGTTGTGTATGATGCAATACATTTCTTCGGGCTTTAGAATTTTCCTTTCAAAGTTCCTACCTTGGTTGTTGTAATTTCCCTTTTGCTGATGGTTTTCTCTGTAGTTCCTGTTGTTTGGAAGTTTCTTTGATTGTTTGAGTGTTGGCCTGAATTGTTGACTTCGCTTTTATTATTAATGTGGTTTACCCTCTGGAATGGTCTTCGCTCGACATTTGTCATTCTTGCATGTTGGAAGATGTTGTTTGTCCTCGGCATGTTTCTCTCTCCATTCTCTTCTTCTATTCATTTCTTGTAATCTTCATCGGTTTCACAATACTTCCTCATTTCTTCATACAATTTTTCCACTATGGTTGGTCTTTCTCTTTTGAAGTGTGAAGAAAGTTGACCTACTCACAGTCCTTTGATTGCTGCTATAATGATGACTTTGTCTGGAATATTTGGTATTTGTGCTTTTTCTTGTACAAATCTCTTGTAATATTGACTTAGTGGCACTTTCGGTTGTTGTTTGATGTTGAAGAGGTCATCTCTTGTGAGTTCAATTCTTTGTAGTCCTTGAAAATCGAGGAGCAAGGTTGGATGAAGCTGATCCCAGGATTTTATTGATCTTGGCTTTAATGAAGAGTACCAATGTTGTGTTGGTCCTCTTACTGCCATAATAAGTGACTTTGCTAGTGTATTTGCATCTCCTCCACTTGATGCGACTGTTGCTTCAAAACTCATCAGGAATTGTCTTGGGTCTGACATGCCGTTGTAAGTTGGGATGATGTTGAATTTGAACCCCGTTGGCCATTTTGCTAGTTGAATGTCAATTTACAGGTGATTCTATATCAATTGTTGCAATCTGAATGTGACTTTCTTTGTGTTGGGTGCTTTTATTTGCTGAAAAGGATAAAATTAGTGCCCAAAGCCTAAAAAGAATGTGCGAAGTCGCCATATGACCTTCGCTGTTTGGTGTTCTCTTTTTCATATCGCTCAACCAAAAGTTTGTTTTCCACTCCAAAGTTTGGGCAAGATGTTGCCATGTCAAAGTTGTTCCCCAACACTCATCAAGTACCTAAAGAACATAGAGTTAGACTAGCTACTACTGAGTTTACTAGTTTTGCTCTTTTCTGGTGGAATGATCTCTGCAATGAAGCTCGTGTTAATCCTGCTAATGTTCAAATACCTACAAACTGGGGTGTGATTAAGTGTAGAATGAATTCTAGATTTGTTCCCCCTTATTATGAACGAGATCTACAAACAAAACTACAACGTTTAAACCAAGGTAGAAAAAGTGTGAGGAATATTATCAAGAACTTACTATTGGTTTAGCACGCTATCACATACGCAAAGGAGAACGACAAAAGTGTGTTAGATTTTTAGGCGGTTTGCATCATGAAATGCAGGACATACTTGAATATAAACATGGGAGTAGATTTGAAACATTTTATCATTATGTTCTACAGGCTAAAAGAGAAGTACAGGGATGACAGCTTTCAACACATTTTACACCTTCACGTCCAGGCGAGGTGAGTAAATTTTCTAATGTGCAGCCTTCAGCACCTGATAAGAAGAGCTCATCTTCCACACCTTCTATGGGAAGATCTGCTACTCCTTCCTCGAGTTCTTCTTCAAATATTATTTGCCACTGCTGCAAGGGCATGGGACATGTTGCAAAGGAATGCCCTAGCAAACGTACATATGTTGCTACTGATGATGGTGGGTATGTTAGTGCTAGTGATGAAGAGACAGATCATCTACTTGCAACTAACTATGATGCATGAAACCTTGAGGACAAACCTGATGGTGATAATGAGGTAATTGATAGTGTTGTGTACACTGCAAACTACCAATCCATCCTCGTCCAATGAGTTCTGAGTACTCAAGTTGAACAAGTGGACAAGCTGCAACGCAATAATTTGTTCCAAGTGTTTCTCATTGTCAATAATTTTCGTGTTTGTGCTATAATTGATGGTAGGAGCAATAATAATTTGGTAAGTTCTGAGCTTGTCAAGAAACTTGGGTTGACTACACATGCTCTTCAACATCCATATCACGTCCAATGGTTCAACAATAGTGGTAAGGCAAAGGTAACACAAATCTGCACGTGTACATTTTTCTATTGGAACATACCATAATTATGCTGATTTTGATGTCATGCCTATGCAAGCTTGCTCTCTTTTGCTAGGCCATCCATGGCAATATCATAATGATGTAGTACACCATGGTAGACAAAATAAATTTACTTTCATGAATAAAGGAAAGAACATCACTTTGCTTCCTTTAACTCCTGCTGAAATTGTGAAATATGAAAAAGAACTTTCTGAAAAGAAAAGGGATGAGCATGCTAATAATACTCCCAAACCAGCACATGATGGATCAACTAATTCTAAAATGAATGAAGTTGTTTTGAAATCTGCTCTTGCTGAAATTGATGATCATAATGAACCACAATATATTTTAGCCGGCAAATCAACTATATGTTCCATTGATTCTGCTCCTAGTTCTATGCCGCATATTGGGATTAACCTTTTGCAGGACAGCAAGGATCAAGCACCAGCAGGGAGGCCACCATGGCCGCCGCATTTGCATGGGATTGGGCATCAGATGAACAACTACTTTCGATGCAACCATTGCTACCATCCATGGGAGAAGGAGATCTACTTCAGTCGAGGATGACTTTAATTCAAGAAAGGGAGGATGATGAGGACATGGCCACATCAAGTACAAGCCAAGGAGAGGAGGATGGCCGGCCAGGACGTCCAACTCATCGTCTTCTTGGTGGAGGCCCAGTCCGGCTGAAGTTGGAGTCCATCTCGGGCTCCAGGTGCAGTCCTGGGTAAACTGGTCACCCAGGCCCCATCTAGACTCCGTTTTCAACGATCCACATATGGTCGGAAAGATAATTTGACAAGCTAGGGTCAACAGGAATCACGTCCAATGCAATTGGAATCACGTCAAAATTCCTTCTGAGTCAACTGGAATTGTCGAAACAAGTCAGTGTCTAGAATCTGCTAGGGTGCTGCGACACCGTCTTTTTGGTCCATTGGGCCATGTATTGTGTTGAGCCCATTAGGGCCGCGTCCAGAGGGGGTGATGTCTAAGACTCTTTAACTAGCCACCGCCGCTGTCGTTAGGGTTGCATTTTGTTCGGTTCTTGATTTCCTCGTGGAAATAGACATTGCTGTTGCACTTATTAATCGCGTAGATTCACTTGCAATCCAGCCAAGGCCCCTGTTCTTGATCTTATTCACATGTTGGCGCGTAGCTCATTCCAATAAGACTTGAACTCATCTTTATATTATTAAGCTTCATATATATTTGCAATTTTAGATTGCGTTTACTTGTTCTTGCCGGTGTTCTCGATTCCCTTGCAGGAAAGCCTTCTCGGCGAGGTCAATCGCGTGCGCGTGGTTGATAACCAACGGAGCGGTGGTGTAACGGTTGCGGGGGTCCGAATCAGTCTTAGTTCAAAGCCTAAGATCGTGAACGTCGAGTCTCTTCCAATTGACTTATCATACCTTTTGGAAGATCGGGCCTCATTCTCATCAATTAGCCACTCGATGAGCAGTCTCACCAACAACATGCTGCTGACATGGCACATCAACATATCATGCATGATTAGAGCTCAAAACTATTCTGATCTCAAAATGACATCTAGGAGTACGTTGCAAATTATCTTTTTTTAGCCCAGTGGCACACTGGCACTATGTGGACTGCAAATAGACACGGACCAATTATTACAAAGTTTACAAAGTTTAGCCTAGTGGCACAATGTGGACTGCAAATAACACGAATTTACAGCTAACCAGTTGATAACCGAAATAGGAATAAGCTTTTGAATAAACATGACCAATATGTTTGTAGATAACCATCCATTAGAACTAAAAAACTGCAACGCCGACATCTCTAATTGTTGTCCAGCTAGGGATAGCTAATCGCGAAGATCATCATGTCGATGCAGTCTTGCCCATTCCCAAAGTTGGTGTGTTCCCCTAAAAAGAACCTGCGACAAAAATTTTAGCCTGCATTTGTCAAAAACCACTTCATTTCTTGTTAATCAGACTACCCAACAAAGTGCAGATGCTGCGGTTAATAATAATAAATTATACTTTCTACTATGTTGCAAGTTATCTATGGAGGCAAACAAACATCTTAGTTCTTGCTCATGCAAGTAAGAGGATAAATGCTTTGGCTTCGGATACACAAGTGACACAAAGAATGTACCGGTACCGGGATCATCATCGTTGTTAGGTGAGTACAGGTTATATTATCGGAACCATACAAGGAAAAAAAGGTACAGGGTACTGCCTATTCTCAAAAAAAGAAGGCATATGAATGCAAGAGGGGAACCATACATAGAATAAAAAAAGGACAGGTTATATTATTGGAACCATACAGAGAAGAAAAAAGGTACATATTATATTTCTGTTGTTGTTCAAAGCAAGGCAACATTTTGAACATAGCATAGCAGGAGGAAGTCTATAAACTAATATGCGAACTGACAATAGATCGCTTGGTTAGGTCCCTTGTGTGAAACATGCCCACCCGGGTTCAACTCTTCGACTTGGCATGGGTGTATGCATTTTCATCGATTTATTCCAAGATTTTCAGCATTATGCTTTAAGTGGTAAGCGACGTTCCCGTCAACGACGAGACGCCACTGGTGATTTTGGGAATCACTAGATATCTAGCTCGTCATTTGACTGTGCTCATAGAGGTAGAGTTTGCGTGTGTGTATTCATAAGGACGAGTGTGTGTGCGTCTTGTGGACATCTACTTAATTCTCAAAAAAAATTTCTACAAACTCTTTCTTAATTTACAGTGACAAAGTGATATTCTACATCATGGTACTCTATTCGGCATATAAGCACTCAATTCAGAAGCACATATAAATAAGAACATATAAATAAGACATGACATTTACAATTCCATGCCTAATAATTTGACACATCAATCATTAACACACCCTGCAGTGCACGAGCATGCTGCATATCAGACATTTATATTGGTCTTGCAGGTTGTATATCCCTGTGGCATATTTCGACTTTTACACATCCCAGTATACTTCTTTAATCATATACTACTTTGGTGAGCACAAATAATGGCTAGCATCGGTAGCTGATCGATTGTGCAGTTTGCCCACCATAGCACCCATGCATTGCAGCATAACACGCAATGCATTTTTTTTGGCAGAATCATTACATGATCCAAATTAAAATTGCGAATTAATGCTGTAATTTCAAGAAATAATTAAGTCTAAGGTACTGTCAGCTAGCAAGGAGCAAAATACTTTCTCCATATTAAATTATAATTTATTTCAAAAATATAAAAGAGTCAAACAATCTTTAATTTTATGATATTATCGTGGAGTGCTCTCTACTGAGAGGCGGATGCCAAAACCGATAACCGATGAGATCCATTCTAAGGGATCCATGCACACCTCGATGTGAGTTGCGAGGAATGGCCTACGCGGTGTCCAGAGGGAACAGCGTCTACAGTTCGTCAAAAGGAATTGTCTCTACAGTTTGCATCCAAGCCATTCAAAGCGGATCCAAGGGTGAGCTTCAGAGAAACTAAACTACAAGGCCTCCAACAGGCCCATGTGAGCCCATCTAACAATTTCTCCATCCCGCACGACTCTTTCTCCTCCGCCGCAGTTTGTCGTTCCCAGGCCAAGCGATGTCGTGGCTCCTCCATCCGAGAGCGTCACCGAAGCGCCGCACTGCTCCCGTCCTCACCAGGTGGACCGCCGGATTTGGCGCATTCAAGGCTTCGGGTGAAGCGCACGGTGCGGAGTGGTCGTTTCCTCTGCAAATCGCACTGCCGCCAGTGAACAGGCCATGCATGGCCTGTCCGCGCCTATCCTCTCCTGCGCCGCCCCATCCGCGCTCGTCCTCGCTAGCACCTGGCCATGCCAGCCCCGGTCTTGCGGCACACGGCCTCATCGCACCTGGTCACGCCTGGCGCTGCCTGTTTGGCTGTCTCCCATCCAGGTACAAGAGGTGGAAGACGAATATGACGGGTGGGTCCCACCTGGCAGGGAAGCGGCAATTTCCACTTCGCCAAGCTTAGCTAGTCTTGTTCTTCTTCCCCAATCTCGTTTCCTTTCCTTCACTTTTTTTCTTTGCTACATCTTTCTTGTCCTTTCAATCTCTGCATTAATAAAAAAATCAAAAAATAGGTATGGGTTCCTATGCTGACTTCGGTAAAATAAAAACAGCAAAGTTGAGTGGCAGCTTCGCTAGCCTTCCTTTTGCTAAGCAGAGCTATTTTCCAAATTTTACCTGAAAAGAATGAATTAGAAGCAAAGTCCAAATTTATCTTGCGAGTCGTCAAATCACCTTCTCTAGAGTTTCTTGCATCTGAATTTTGTTACCCAGCATAACGTTGAGCAATTTAGATGCGTTGTATCTAATCTTAAGGTGG
This sequence comes from Bothriochloa decipiens, assembly GCA_023333625.1. Classification (NCBI taxonomy): domain Eukaryota; kingdom Viridiplantae; phylum Streptophyta; class Magnoliopsida; order Poales; family Poaceae; genus Bothriochloa; species Bothriochloa decipiens. Next base: position 25,814,452 of record CM041641.1, on the reverse strand, counting down.
ATCTAATGGACAATAAGGAGGGTAAGAGATAGGTAAGAGATAAGAGGCTATTTATAATTCTTTCACTCTTTTATATGGTTATTATTACTTAATAATAAAGCGGGCTCATAAAGCACAAACGTCATTTAGAATTGTTTGGTTCCTTATTAAACCAAACGCTATATTTGGAATAGGAAGAGCAAGTCAACTGAAGAAAAATACCGTACTCACGCAATTTTTATTGGGAAAAGAAAGCTCAATTCATGACATCCAAACAAAAACGACATGTGAACCAAAATGAAGCACTAAAAGGAGTTGCATCTAATTTTATCATGAAATCCAACAATTGGTAGCCAAACGGGATGCTCTTTCCAGGGAACACGTCCACATCTCTTCTTGATGTGATGACACAGCTTTCCGTGCTCGAGAAAAAAATAAACCACAATTTCCAATCATACATGCTCTTATTGGTCGATGTAATACACTTTGTTATATTTAGGCATCCGTCAGTGGCAACTGGCCGCAACCATGTGCACACGAAGTACATATCTTGCACTCTGACAGCGAGCTATGTGTATGTATCAGGGAATCCTGCGATCAGAACACCGCAAAGCAGTCGATGAAACAATTGGTAACAACACCACGTGGGGCCTTCAGATACATTTTGTACAGCTACTCCATGGCTGGCAAGGCCGGCTCAACAACCGGTGGGACCGCATCCACCTTGTACCGTAGGATCTGTCAATAGACAAAATTAGAAGAATCAATTACTTGGATAACAGCTCTATGCAGTTGAATGAGGAAACCAATATTTTGCCTATGGGCTCCACTCGGTGTGTACATGAAGCAAATGATTCAATTCATTTGTTAATTCAGGTACAAATTTAATTGGCTCTAACTGGGATCCTAATTTATCTAGTTAAGGTTGTGAATTTTCCAGTGGGCCATCAGAGCAGTGGATAAAAATTCGTCGAGGGTATGTCAGGCAAGATCGCAAGGAAGCAGCTGGCCATTGCATTGTGGCATGGAGTACAGTTTGCCTGCCAATATAATTTTGAGGCCTTGGTATCTCTGGTCTCAACATGATGTGGGCGCTGAGAATGAGATGTGAGTGGCTGCAATAGAAAAGGATCCTCGTCACCCTTGGGCAACTCTGCCTACACAGGCACCAGTGGAGGTCAAGGCCTTTTTTCTCGACCATCCTCAGAACAGAAATAGGTGATGGCTTACGAACTTTATTGTGGATTTCATGGGCAGAGCATTGCCAATTTGCACCTCGCTTATTCGCTATAATTCCAAAGAAAAAAATTCGAAGACTGCTAAATAAGCTCTCACAAACTGCATTTGGGTTTCAGATTTACAGGGACCACTTTCAGTGGAAGTTTTAATTGATTACTTGCATCTTTGGGTTCACTTAATGGATTTCGCACTGCAAGATGATGTCAAAGATAAACACATCTGGCAATTCTCTTCGAGTGAGCAATACATGGCCAAATCTGCATATGAGAGCCTTTTCATAAGTGCTATACAATTCAGGCCAATGGAGAGAGAGAATATAGAAAACTTGGGCATATGCTGGACAGAAGATCGTCTCGCGAAGCGAGGACTACCTAAACCTAAGGAAAGTCTGTTATGTGACCAAGAAGAAGAGTATCAGTCACCACCTTATTTCCTGTGTCTTCGCTCAATTTTGGTATATCTTTGAAGCTTGGTGGGAGAGTCAATGAAGCAACCAGTGGTATGATCCAATGTGGGCTCAACTCTCTGATCATATTGAGTGCTTGGATCATATGGAACCACTGTTGTTTTTTTGACGGTATGACTCCTACATAAGAGTATGGTTCACGTCGCTGTAACATGGGCTCCCCATGGCCGGGACTTGAATGCTGTTTTTTTAGATGTGTCATTCTTTGTCTTCTTTTTAATCGGCACGACTGTAACTATTAAGTGTGGCATTTGTGGTGTGTGTTGTAATTGTGTTCTTGTCCCATTTTCCTCTTAATATACTGAAGTGCAGCTCTCCAGAGTTTTCTAGAAAAAAGAAACACCAGGCAACCAACTACCATGGGAATAGAAATTAGAAAATGCTTCCATATCATGAAAGGTAGTTATTAACCTATAAGATCTGCAACACATTGCAGAAGATACGAAACAGCTTAACTTGTGAATGCATTGTAAAAGAGACCTTGAACATGACATCAACTGCAATGATATGTGCCGGGCATCATTTATGAATTACCTTTTTGAAGACTGAAGAATATGAGTTGTCCCATACAAGTTTGTATGATCCCAATGAAACAGTGCAAAAATGACCCTGTGTATGGCAAACTAATGCATGTGAATCATTTGAAGTACAGAGGGGAAGTTATTAAAACCATAAAATTTTTGGGCTAAGGGTTCAGATGTGAGATGAGTCAAACTATAATCTTGAGTACTCCCTCCGTCCCAGAAACAGTGTCACTATAGGGTTCGTGAGAGTCAAACTTTTTATGTTTTGATTTGACTAGGTCAACACTTGTATCTTCAAATAATTTTATTATAAACATATGTTCAGCGATTATCTAAGGATACTAATTATGCACTATAAATATTAATATTTTCTTTTATATATTTTGCCAAAGTTGAAAATGTTTTGACTTCTAGCGACGAGAGATTGACACTCTTTATGGGACGGAGGGAGTAGAGATTTTACTTTAGGGTAAGTAACTAGTGTAGGTATCAAGAATGAGAACATAGGTTAACCTCATTGTATCCATGTTAACTATTGTCTACTGGAACTATTTTAGTTTCATGCTACCTCCAGTCATCTTTATTTGACATTTCAGACAATGATTCTGAGACGTAGATTTATTTGCTCGTATGAAACATGAACCAAAACTGACTGCGAGAGCGTGTCAGAGAACATGTCACTCAATTCATGCAATGTGAACTTCTGAAACCATTTTTGTACTAGACACAATGGAAATTGGTTTATCTGAAGCACAAGCAGGAAAGAAAACTTACTTGGTCAGCTTCATACCGTCGGTATGGAAGAATTAACTGCAATACATACAGTTCTATCAGATGACAGTTAATACAATATGTGCAAATGAAGTATTTGTCGACAAGCAACCATCAAGGACAACACCCTTCTGTAAAACCAGAGGTACATAGGCAAGAAGGTAAAGAAAATGCTGTTACTCCAATAGAAGGCAACTGTCACAACATTTTGTGTGGAATAATATAGGGAAGAGTAAAATGCATGACCAGCCCCTGAAGTTGTCGAGGGGCACTTAGGTCCACAAACTTTGAAAATGCATTTCCATGTCCCTAAATCTGTTAGGTGATGTACCAATGGTTGGTATGGTCCAGAAATGGACCTGCAGTACACCATTTAACAAGTTTAGGGGCGTGCGGTCCACCACTGACAAATTTGCGGATCCAGAAATACAGTTTTAAAGTTCGTGAACCTAACATTTAACTTAATAGGAAATACTTGCAAAATTTAAGTTTTGGCTTTTCTTCAGTAAGGGATGATCTATTCTCATTTTGTAGAAGCCAGAAACCCCTGCTCTTTATATTTGCCACTCTTCTTTTATAATATAATTTGTTTTCTTTCTTTCTCGAAAACACATGAGAATTGCATATCATTATGCAGTATTAACTATTAAGTAGAAGGAAAGTGATCCACAGACACTGGCGTAGGGCTGTGGAGGCAAAGCTGGGTATATATGACTTATACATATCTCTAATACTGGGCACCGGCCCCCCTTCCTCCACATGGTCACTGCAAGTCTGAAGCACCACCCTGCGCACATCTTATCCTGTGGCAGGGGCTGTGTGTGGTCTACGCCGCCATATGCCATCTTTCCTTGTTTCAAAAATCTGTCATCCTTCCTACACTAAACAAATTACACACCGTTTATCTTCTTTTTAGGTGTTGGCTGACAGAACGTGTCAGCGAGCTTCGCTAGGAAGAGTGCTGAGTCAATTAATTAATTAATTATCTTCTTTTCAAGTCCAAACCTGCAATGTACTGTAGAGTAGAAAAACATCACTGTAAGTCTAAAACAGCTGTGCCTCATGCGTCAGAACTCAGAAGCTAACACACCCCTGTAAAAGTAAAACACGCAAGCCTGCATCAGCTGCAACACTAGATGTAAATTCAGACGCTCATGGTTGGTCATGTTTGGTTGTCTATTTTAGCTCCAACCCATGGAGCTTTTGTGCATTTGTATTTCGGGTGTTTGGGAGGTGTCCCCTCTCGAGTCAGGTTATGTTAATTCAACTCGTTGTACCCTCTTAATGAAATGTCATGCAGCTCTCCTGTGCCAGTCAAGAATAAAAGTACTGATCCTACCAATGTCCATGATGCTCAAAAACAATACATCTTCAGGAAATTCCAGTTTTTTATATATGAACACAATAATCCTAGTGAACAAGAAACTTACAGTTTTCTCCCCTGAAGGGCTAATGTACTCCGCATGAAAGCCAATGTCCTGTCAACAACAAGTCTCTCTTAAGGGAAATGTGGACTTGATTAACTACATTTCAAGAGCTTCAAAGTCTTTGTTGAGGTTGCTCATGCATTTTTTTATTCAAGAAACAGGAAGCATTAGCCAGCACAATATTTACACAGTAGCATCGCACATTTCATTTTGGTAGCAAAATACAAGATCATGTATTACCACCAGGATTAGAGTGATCATTATTTCAGTGATACCACTGTTCTAATAGAAGGGAATCAGCATAGTACCAATATCATGTTGAGGGCCCCTTGTTGCAAGGAGAAGTCCCATGCAATGTATGAGTTTAGAGCTTCAACACTCAAAATGACCTGAACAATGTAAATGACAATTGTTAAGCAAATCGAGACCATCCAAGATAAAACTTCAACAACTTATAATTCCATATCACTGCATCAAGAGACAAGAAGAAATAAGCATGTGTACCTCATGTGTACCATGAGTGTACTTATATTTCAATAAATAATGCAAATAACTGAGATCAACTAGACATGTGTACCTCATGTGTCTTTCCAGCTGGAATAATAGTTTCTTTGTACTCATCACTTTTCCTATCAAAAGAGGACAAATATATTTCAGTTCTGCAAGCTTGTTTTGTACATATTAGCACTATAAGCTAAAGTACTTAGTGGCAAAGCGCATCAGATGCTGCTAAAAGGAGAAAGTACCTTGCATCCATGGCACCTGCATCCTCAGCGGATATAAAGAATGGTGCATTCACAAAGACCTCACTGCATAGTGTTGACTCATCAGTTCAAAAAGAAAAATCATGAAAATATTTTATAAGCAACTTTCCTTCCTATAGAACATTAATGAACAGAACTGGTAGATTGGTGATGTTTAAGTATGTCATGACCTCTAGGTGATTTATCTAGCTAATGCTATGGAGCTGCCTCAAAAAATTGTAGAATTTTTTGTGGAGGGGGAGGAAAGAAGCTAATGGCAGTCATGGCTTAATCATGTGGCCAAAGGTTTGTCGTTTAAAATAACTTGGAGGACTTCACATTCACGACCTCAAATCATTGGGTTGGGCTTTGAGAATGAGATGGCTGTGCCTAGCTAAACTCAAAGGGATAAACCTTGGGCTGAGTTTCATACTCAGGTTCACCCGCTCAGATATCGTGTATGCTGCTCAGCAGGTCTGCCTTCACATGCACTACCCCCGTGAGCCTCACCATGCTGCCCTAAAGCGGATTCTTCGCTATGTTCAAGGCACTCTTCACCTCGGTCTCCTGCTGCGATCGTCTACTTTGACTGATCTTGTCGTCTACACCGACACTGACTTGCAGGCCCACCTCAAGCTATGTTGTATTCCTTGGCGACAACCTTGTTTCCTAGTCCTCAAAGCGCCAATATCTAGTGCTAAAGCTGTGTGCCAGCTTCTTCTAGAGCTGCAAGCCCCTCTATGGCACGCCACACTGGTGTATTGCAACATCTGTGCTGGTTCCTAAAGTAGCCCATGAAGCCCAGTAAATAGAAAAAAAGGCCCAGCCCAACTGATGCCATGCTATATAAACAACATCACCAAACCCTTCCACCCTACTCCTCCCTCCCAGCTGCCACCAGCAGCCGCACCCGCCACCAAACCTTCCCACACGGTTCGCACTCGTGCAGAGGCGTCAAGCTCGTGCCTCCATGGCTCCCGCACGCCCTCCTCCTCCCCTTCTCCTGGCCCCGTCCGTGGTCCTCCCGTGACCGCAGAGCAGGGGACGTCCTGCTCATCTGCTCCTTCCTAGAGCAGCGGCGGCCCTCCTTCCCCGCCCCCACATTGGCACAGTGGAGCCCCTGCTCCTTCTCAACCGGTGGGCGGCATCTGACCCACAGCCACGACGCATGCAAGAGCGAAGCCGCGGCTTCAGAGCAGATGCTCTGGCGACTTCGCGATTTTTTTTCTTTGTTCAAAGTGTGTGTTTGCTGCGTATGTATGTAACTCGGTTAGTTCTGTTCTAACCGAAACCGAACCGAATTAAACGAGACCGAATTGTCTCGGTACCAACATTTTAGAGTAACCGATCAGTTCCTAATTTCTGGGTAACCTAATTTTTCTATAAAACCAAGGAACTGAACCGATCGGTTTCGGTTAACCGAATACCCAGGGTGAGTCTACATGACTTTCAACCCGATTCAACATCATTCCTACCTTGTCACAATATGTATACATCTTCACTAAGGGCTTCCTTCAGTGTTCACGGAGTTTAGGTCTAGTCTGAGTGGCTGGCGATCCGACTAAGGGGATGTGTTAGACTAGCGCCTATGTTCAGTGTGCATGGGAGCCCCCTATTATTTGTAGGCATGGTGACCTGGCACCATTGGCCAGGAGTGCTTCGGCCTCCTCTATTTGTACCACACACAACAGTGATCGAATATACAGTGCCTCATTCACTCTCAATGTTGGCCAGGAAATCGCAAATGAATCTAAGATTTGGGGAAAAGCCCAGAGGGCAGCTTGGCCCTTGGCCGCTTGGAGTGAAAGTAAAGACAATAGCTAAGTTAACAGTGACCTTGCCACTGCTTTTATAGGCAGATAGTTACTCCTCTCTTCTCACCTGTTCGTGCACTTTCTAACCACCTAAAGTGGATGCTTTTATCTTACAAAAAACTAAAGTGGATGTTGAGCATATTCCTAGTGCTAGGCTATTAGAAGCCAAATGTAAATGCAGAAAAGCAAGATACAAGTTGATAGGACTTGCTGCCCTACCGGAGTTGCTGTGTAGGTTGAAGGGGTGGAAGAGGGGTGGTCGTAGCTGGTAGCCTCGACGGCGGCGCCCTGGCGCCGTGGTTGCTGGTCGTGTAAGAGAGGAGGCGGCTAGGGTTCTCCCCGCTCCCTAAGGAAGCTGGAAACAATAATATTTTTCTATTTAATCCATCTCAATAGTCTTTACAAGTATTTATATCTCTCTCACTAATAATAGGGAAATAATCTCTAATAATATCTAAATAGAATAAATATGGGCTTTAAGCCCTCCTAGCCGCTGGCACCTCCTAGCCACTATTGGGCCTTCGGCATGTGTAGTGGAGGCGGGTCATAACACCTCTCCCTGCCTTCACAAATAGCTCATCCTTGAGCTGGAAGCCGGGGAACTCGTCAGGGAACTCGTCGAGGGCCTCCCAGGTAGCGTCCTCCTCTAGCAGGCCACGCCACTTGATCAACGCCTGCCACGCCCCACGGCACTGCTGTGCAAGTAGGGCACACTTAGGGGCATGTAGCAGTTGGCCATCCAAGACTAGGGGCAAGGTAGCCGGAGTAGCTGGAGGGTTGCCTCGATGCTGCTTCAAGAGAACCATGTGGAAGACATCGTGGATGTGGGCGCCCTCTGGAAGCTGCAGACGGTAGGCCATAGCTTGCGCTTGGCGCGCGGGTTGAGGCACTGGGCTTTGCGGTGCAAGAGACACAGCCAGACCAAGTCATCGACTTCGAACGCCACATCGCAGTGGTCGGCGTCGTAGTACTTTTTGGACAGTTGTTGTGCCTGAAGGAGGCATTGACGAACCTTGGCTAGGATCTCATTCCGACTGCAGAGGAGAGTATCTATAGCGTCTATCCGCGCCTTCCCTAGCCTGTACGATAGGATAGGCGGGGGAGGAGGGCTAGACACCAACTTGAAGGGAGTCATGCGAAGGGCAGTGTGGAAGGAGGCATTATAGAAATACCTTTGAGAAAAAAATGACACATCTCGCCTACATCCTTTGAGAAAAAAATACCTTACATTTTGGAACAAATGGAGAATCATTCATTTCAAATTTTCAATTAAAACGCCTGCATACATACCCATTATTATCATTTATTTGTCAAATAAAATCCAATAAAACCTGAGGTAGAAAAACACTAAAAGTCACTATTTAACTAGGACCTTGCATGACCCATTTCACTAGTATGGATTCGTATTACTTAACTTGTTATCTTAATTATCTCTAAAACATGATCTTATTATTCAAAAATAATCATGTCTCTGGGAGTAAACCAACTGGAGCGGCAAGGGAACATGCAGTACTGGAGAGGGGATCTCATAGCAATACTGATTCAAGTGATTATCTCATTATGTCATTATTTAACAAAAAAATGATGAAAGGCATAATAAATATTTAAGAAATTATCTTACTGATATAGATATATTAAAGCAATCTAAGTATCTAACAACAACAACAACAACATAGCCTTTTGTCCCAAGCAAGTTGGGGTAGGCTAGAGATGAAACCCAAAAGAGGCATAAAAACCAAGAACACATAAATGATACAAGAAAAAGATTACGGTTCAGGCACGTTAATTGCTAGTCTTCAAGCGCTCCTATCCATAGCTAAATCCTTAGGGATATTCCACTCCTTAAGGCCTCTCTTAACCGACTCATCCCAAGTCAGTTTAGGTCGACCTCTACCTCTCTTTATATTATTGACCCGCTTTAGAACCCCACTACGCACCGGTGCCTCAGGAGACCTCCGTTGGACATGGCTAAACCATCTCAACCGGTGTTGAATCAATTTTTCCTCAATTGGTGCCACCCCAACTCTATCCCGAAAATCATCATTCCGGACTCTATCCCTCCTTATGTGCCCACAACACCATCGTAACATACGCATCTCTGCTACACTCAATTATTGGATATGTCGCCTTTTTTAAGCCAACATTCAGCATCGTATAACATCGCCGGACGAATCGCTGTCCTATAAAACTTATCTTTTAACTTCTGAGGCACCCTTCTGTCACAGAGGATGCCTGAAGCTTGACGCCATTTCAACGAACTGGCTGAAATTCTATGCCTAACATCTTCATCAATGTCACCATCCTTTTGTAGCATCGATCCTAAATACCAAAAAGTATCCTTCTTGGCCACCACTTGCCCATCGAGGCTAACGTCTCCCTCCTCATTCCTAGTCGCGCTGAAATCGCACCTCATGTACTCGGTCTTGGTCCTACTAAGTCTAAACCCTTTCGACTCCAACGTGTGCCTCCATAGTTCTAACTTCCTATTAACCCCTGTCCTAGTCTCATCCACTAGCACCACGTCATCAGCAAAGAGCATACACCAAGGGATATCACCTTGTATGTCCCTTGTGACCTCATCCATCACCAAAGCAAATAAATAAGGGCTCAATGCCGATCCTTGATGTAGTCCTATTTTAATTGAAAAGTCACTGGTGTCGCCATCACATCCCTGTACATATCCTTGATGGGGGTGATGTAGTTAGTTGGGACTTTGTACTTTTCCAAGGCCCACCACATGACATTTCTCGGTACTTTGTCATATGCCTTCTCGAGGTCAATAAAGACATGTGCAAGTCCTTCTTCTACTCTCTATACCTCTCCATCAACTGTCGTAATAAGAAAATTGCCTCCATGACCTACCAGGCATAAACCCAAATTGGTTTTGGGTCACACTTGTCACTCTTCTTAGGCGATGCTCGATAACCCTCTCCCAGAGCTTCATCGTATGGCTCATCAACTTAATCCCACGGTAATTAGTACAACTTTCAACATCTCCCTTGTTCTTGAGGATCGGTACTAATATACTTCTCCATTCCTCAGGCATCTTGTTTGACCGGAAAATAGGTTAAAAAGCTTAGTTAACCATACTATCTCTCTGGCACCTAGGCATCTCCATATCTCAATGGGGATACCGTCAGGGCCCATCGCTTTACCTCCCTTCATCCTCTTCAAAGCCTCCCCGATCTCTGCCTCCTGAAATCTCCTCACGAAACGTCTGTTGGTATCGTCAAATGAGTCATCCAACTCCAAGGTAGGACCCTCATTCTTCCCATTAAACAACTTGTCAAAGTACTCTCTCCACCTGTCCTTGATCTCCTCATCCCTCACCAAAAGTTGATCTGTCCCATCCTTGATGCATTTGATTTGGTTGATGTCCCTCGTCTTCCTCTCGCGGATCCTAGCCATCCTATAAATGTCCTTCTCCCCTTCCTTCGTGCCTAGTCGCTGATAAATGTCATCATACGCCTGACTTTTGCTACACTCACCGCTCGTTTTGCAGCCCTCTTCGCTATTTTATAGCCCTCAATGTTGGCTGCACTCTTGTCATGATGGAGGCGCTTGAACCACTCCTTCTTCTCCCTAATAGCCCTTTGCACCTCGTCATTCCACTACCAGGTGTCTTTCGCTTCCCGTTTGCCTCCCCTACTCACTCCAAACACATCCGAAGCCACCTTCTGAACACATGTTGCCATCTTTAGCCAGATGTCATCTGCATCTTCTCCTTCTTCCCACGGCCCCTCATCTAGCATCCTCTCCTTAAATGTTTGCGCTGCTTCCCCCTTAAGCTTCCACCATTTTGTTCTCGCAATCTTGGCCCGATTGTCCCGATGGACACGTACCCGAAAGCGAAAATCCGCCACCACAAGCTTGTGTTGAGGGACAACACACTCCCCAGGCAACACCTTACAATCTAAGCAAGCACGTCTATCCCCCTCCTTGCAAGGATAAAGTCGATCTAACTCAGGTGTTGTCCGCTACGAAAGGTCACTAGATGGGATTCCCTCTTTTTAAGGACAATGTTCGCTATCAACAAATCGTAGGCCAACGCGAAGTTCAAAACATCCTCCCCCTCTTGATTTCTACTACCATACCCGAAACCCCATGCACCCGCTCGAAACCTACATTAGTCGCACCCACATGGCCGTTGAGGTCTCCTCCTATGAAGAGTTTCTCGCTGATAGGCACAATACTAACCATGCTATCGAGATCTTTCCAAAACTGCCTCTTGGTGCTCTCGCAAAGACCTACCTGTGGGGCATAGGCACTGATCACATTCAGAGCTAAATCTTCAACTACCAACCGGACTAGGATAATCCGGTCGTCTTGCCTCCGCACCTCAACTACTCCATCCTTAAGGCTCCTATCGATCAAGATGCCTACACCATTCCTACCCGATGTTGTCCCCGTGTACCAAAGTTTGTAGCCAGTATCCTCCACCTCCTTCGCCTTCTGGCCCTTCCATTTAGCTCTTGAACGCATAGAATATTTACACGTCTCCTAATTACTGTATCAACTAGCTCTCTTAACTTACCCGTTAGGGACCCTATATTCCAGCTACCTAGACGAATCCTAGTTGGCTCGGCTAGCTTCCTTACCCTTCGCACCCGTCGAGGGAAGTGCGAAGACCCTTGCTCATTTTTCACTACACCCGGGCGCAGATGTAGCGCGTCACAAAGGTTGCGACGACCCGACCCTTGCTCATTTATCATCGTACCCGGATCACGATACGACGCGCCACTAAGGGGATGACGACCCGGCCCTTGCACATTTGACACTACACCCGGGTTCTGATGTAGCGCGTCGCTAAGAGGGTTACGCCCCAACGAATCTCTTGTGGGTTTCATATCCATGAGAGTGGCTGGTTTTGAAATGTTGGCTAGCCGCACCTAACACACCCTCCTCCTTTATCCAGGCTTGGGACCGGCTATGTTGAAATGACTCAAGAAAGTCTTCCAATCAACATAGGCGAAGTTAATCTAAGTATCTAACCTAATACAAAAACATTAACATAAATAAAATGATTGAGATGGTGAAGATGACTTTAATTTCACTAACCTGTGGAACACCAACCAAATACCTAACAAGAGTCTTATATACTCCTGTTGCCGAACCAAGTTGTGCTAATTGCACCCTCCTACATATTAAATTTCAAAAATAGGGAAAAGAAAAAAAATCAAAACTCAATCAAGGAATACAAATGTATTTCTTTCTTCTTAATGCAATGACACACAGCTCTCCCGTGCAATCGAAGAAAAAAAATAATTTAGTATTGGAAACGAAAAGATACACATAAGCAACCTTTCCATTTGTTGTTTCCATAACAATGCATATCGATCATGAATGCTTCCACCAGCACTAACCAGAGCATCTACCTCTGCTTGCTTATTTCTCTCTGAGCGTTCTCGCTGTTGCCTGATTAGAGTACCCCGAAAATCTTGGGGCATGTATGTCATAACTGTAAAATATTATAAATGATTGAATATCAGTTACTAAGAATGCACATGTACTCAACTGTGGAACTAAAGGATTCTTAATATCAAATTTTCAGTCATTCTTTTTGTAGAATATTCAGGAGGGCTGCATATCATTGCATTATGGGGATAAAAAAAAAACGTTGTTTTCAACTTCAATTGCATCACTGTCCTTGTTTTCAACTTTAATTGCACGTTTGCCCCTATTTTTTAAAGTTTGCATATTTGCCCCTGTTTTTTTAATCCAAAGTTGTTGTTCGCCCCTGTTTTCTAACTCTGTGAGGTGCTGATAAATAATGAATTAAAAAATGTTTGGAGAAAAACAAAGGAATAAGAAAAGACTATACCGCCCCTACCTTATCCAAAAGATGCAATCCTCCTCTTCTCCCTTTCTCTCGTGGTTGTGAGGACTACGGCCGGCTGCGCGTGGTCAGTGCGGCCAGCGGCGAGGCGGGCAGAGTTGCAGACGGCTTTTTTCACTCATCAAATTTCCAACGTCTAGTCCTTCCCATGAGTTCGGAGCTACTATGATTAGTTTCCCTACCACGAGTTTGAAGTAGATACAGTTTTTTTCAACTCCATATTAAATTGGAGTATATTACGTAATTGTAGAATAAACGTTCGGACCATAAATTAGTTATCTATAATGTTATACATCCGTTCCAAATGCACTAGCAAGCTTGCTAGTGTTTGGCTAGTGTGTACATAAAATATCCTATTGATAGGTGATGCTTGCAAAATATTATTTTTTTATATTTACAATAAATATGTCTTGTCATTCGTCCATAATATATCCACAATAAGTCTGTACAAAAAAAGTTCTATTGATTATTGGGTCATTCGTACCAAGGGCATTTATGTCTTTTCATCTTCCACTTAACATCGTTAACTCTCCACTACAGAATAGGGGCAAGTGAAATCTTCAGTTTAAAAAAAACAAGGGCAAATGTGCAAAGCTAAAAAAACAGGGGCAGTTTTGCAATTGGCCTAAAAATTCAAGCATAAGAATCATAAAATGCATTGCAGAAATAACGTGCCACATCAGCAATTTATCAGAAGATATTCAAATCATCTATACTGTAACTCAATTGAGAATCAGCAAAAGAAATATCAAGTGCTAAATAGTATGCAGTATATAAGTATTAAGATTCATCAATGGAAATTTAATTTTTTTTGCTACTAATGAAATGCATCACTGGAAAAGAAAAAACAAAGTAACAAAAAATCAACCTGTATTGAAAACATTGTCAGCATTTTGCAACTGAAATTGTTCTAACTTCTTCAACATATTCTTCAATTTAGGTTCTATATCATCAAGTGTACAAACTATCTCAGCATCTTCTGGGGTGGACTTCTGTTGAAGCTGCTTGCACGTAGATGACAAATGTTGACCTCCAATAAATAAAAGGCAAAACTCATACTCAGATATATATATGCAAAACTAAACTTACTGCCACAGGACGACGGCATGTGTTGATCAAGAACAGAATTTCTTCCATTTGTTCTCGGTTCTTCCACAAATTCTCATCGATTTTGTGGGCAGGTATGCCAGCTGCTTCTTGTTCTAAGAGTTCCTCATCTTTCCAAATGCAAGATGGATGAAACAATTATACCAAAAACATGTTTTCTCAAACAACATGGCACAGTATTTAAATAGTGAAACATACAACTGGTCCCCAAACCTGTCGGATGAACTTTTTTTTTTCCGAAAATGCATGAGCTGTGCTTCATTATATTAAGAAGAAAGAAGGGGTAAAGAACCCTTAATACAACACACACCCACATAGAAGGGGTAAAGAACCCTTAATACAACACGCACCCACATATCTTTATCTCATAAGATACATTCGCGCCGATAAGGAAAAAAAATGACCCTGCACCTACAACAAATCAACTAACAACTTGAGCAGGGGTAAGTCAAGTGAGATAGCCCACGAGCCCCTGCCAAAGTCCACGGCCGACGCTCATCGCTGGCCAACTTCAAGATTTCAGGTATGTTAGGAATTGCTCCATCAAAGATGCAGCTGTTGCGATTATTTCAAATTATCCACGCTCCCAAAACTATTAGGGAGTTCGAACCTTTTTGTGATAAACCAGAAGTTGTTGCACTTGCTTTTGCCCACCAATCATCGAATGTTAGACAGCTGTGGAGCTAGAGAGTGGAGACCGACCTGTCTCAAGATATGGTACCAAAATTGCCTTGAGATTTTGAGAATACACATTCGATTAGGAGATGATCAATGTTTTCATTGGCTTGATCGCAAAGTGGACACTTCTCAGGATGAGGCAGTCCTCGTCATGCAAGACAATCTGAGGTCCAGCAGTGCTTGTGCGCTACAATCCATAGGAAAAAGACGGCATTTTGCTGGAGCCCAATTTTTCCAAATTCTCTCCCATGGTCTGAATAAAATTCTCCCCATGAATAAGCTATCATAAGCGGATTTGGCGGAGTACTATCCACCGGTTGATAATTTCCAAGTGTGAGAGTCCTCCATCTCAGGCTGTAACTCAAAATCATATAGGAGATCCCAAAGCTGAAGGAACTCCACAATGACCCCCAATGTGAGAGCGCATTGGATGTCCGAGACCCAAGTAGGTTGGTCAGAGCCTGCTGCATAGTACGCTTCCTTTTTCTCTGTGGTATCACAGCAAAGAGTCGAGGCACGAGATCTTTAATGCAATGCCCATCTATCAGTCCAGTTAAAGATTTGGTGGAGAAATGGCTTCTTACGATAGCCATTCCATGTCACTTAGGTTGCAGGTCTTTTGGGGGTAATGTGGATGAATAGCAACAAGATGGCCATCAAGAGGAAATTTCCTAAAACTCCTACTTTACTGTAATGATCTTTGTTGGGCTTATCTTTGATGCAGAAGTTGTCGATGCTGCTCAAGGCGAAGCGTCAAGGAACAGTCTCTAAGGTGGCAGACAAAACCAAGACATGGAAATTGAATTTCAACTCTGATATTGTCGAACTATAATTCATAGTTCCATTTAGAATCAGTCTAGATAACAGCTAAGTGTTTGGAGAACAACCATCACTCAACTTTTCAGTCCCATAGATCTAATAAAATGGAGGACCCAGATCAAATCTCCTTCTCTCCATCTTATCTTCTTCTCTTTTTCTTCTTCCTCTGCCCGCAGTCCTGCACAAAGACCCCTACTGATGCGCCGCTCGCCCCTTCAACCACCCACCTCACCACCCGGCTCCGCCGGCTCCACCGCCAAATCCGCCATCCTCCACCATGGCCTGGCCCTAAAATCCATGGGATATACCTCCTCCCTACCGTATTCTTCATCTCTGCCGAACTCCCCCTCCGCCCGCGCCTCCCGCCCAGCTCAACGACACCACGCCAACTACGCCGCCAACAACGACCGCACACCATGTTAACCCGGTGCCACCTTCCCCCGCTAGCCGGCCATAGGCACCACACAGGCAGGGGGGGGTTAAAATTGAGAGGAAGCCTTTTTTTTGCAATTGGAACTTTCATTCATTCATCAAGAAGTATCAAGATTACATTTTTCGCTCACTAGATGATCGATGGAGGTTGGCCCTACTCGCCACTAACCCATCCTGACGTCATCTGAAACCTGCTTTGCTAATACGTGGGAAGCCTTGAATCACTCTAATGTTTAGCTTTAGTCAACCTGGAGTCCCCAGCCTTTGTATTCTATCGAATATTTGTTTTCTTAAAAGCAGATAAACTTCTTTCTTTCAAAAAAAAAAAGAAAAAACTAGAAAGACATCTATGATTACATTAAGAAACGCAATATTTAGCTGTTTTTAGAAATCCGAGCAAACGAATCGAACTAATTGCCAGATCGACACTATGCGAAGCGGATCGCGGTTGAAATTTAGCGAGGGCGGTCTCACCTGGGGCGAGGGCAGCAACGGCAGCGAGGTCGGCGGAGAGGGCGCGAAGCCGGGCGGCGAGGTCCGTGATGGCGTCGGGCAGCGGAGGCAGCGGGTACTTGTCGTAGTAGCGCGCGAGTTAGGTCCGCGTAATGGGCACAAGCCCCTCCGTCGTCGCCATCGCCGGCGCGGCGGGCGGCGGCGCACGGAGGTGGCGTGGGGACAGGGGAAAGAGAGAGAGAGGGATGAGGGGCACGTGAAAAGGACGTGCTGCTGCGGTCGCAGACTTGTAGCAGAGTGGGACGAGAATTGGGTTGTGCCGTCACCGGGCGGTAGAATTGGGCTTGCCGTCACCGGGCGGTAGAATTGGGTTTGGGGACGAAGCAGCAAAAGAAGCGTCAACCTGGCAATGAGCCAAGCATGTGTGTTTGACGAGGCTCCGACTCCTTTCAACCAGCTTCGGCTCTCCTAAGAGTTACCTATTTCGTTATTTACAACTAGCCAGCTATTTAATTATAATAACTAGCAAATATGCTCATGCATTACAACGGAAAAATAGACTATGAAAAACTAAAGGTAGGAAAAATGCGGGGACGAAGCAGCAAAAGAAGCGTCAACCAGCCAATGAGCCAAGCATGTGTGTTTGACGAGGCTCCGACTCCTTTCAACCAGCTTCGGCTCTCCTAAGTGTTACCTATTTCGTTATTTACAAGTAGCCAGCTATTTAATAATAATAACTAGCAAATATGCTCATGCATTACAACGGAAAAATAGACTATGAAAAACTAAAGGTAGGAAAAATGCTGGTACCCAATGTTCGAACCTGAATTACTCGAACCAAACCTACCCGGTCACAATTTCGGATACCAATTGTAAAAGCTCGAAATTAGTTTGGATAATTCGGTAATGTTTTCTAATACCCAAAATATCTAAATTATTTTCTCTTTTGTTTCTAATACGAAGACATAAAGCACTTCGATGTCATATAAATATATTTTGATATGAATTAATGTAGATTTAGGCTAACATGATAATCGATTTGTTGTTATTTGTAATAAAGACACATGATGTGATGTTTACTGCTTTAAAATGATACTTGAATTCTTTCAAAATGGTTTGTTTTGTGAATTTTGAGTATATCATGTAGAATCCGAACCTAAATTTTGGGTACCTGAAATTTCATGTAATTGTTTCTTCTTTTTTGCCAAAATCGGGTACTAATTTTTAACACCCTCATTTCCAATTATCTGATCCAAATATTTTGGGTAACGCAAATGCCTAGCCCTATAGAAAATGATATGATGAATATTGCATCCATAATAACATTTTATATTAGTAGTAATATAATAATGCCCTATAAATTCTGTATCAGTTTTAAAATACTACATTTATAATTTTTTCTCTAATATTTATCTATACTGCCACATCTTACATCTTACGCTAAAATCTTACATTCCTGCCGTTCAAAACAATGGAACCTCTCTCCGCTGGAAAATATTTTTTCACCGACCTCTAGTCATACCCGTCCGCACGTACCCGCCCACCACAACACGGGATTCACGTCCACAAATAGAGGACGTTCGTCTCTTCCATCCAAACCCTACCGGATCCACGCTCACCTAAGAGGGTGTGGGCTTCGACGCCGCCGTACAGAGGTGGGTGGATGCTCTCTGGACGCCAGGATTAGTTGCCGCCGTCGCCGTAGCAAAATTAAGGAAACCTTTCGCAATTGGTGAAACACGCGTGCCAAAAGGTTGATCGAGGGGGACGCCGCTCAAAGCGGCTCTACACGTACGCCACCGGCCGCCGGACAGCTGATCTAAGCGCGAAGCCAAGACGCAAGGAACGGAGCTCATCGGGAGTAGGGGCTAATCACATTCGGCCACATCTACAAGGAGGAGAGAGATCCATATGTCCGGCCAGGAGGTCAACTCCGTGCCCACGCCATTGTCAAAAAAAATAAACTCCGTGCCCACGTCACCAGTGCCAGGAGCAGGAGGGAGCCATCACGAAGACAGGAACGGAGTAGCGTCTGATGATTAAAGATCGCTTCATCTCAACATGTGCGCTGCGGTAACCTTGTTGCCATGCTGAGAGCTAGCTGTCTAGCGGAGGCCATGACATGCATCTACACCGACAATTTGGCTAGAGGTGCTTCAGGCTCAAAGTGTCATTGTTGTTTTCTTCAATCGCTGGTAAACTCTTTAGTTTGTCCAGTAAAAAAATAATTGTTCAACAGCTTCTCTACGTGCTTTGAGCATGCATAACAATGTAGCGTGTTCTTCCTTTGTCCATCTGACTCCCCCTCCTGTTGCATATTCATGTTTTTGCCTCATTGGCTGCCTATATACTACATGACTAATCTCTCCTACAGCAATGGGGGCCGGACGAGAGATGCATCTCGAGGCATGCAAATTTTTATTTGGAAAAATATTTTGAGCTTCGTGATTTTGATTTACCTTGATAATTTCATATCCAATGATAAAATAAATTATAATGCTCGAATCAGTATCTATTAAATAAATGCTAATAAAATTGTAATAATTTTCTTGAATACAAAGGTAAGGTTTCACGGTGGCTTTGGAAGCAATGATAATTTGGAAAGCACGGAATGTGTAAGGCGGGTAGGAGAGACGACCTATAATTTATTAGGCTACATGGAGAAGATCGTGAATTTTGACTGTTTATCATACCATCTGGATATGATAGATTAGGTTGTTAATAAATTTATGGCTTGGTGATTTTTATGAGTATGTATATTGATTACAAGTGAAGTCTAACATTGTTAGTCTTTAGTATTTTATACGTTATATATGTTTTTTTATACACACGAGACGAAGTAAATACCGGAAAAAATTATGCATCCTTTGCTAAGTACTATTGCATTTTTCTAAGATTTATTTTACTTTTTCTTATAAAAGTTTAAGATTATATTTTTTTCTCAATTTTAAATTAAGGAGTTTTAGCTTGCATTGTCCTGATTCAAACTTCTTTAATTTTGATCTACTTTATAAAAAAGCATAGAATAGAAACATGAAACAATATACATCATGAAGTATATTTTCATATGTATTTACTGTTTATGTTTTATTTTAATAAAATTAGTTAAATCTGATGCTTATCATTTTTTCCATAGTCACGTGCGTGTCGCACGTACATGTAAACTAGTTAATTATAAACATATCATAAAATTTTAATTTCACAGTATACATGCATTGTTAGTTACATATTGAGTTGAAGACTCCGTTCCCGGAGCATCGGCGCGCCCACTCGCAGTGGCAGCCGAGCGTGTCAGGAAGCAGAATCTAGTTACCTCTGGTGGCGGTTGATGAGCAGGTCGAAGTGTTAGTCGACGAAGGGGTCTGAAGATAGCATGGTGGCCTAGGCGTGGGTAAGGCACAACACTGGAGCAAATTCCCGTACAAAGCACATAGACGTCCACTCTTGTGTGACAATGAGGGTGCAATTAAGCTTGTCGATAACTCCGTCAACCATTCCCATACAAAGCACATAGACATCCACCATCATTTTCTTAGAAACCACGAAGTTAAAGGAGATATCGTTGTTCAACATGTAAGAATAGAGAAACAGTTAGCCGTTATCTTAACAAAGCCTCTATATGAGTCAAGATTTTGTGCTTTGAGGCGTGAGCTCAATATCATGGATTCTTGTAACGTGGAATGAAATCTTGCATACCTTGATTGGCTTATAGTTGGATAAAATGTTTGAAAAATCTTTTTGTGTAATTTTAAAATCTATTTTCAACATTTCAAGCTTGACCGTAGTTTTTGTACTAATATGCTAAAATCCGGTCATGATTGAAATGGTTCATGTTCCCTATGTGGTTCACCATCTTTAGATTTGCTTTTGGCAGTTTTTGACCTACCGGTAGTACCGATGGTACCACCGATAGTACCGGTCTCCAGTACTACCGATGGACGCCTGGACTACCGATAGTTCAAACTCCTGCATACCTCAGCGTTGACCTGACTAGACCATCGGTACCTCCATTCCTCCGGACCTGTAGTACCGTAAAGACAAATTGACGCAGTATATAAGGGGCTGCTGGGTAAATTTTTTTAACTTTTACTTACCTTTTCCACTTCTACCCCTTTCCCCCTGTCTTCCCCACCTGCCCGACCCGCATGGTGGCGGCGCCGCCGCCCGCCATGCCCCTCCACTGATCTCCCTCTAGCTCTGGCCAAACTCGATTCCCTTTGAGGGGGAGCTTCCTCAAGCCTTGGAGGTCACCTTGGAGTTCTTGGGTGCTAGGAGGTCTTGGCACGCGCGGATTCAGCCTCTTCCCTTCGAGCACCGAGGTACTAGGAGTTCATGCCCGATCTCTCAATGTACTTCGTTCTAGGCCATTTTCTTGCTCATGCTTGGTCTACATTGCGTATACATGCTGCTCAAATGCCTACTTTGCTACTTCCATGGTGGATTTCATCGATTCGTGCGGATCACACCACGCACGGGTACTACCGGTCTTCTGGACCGGCAGTACCGATGGTACCTCACCAGCTCGGTTTGCATGGTGTCTTCGTTTCCACCATCTTGCATGCATTTGTCCGTATGTCTGAGACCTTCCTTGCCCCTGTTTTTGCCCTTGTAGCATGTCGGAACTTCGGCACAATCCCACTTGCAGTGCTCGTCCTCGTCCTCACAGTTTGGGTGATGGGGAGGACGAACGTGTAGCTAGTCAGCGTACTCATCGGCGTGGGACTGACCGTGCTGAGCCTTCCCGTGGTGACCCTGCTGGGTCTTCCCGCGGGGGCCATGCTGCTACGGTGGACAAACCGGCTGATCACGCTCATCGCTGCCATCAGGACATTGTCAATGGGGTTTTCTCAACCAATCCTATGGAGATCGAAGGCCTTGCACTCCAGGCGTAGTTCAATCAGTTTCATGAGAGGATTGGGGATGTCACTACACATCGTGTTCTTTCTCGTCACCAGCACCGTAAGGCCAAGCTTCATACGCCTGAGCATCCTCGTATATTCTTCGATTACACCAAGGATCGTTAGGCTCTAGCGAAGCAGCGCTTAGAAAACCCCTACCAGTTTGTCAGGTATTCTGGGTTGACGAAAGGTTTTGGTCCTTATTTCATCATGGTTATTACTGCTCTATGTGCCTCAAGGACACTGCTACTGGCCCTACTCCTATATTTGTGCACAAGGCCTCGAATCCTACTTCTCTGGACAAAATCAAGCATTCCGATATTCCTGCTTTGAAGGCTAGGCTTGAGGAGTGGTGCCTTTTGCCGCTCATGACTTTCCAGCATGATTGGAACACCGAGATCATTTGTCAGTTCTGTTCAACCCTCTACATTGATCATGCCCACAGGGTGTACATTAGATGACCCAGAATCATCATTATAGGTGTGACTATGTGCAATTTTCATGTTTTCTTGGTTTCAATCATGAGGATCATGAGGCACTTAGTCTTTGGACTCACTATGCTGAGTGTCAACAGAGATGATTTTATTACAGCTGAGATTTACCTTAATGAGCAGCATGCTGATGGGAAGAACACTTACTTGAAGCCCTATTTCTACATATTGAACAACTTGATTTGGGCCACCATTGATCCTAAAGGTGGTGATTCAATTCATATTCAAAGCCATGCTCCAACCATTCTTGTTTGTTTTGGCTTGAACAAGCGCTTCAGTGTGTTAGACTTTTTGTGGAGGAAGATTGCAGATGCGTCTGTTGATCCTCACCGATCACTGTCATATGCTCCTTATCTTATGCATATCATTGAGCAAGTTGTGGGACACACTTTTCACCATGATACCAGTCACCCTTCCTCGGGAGTTCGCAACACTCGCCCACACACTCTGAGGACCGCTGCTTCTACTTCTGCTAGTGCACCACCAGCTGATGCAGGGACTGATGGTGTTGAGAGGAAGGATGTTCCTCCAGTGGACCCTTCAGTTGGAGCTTTTGCTGGCCATGGTGGTGGTCATGGCCGTGGTCGTGGTCGTGGTGGTGGCCCCTATCACTAGTAGAGATATGACCAACCATGATGAAAATTCTTATGATGATTTTGTTATGGTCACCGAAGAGTAGTTTCCATGATGTTTTGGTTGCATTGGTCATTGAACTGCATGATGATTTTGTTTTCTGTGACGTATTTTAAAAAGTTCATGAGAATCACCACGGGAAACATGACGAAATCGTCACAGAGGTGTTTGCGGCACTGTTCATCACTGGATTGTGACGGTTTCATGGATATCCTCGAGTTGTGACCAACACACTTCGTCACTGAAACCCGCGCCGCTCCATTTCGTTATGGGAGCCGGCATCGTTTGCCTGCGGGAGAGCCGGCTTCACTCCTACATCCATCCACCATTACCTCGCATCACTAGTACCACCTCCGTCGTTAGTCATGGGACCCGCCCATCACTCAGCCGGACACTTCTCCATCTGACATTGTGGGACCCGTTGTTACTCATCTGTTCCGAATGGGTGTCGTTCTACCACACTTCACTGATCGACATGTGCGACCTGCCTGCCAGGGGAACCTTGAGGCCACCCCCTTCTATGACTGACCTGTGGGGCCTGTCTGGCACTGTTCTCTATTAGACGGGTAGGATCAGCGTGTCAGTTAGATGGGACCCACCACTGGGGACCCACTTCTGTTCCGCTTTGTCGACTGACATGTGGGTCCCGTCTGGGACCATTCTCCATCTGAAGTGTGGGTTCAGTGTGTTAGTAAAATGGGACCCACCACTGGGGACCCATCTCTGTTCATGTGGGGCCACCCTTCCTTGATGGACCTGTGGGACCTATCTGGCACTCTTCTCCACTCGTTGCGTGGGGCCAGAGCGTCAATCAGATGGGGACCCACACAAGGTGACTCATCTTATTCAGTGGGACGACCCTTTGTGGACTAACATATGGGACCCGTCTCCATCGGTGTGTGGGATCCACGTGTCAGTTAGATGGGACCCACCATGGGAACCATTTCTATTCACATTGGGCCACCCTTCTTCGAACGACCTGTGGGACCTGTGTGGCCGACTTCACCACCCGACACGTGGGACCAGACCATCAGTAATTGGGACCCACAACTGGGGACCCTTCTCCTATTCACATGGGACCACCCTTCTCTGACTGACATGTGGGACCAGCGTTCATTACCCTTCTCCGACCGAAGTTGAATTCCCCAAAAAGATTGGAGTTCTCTAGGACTCGAACCAGGGACCTGGCATCAAGATGTGAAGGTCTTTGCCACCACACTAAGCGGTTCTGTGTGTTCTAGTCTCCTTGGAGCCTTTATATATATGCATTTTCTATTATCTTATATCTTATATCTATATATGTATGGGATTTATGGGATATATCCCCTGAAAGTTGATAAGTATCTGCCCGTTAGACTTGTGGCAGAGTCAGAGGCGACAGTGAAGGATCCTCGGTGTGCTGTGGTGGCTCCGGCATCCATTTGGAGGCAGGCGGTGGGGCTTCCTAGTGGAGCACAGCGGCATTAGAGCAGAGGCGTAAGATCCAATTTGCAGGTCTCCTTTCTCCCCTTTTTACTGTCTGTTTCTTCATTTGTGTTTTACCTCAAGATGGATCTACTACAGGACTTGGGGATTTTCCTTAGATATCTAACCTTTGATGTATACCGCCATATCCCTTAATTTTAGATAGATGCGGGATGAGAAATGGTTCTGGTAGTCCCTGTAGCACATGGCTATTGGATTTGTTAGGAGGCAGCAAATCAGTGCCATTAATCTTTAAGCTGCACGTGTGCTAGTTAGACTTGTTTTAGCTGCCATTCTAGTCTGAGTTGTCTATCTTTGTGCTGCTTCTATAAATTTGGATGACCTCGTAACATGGAAATTGTTAATGGTTGTTAAACATGCAATTTGATATAAGTTGTGCACTTTACTGATGGATCTTTGTTGGATTATTTTCTTCTTCATTTAGTGATATCATTACTTAGGTAGCTAAGGCCTATTGCACACTGACAAAATGGAGCAGGCCCCCAATAGGAGGACGGACTCATTTGCCAGACTCCCAGATGATCTCGTTCTCAAGATCCTCCGCCACATCCCTGGCCTCTCCTTGTTCCGCTGAAAATTGGTCTGTCGATACTGGAAACTCCTCATCAACAAGTCCGACATCAATGACAAGCTGGCCTGCTAGGCTTTGATCGGTTTCTTCTTTGATATTGGGAACAAGAACACCCAGCACTTCACCAGCTTCACCGATGAACTTTCTGCTTCAAATTCTTGCCCACAAATTGTATAGCTATCTCAGATTGCTGCAACGGCCTCGTCCTATGCTGGTGGTCCTTTATTATGGGATCTGGATGCTGGGTCATCTGCAATCCAATTACATGGAATTTTAAGGTACTGCCGGCTAGCCCTCATGCTCGTGGCCTATCTTTGGAGGGTTTTGTTCCATTAGCTAGGCTGGCTCAATTGTGTTTCAATTCGATAGTCTCCTCACACTTCCATGTCATTGAATATGTGGAAGGTGAAGACCGTACAGTTGAAGCTTTGGAGATCTACTCTTCTAAAACTAATACATGGCTCAGTACGAAATGTGGATGACGGGGAGAGGGTATTGATCTATAGATAATATAGCGCGAACTATATTTCTTAATGGTTTTCCACACAATATGGTGTACGTTACGGCTGAGGGACATTTGCGATAATTACTGTGGATATGGAGGGAAACACATGGAACGAAATTGCTATGCCTACTGGTAATGATGAGCTTACCCTGCATCAATATCAGGGTCACTTGTGTGTATGTCTCATTGATGGCCCTCACAATCAATGCAAGTTTTCAATGTGGATCCTTAAAGATTATGGTACTAATAATTGGACATTATGGCATACAGTCGTCCTTAACAACATTTTAGAAGCATTAATATCCGATGTGTTTTGACCCACAAGTTGATTGCACTTCACCTCGAATGGAATTTGGTTTTCTTAGCTAGGTATAAAGGGCGACAAATCATCGCATATGACATGGACAGTAGAAAAAGTTCATGTCATCCCTACCAGACAATTTCATTATCGTATTACACGGGAACAAAATTCTTCCATATGCTTCCTACCAAGCTATTTTCCATATGTTCCCTTGTTATTCGATTCACTACGACCATAAGTTGCAGATCTAGCATAGGAGTCCATCACTTTAAACTTATGTGCCATCATATGAGGAAAGTCGCTTGTAAGAAAGGTGGGGCCATGCTTGTTTATTGTAATGACTTTTGTAATTATTAGTTTCGTTTGTATGAACTTGATGTATCGATGATCATTTGTTCCCTTGCGTTTTATGTCATAGTTGTTGATACTATTATACTCTGTCATACGCGTTCAAGCATAAAGGGTCCCTTAATAAAACTTTCTTGTGTCTAACAGCATTTCCATTAATAAAACTTGCTGTAATAATACCCTTGCACGTGATCTGTGGTTGAACTTTATATTAAATTAAACTCTGTCATGCCACTACTACAGACTGTCCGCCGATGGATCCGTGCCAACATGCCAATGAGGCCTTATGACCTGGAACGAACCAAAAATTTAGAACTTATTATATGACCATAATAATAATACAATCAAAACTGACATACCCATTACGCTTTGTAATATTTTTGTAAGTGTGATGGTTAGACTTGATTTAGCCAAAATTGTATTGGACTAATGGTTACAGCCACAATGACTGCTATTCTAGTTTGAGTTGTCTATGTCTATGTGCTGGTATTCTAAATTTGGATGAGCTCGTAACATGGAAATTGTTATATGCTATTAAAGTTGCATTTTGGTATAAGTTTTTCTGATACAACATTTTGGTATAAGTTGTGGACTTCACTGATGGATCTTTGTTGAATTATTTTCTTCTTCATTCAGTTATCTCATTACTTAGGAAGCTGAGGCCTCTTGCACACTGATGAGATGGAGCAGGCCCCCAATAGGAGGATGGACTCATTTGCCAGCCTCCCAGATGATCTCGTTCTTGAAATTCTCTGTCGTATCCCTGGCCCCACCTTGTTTCACTGCAAATTGGTCTGTCATGACTGGAAACACCTCATCAACAAGTCCGACATCAATGACAAGCTGGCCTTGGCCTGCTAGACTATGATGGGTTCTTCTGTGATGGTCTTTTGCTATGGGATATCGCTGGGTCATCTGCAATCCAATCACATGGAATTATAAGGAACTACCAGATAGCCCTCATTATCGTTCCCTATCTGTGGAGGGTTTTGTTCCATTAGCTTGGGTGGCTCAATTGTGTTTCAATTCGACAGTTGCCTCACACTTCCATGTCATTGATTTTGTGGAAGGTGAAGACAGTACAATTGAAGCTTTGCAGATCTACTCGTCTGAAACTAATACATGGCTCAATACGGAATATTGCGGATGGTGGGAGGGTACTGATATACATCTTGGTGAAATGCAAAGTGTATTTATTAACTGTTTTCTACATAATATGGCATACGTTTGGGATGAGGCAACAAAAGCGATAATTGTTGTGGATATGGAGGGAAACACATGGAAGGAAATTATTCCTTACCCTACATCAATATCAGGGTCACTTTTGTGTATGTCTCATTGATGGTCCTTGCAATCAACGCAAGTTTTCAATGTGGATCCTTGAAGACTATGGTACTAATAATTGGACATTGCAGCATACAGTCGTCTTTAACAACATTTTTAGAAGCATTAATATCCGATGGGTTATGACCCACAAGTTGATTGCAGTTCACCCCGAATGGAATTTGGTTTTCTTAGGTGGGTATAAAGGAAAATGAATCATCGCATATGACATGGCCCGTAGAGAAGTTCATGTCATCCCTACAAGACTCTTTCAGTATCGTAGAAGTTGGATCACATGGGAAGAAAAATGCTTCCCACCAGCCTATCTTCCCTATGTTCCCTTGTTATCCGATTCACTACAGCCATAAGTTGCAGATCTGGCAGAGGAGTCGATCAATTTAAACCTACGTGCCATCATATGAGGAAAGTCGCTTGTGAGAAAGGTGGGGCCATGCTTGTTTATTGTAATGAGTTTTGTAATTATTAGTTTTGTTTGTATGAACATGATGTATCGATGATTGTGTGTTCCCTTGCATTTTATGTCGTAGTTGTCGATACTCTATCATACTCTAGCATACGCATTCAAACATAAAGGGGTCGGACTTTCTTGTGTCCAACAACACTTCCATTAATAAAACTTGCTGTAATAATACCCTTGCATGTGATCTGTGGTCGAACATTATATTAAATTAAACTCTATGGTGCCACTACTACAGACTAATCAAAATCATAACCATCAGCGAGCACTCATCAGACTGATTGCTAGGGCTTTCCAAACAGAAGCATTCACACTTGTCCTTCAAGATCAAATATGGAGCGATCGGACTTTCTTGCTTTCACAATAAAACTGAAGAGCTACATATCACCCGTAAAGCTATAGAGCATGGCGAGACTTGTTGAGATGGACTCCAAGTAGCATACACTTTACAGCAAACTGATAATAAGAACCAACAGGGTACTATAAAGGTCAACAGAAGATCATGTGCATAGGTATTATAACAGCAAGTTAAACTGTTGAACATCATGATTTGTCTCCAGTGAGCATGTCCTGACAAGAAAATATAGCGGATCTTGTGGCGATGACCTTGAGTGGTCACAGTGAAGATGAGTACCAGTCTGGTCTATCGGTGGATTCGTGCCGATGTGCCGATGAGGCCTTGTGACCTGGAACGAACAAAAAATTTTAGAACTTACTATATGACCATAATAATACTACAACCAAAACTGACATGCCCATTACGCTTTGTCCTACGTGATCAATTATGTAGCGGTCGGACATTCTAGCATTCACAGACATGAGCTGCTAGGAGGCAAGACTTGGGACTTGCAAGATCAGGAGACAGGACAGTCCAACCCTTTCTCTTTCATGAATCATGGGGAAGTCCGGCTATACCTCTTTTGTATACCATGATACTGTCTTTATATGGGCCTTGTGATAATTGGGTCATCCATGCTCCTAAGGGACAAGTCATGTGGAACATGTTGACCTATATTTTGGATATATATCCCCTAAAAATTGGAAAATATCTGCCCATTGGACTTGCGCTGGCTGGGCAGTGGAGCTAGAGGCGGTGATGGAGGATCCCCGGTGTGATGTGCTGGCTCCGGTGTCCATTTGGAGGCAGGCAGCAGGGCTTTCCCAGTGGGGCGCGGTGGCATTAGCGTCCGCGTCGCTTGAGTGGCGCTGCAGAGGCAAAGGCGTCAGATCCGATCCGCAGGTCTCCTTTCTTCCCTTTTTACTGTTTGTTTCTTCATTTGGGTTTTGCCTCATCATGGATCAACCATAGGACTTGGGGATTTTGCTTAGAATAAACATCTTTGATGCATACCGTTATATCCCTTAATTTTAAATAGATGCGGGACAGTAATGGTTCTGGTAGTCCCTTTAGCTCATGGCTGTTGGACTGAATTTGTATTGATATTATAAGCATTGTTTCAATACGTGCTATGTTGCGTTGTTTAGTCGTAAGCTGAATTTGTAATGGTATTGTAAGTGTGATGGTTAGACTTGATTTAGCCGAAATTGTATTGGACTAATGGTTACAGCCACAGTAACTGCTATTCTAGTTTGAGTTGTCTATGTCTATGTGCTACTACTCTAAATTTGGATGAGACGTAACATGGAAATTGTTAATGGCTGTTAAAGCTGCATTCTGGTATAAGTTGCGGACTTCACTAATGGAAGTTATCTCATTATTTTCTTCTTCATTTAGTTATCACATTACTTAGGAAGCTGAGGCCTCTTGCACACTAAAGAAATGGAGCAGGCCCCCAAAAGGAGGACGGACTCATTTGCCAGCCTCCCAGATGATCTCATGCTCTAGATCCTCCACCACATCCCTGGCCCCTCCTTGTTGCACTGCAAATTGGTCTGTCAAGACTGGAAACACCTCATCAACAAGTCTGACATCCATGACAAGCTAGCCCGCTAGACTGTGATCGGTTTCTTATTCCATAGGAAGAAGAATCACCAGCACTTCACCAGTTTCATCGATGAACTTCCCTGCTTCAACTTGTTGCCCAAATGTCATTGTGTAGATGCCTCAGATGGCTGCAGTGGCCTCGTCCTATGCCTGTGGTCTTTTGGTATGGGATATTGCTGGGTCATCTGCAATCCAATCACAAGGAATTTTAAGGAACTACCTTATAGCCCTCATTATCGTGGCCTACGTTTGGTGGGTTTTGTTCCATTAGCTGGAGTGGCTCAATTGTGTTTCGATCTGACAGTCTCCTTGCACTTCCATGTCGTTGACAATGTGGATGGTGAAGACAGTACAGTTGAAGCTTTGTAGATCTACTCGTGTGAAACTAATACATGGCTCAGTATGGGATTGGGATGGCGGGATGGTATTGATATATAGCTTGGTGAAATGCAAAGTGTATTTCTTAATGGTTTTCTACACAATATGGAATACTTTAGGGCTGAGGAAACATCTGTGATACTTGCTGTGGATATGGAGGGAAACACATGGAAGGAAATTGCTGCGCCTACTA
Source organism: Bothriochloa decipiens (assembly GCA_023333625.1). NCBI lineage: Eukaryota > Viridiplantae > Streptophyta > Magnoliopsida > Poales > Poaceae > Bothriochloa > Bothriochloa decipiens. Next base: position 25,784,615 of record CM041641.1, on the reverse strand, counting down.
ATAATGATGAGCTTACGCTGCATCAATATCAGGGTCACTTGTGTGTATGTCTCGTTGATGGTCCTCGCAATCAATGCAAGTTTTCAATATGGATCCTTGAAGACTATGGTACTAATAATTAGATATTGTAGTATACAGTCGTCCTTAACAACATTTTTAGAAGCATTAATATCCGATGGGTTATGACCCACAAGTTGATTCCAGTTCACCCTGAATGGAATTTGGTTTTCTTAGCTGGGTATAAAGGAAAATGAATCATCACATATGACATGGATCGCAGAAATGGTCATGTCATCCCTACGAGACTCTTTCAGTATGGTAAATATTGGATTGCACCAAAAGAAGAATGTGACCAACCAGCCTATCTTTCATATGTTCCCTTGTTATTCGATTCATTACAGCCATAAGTTGCCGATCTGGCAGAGGAGTCAATCACTTTAAACCTATGTGCCATCATATCAGGGAAGTCACTTGTAAGAAAGGTGTGCCATGCTTGTTTATTGTAATGATTTTTTAATTAATAGTTTCCTTTGTATGAACTTGATGTATCGATGATCGTGTGTTCCCTTGTGTTTTATGTTGTAGTTGTCGATACTCTATTAGACTCTGTCATACACGTTCAAACATAAAGGGGACAGACTTTCTTGTGTCCAACAGCATTTCCATTAAACAAACTTGCTGTAATAATAACCTTGGACGTTATCTATGGTTGAGCTTTATATTAAATTAAACTCTGTCATGCCACTACTACAGACTGATCAAAATCCTAACCATCAGCGAACACTCGACAAACTGATTATTAGGGCTTTCAAAACAGAAGCATTCACACTTTGTCCTGCAAGATCAAATATGGAGCGGTTGAACTTTCTTGCGTTCGTAGTAAAACTCAAGAGCTATGTATCAGCCGTGAAGCTATAGAGCGAGGCGAGATTTGTTGAGATGGTCTCCTAGCAGCATACGGTTTACAACAAACTGATAATAAGAACCAACAGGTTACTATAAAGGTCAACAGAAGATCACGTGCATAGATATTATTACAGCAAATTAAACTGTTGAACATCACGATTGTCTCTAGTGAGCATGTCCTCACAACAAAATACAGCAAATCTTGCGGCGGTGACCTTGAGTGGTCACAATGAAGATGAGTACCAGTCTGGTCCACCGGTGGATCTGTGTCGACGAGGCCTTGTGACCTGGAACAAACCAACAATTTTAGAACTTATTATATGACCATAATAATAATACAATCAAAACTGACATGTCCATTATGCTTTGTCCTATGTGATCAACTATGCAGCGGTCGAACGTTCTGGCATTCGTAGACATGAACTGCTAGGAGACAAGACTTTGGACTTGCAAGATCAAGAGATGGGATAGTCTGACCCTTTCTCTTTCGTGTATCATGGAAAAGTCCGGCCATACCTCTTTTGTGTAGCAGGGACAGTCCTTATGTGGGCCTTGTGATAATTGGGCCGTCCTCGCTCTTAAGGGACAAGTCGTGTGGAACATGTTGACCTATATATTGGATATATATCCCCTAAAAATGGGAAAATATCTGCCCATTGGACTTGCGCTGGCCGGGCGACGGAGCTAGAGGTGGCGGCGGAGGATCCCCGGTGTGCTGTGCTGGCTCCAATGTCCATTTGGAGGCAGGCGGCGGGGCTTTCCTGGTGGGACGCAGCGGCATTAGCATCTGTGTCGCTTGTCTGATGCGACAGCGGCAGAGGTGTCAGATCCGATCCGTAGGTCTCCTTTCTCCCCTTTTTACTGTTTGTTTCTTCATTTGGGTTTTGCCCCATCATGGATCTACTACAGGACTTAGGGATTTTGATTAGAATGAACACCTTTGATGCATACCTCCATATCCCTTAATTTTAGATAGATGCGGGATGGTAATGGTTCTGGTAGTCCCTGTAGCTCATGGCTGTTGGACTGGATTTGTAATGGTTTTGTAATTGTGATGGTTAGACTTGATTTAGCTGAAATTGTATTAGACTAATGGTTACAGCCATAGTAACTACTATTCTAGTGAGTTGTCTATGTCTATGTGCTGGTACTCTAAATTTGGTTGAGCTCGTAACATGGAAATTGTTATATGTTGTTAAGGTTGCATTTCGGTGTTGTAAGTGTGATGATTAGACTAAACTGATGGATCTTTGTTGCATTATTTTTGACTTTAGTTACCTCATGACTTAGAAACCACGGGGCTATTACGCACTGATAGAATGGAAGAAACCCCCAACAACAGGACAGACACATTGCCCAGCGCCCAAGTACAAGCTGCAAAAGTCACTGCCGATGCCTACCGCTTCCTTGTTCACACGGTCCTCTGCATAATCTTTTGGATTTTTAGTTGAAGTCCTTTTCCACTATCTATAACCTGATGTTTACTGCTTGGATTTTGTAGGAGGCAATGCTTCGCGGACAGCTTGCAGTTGAAATGGGATATTCTATCACACTTGGCAATCAACTGAACAACATGACGGATGCAGCGGCCAACACCCTAAAACTAGAACTCATTCACAAAGCCATCTTCCTCCCTGTTTCAAGGTCCTCTGCATAATCCTCAATTGAAGTCCTCTTCCACTATCTAAAAGCTGATGTTGACTGCTTGGATTTAGCAGGAGACAATGCTTCGGGAACATCTTGTGGCTGAACAGGAATATTCTGCTACGCCTCTCGAACAACTGAGCGGCATGAAAAGGTAGACATTACTGGTTCAACAAGAGTTTGAGGAGCTCAAGAGAAAGCTACTAGAGGAGTCAGTGAGCTCTGTGAGAATGTCATGCGTGCTGACAGAAAGAACCAGGAGCAGCTCAATGAGTTCCGTGAGTATGCCATGTGTATCATGCTTAACTCTCAGTCTTCAACTCCTGGGGGCTTGGCTGAGTGAACATTTGTGGTTTCATGTTTTGGAGTCTCAGTGCTTGTGAACAATTTCCCTAAGAATCCATGTTCATGTGGTTCTCCCAACAAATGGTCATATGATGTTTTCAATGTTTAGCAAAGACAATTGTTATGTTGTACAATTTTATCTTGCTGTCCTTTCCATCAAATAAACATTCTGTTATAATACCCATGCACGTGATCTGTTGTTGAACTTTATATTAGGTGGGTTAAACTCTTACGTCAGCAGTAAAATTTAACAACTAAGACTCATCCGTGACACACTAGATCGAGGCAACAAACATGTAAAAAGGAGCTAGTGACTTTAATAAGAATTGTTGAACTTGCTCTTTGAAATAAGTACTGAAGATACCTATCGCAACAGCAACAGGCGTGTCACTATGGAGGATACAGTCAAACGTGTTCAAATATACAATGGTTGGACTTTCTTATGTGCCCAATAGCATTTCAACACAAATGACTGCTCTATTTCGCATTAGGATACAACGAGACTGGCTCCTCGTTGCTAGATGGGAGCCTGAAGATATTCAATTGATGCAATGCTGTCGGTTTTTCAGCAGACTGATTTGCTACGACATTCATAATAGACAGCCCTGAACAGTTGGTCCGATGAGATTAATAATGGAAACAACGGACTTTATTGTGACCGTAGTAAAATTTAACAGCTATGTCTTACCCTTCACAGTTGGTCGTACACCGCCGACGCGCACACAACGGCCAAACTTGAGGTCAAAAATGTCAAACAAGCTACAATTTGTAACGGGGGGAGTATTTAATAATAATGTAATTGGATTGGATCCCCTAAAAGAGGAAAAATATCTGCCCCTTCGACTCTCGGCGGCGAAGACAGAGGCAGCAGCGGGTGGTCCCCGGTGTGCTATGGTGTCTCAGGCGTCCATTTGGAGTCAGGCGGCGGGGTTTTCCCGATAAGGCATGGTGGCCTTGCCGTCCACTTTGGTTCTGAGCCATGACAGAGGCGTCAGATCCGATCCGCAGGTCTCCTTTCTTCCCTTTTACTGTTTGTTTATTAATTTGGGGATTGCGTACACCTTTGATGCCTACCACCATATCCCTTAATTTTAGATAGATGCGGGACAGATTTGTTAGGAGATAGCAAATGGAAAGAGCTGAGCTACTAATTGTTAGTGTGATGGTTAGACTTGATTTAACAGCTATTCTGGTTATAGTTATCTTTGTCTATGTGCTGCTACTCTAAATTTGGATGAACTCGTAACATGGAAATTGTTAATGGCTGTTAAAGTTGCATTTTGGTATAAGTTGTGGACTACTACACTGATGGATCTTTTTGGATTGTTTTCTACATCAGTGATCTCATTGCATAGGAAGCCGAGGTCTGTTGCACACTGACAAAATGGAGCAGGTCCCCAACAAGAGGACGGACTCAGTTGTAAAAAAATAGGGGCAAAATGGTCTGCCAAAAAAACAAGAGGACCAATTCAGTTGTCAAAAAAAGAGGACAAAATGGTTTGTCAAAAAAAAACAAGAGGACGGACTCATTTTCCGGCCTCCTAGATAATCTCGTTCGTGACATCCTCTAGCACTTCCCTGCCCTGTCCATTTTTCACTACAAAATGGTCTGTCAACACTGGGAAGGCCTCGTCAAAACCTCGGGCATCCATGACAACTGGCCCACCATAATGTGATCTGTTTCTTCTTTGATAGGATCGACGAAAATAAGCGACACTTCATCAGCTTCAACGGTGTACACCATCGCTTCAACTTTTTGCCCTTGTACACATGCCAAGTAGCTGTCTCGGATTGCTGCAACGGCCTCATCCTATGCTAGTGCAGTTTTACCCTAGAATCCTGCTACTGGGTTGTCTGCAATCCAGTGATCTAGAATTATAAGATACTACCGTCTAGCCCTCATGCTCATGGCCTATCTTTGGAGGGTTTTGTTCCAGCAGCTGGTGAGGCTAACTTTTGTTTTGATCTGACAGTCTCCTCGCACTTCCTTGTGATTGATTTTGTGGGAAATGATGACCGCACGTGCGAAAGTGTGCAGATCTACATGGATCAGTAAGGAATGTGAATGGGGCGAGGATATTGACCTGGAACCTAGTCAAACGCGAAGTGTGTTTCTTAACGGTTATCTGCACATTATGGGGTCGCAACTAGAGGCTGATGTCACATCTGTGATACTTGCTGTGGATATGAAGGAGGTCTTATGGAGGGAAATTGCAATGCCTACTGGTAGTCATGATCACACTCTGCATCAAACTCAGAGTCACTTGTGTGTATGTCTTGTTGATGGTCCTCCCAGTGAAATAAAGTTTTCAGTGTGGATACTTAAAGACTATGGTAAGGATAATTGGACATTGCAGCATAGTGTCATCCTTAACAAGGTTTTTGGAAGCATCAATGCTCAAGTGAATTTGACCCCCAAGGTGATTGCGGTTCACCCGGAATGCAATTTTTCTTTCTTAGCTGGGCATGAAAGAAACACAATCATCGCATGGACTGCATAATAAGATATGTAATCCCTCCAACCTCTTTCAGTACAGTCCATGTTTGGTTAATGATGGTGGTATCCTTAACAGAGCACAATATATTCCATATGTTCCTCTGTTCTTGGATTCACTAGAAGAGGAGGATTTGGTGCCATTGTCTCGCTACCCTCTGTGCCTGTGGAAATGGAATCATCCAATGGATCGGTACCATGATGATCTAGGCTACTTGATAGAAGATGCCACCTGATCAGACTCAGACTAGGAGGAGCGTGGCGAGACACACGATGACCGGGGCAGCGACATCGATCGGAAGGTGCAGTTGGGGCTTTAGCAGTAGAAGTGCAATGGCGGGAGCAATTGTGGTGTGTACTTTTGGTCTATTTTGCAATGCCCTCATGTACCCAGGATGGTTAGACTTGATTTAGTAGACTTGTATATGTTTATGTGCCTCTACTCTTATTTCGGATGACCTATTACTAACACGGAATTGTTAATTGTTGTTAAAGTTGCATTTTAGTACAAGTTGTTGACTTCAGTGATGGATCTTTGTTGGATTATTTTCTGCTTAAGTGGTCTCATTGCTTAGGACGCTGAGGCCTATTGCACAATTCATCCAACGAGATCAAATATGCAATGGTCGGACTTTTTTTCCTGCTATAAAATGACCAAGAGACACGTGCTTACACCATGCTCAATAGATTTTAACCCACCTAATATATAGTTCAACAAAAGATCATGTGCGTGGGTATTATTACAGCAAGATGAAACTGTATAGCATCTCATTATGAAATGGAGGCGGCCCCCAACAACAGGACTATCACATTATGATGCGGTGAGACTAGATCCTTGCTACAAGGATGGAGGCAGAAGGTAGATGATTAATGCAATGTTACGGCTTTCAAGCAGAGTGATTGCTAAGAGATTCAAAATAGACAATGCTACACACATCTTCCTATGAGATCAAGTATGCAGTGGTCGGACTTTCTCACTAGATCAAGGCGAGACTTGTTGAGATGGACTCCTCGCTCCATACGGTTTACAACAAACATGTAATAAGAACCAGCAGGGACTAAAAAGTAGACACAGCCAAATATTAAATTGTTCAACATCTCAGTTGTCCCTAGTTAACATTGAGAACACAAATTAAATCATCGATTATCAGGTACTTGAACACATCACACCATTTTTAGAAACAGAGAACAAAATACGCATATGCACCTTTACTACTCTTCTTGCTTTGCCTTCAACATGGGAACATAAGGCATACAGTGAAGTCCATTCAAATCCCACTTTTCATTATCACATCTTGTGAGCCGAGCATAGAGGACTTGGATGTTTCCATAGCGCATGTCATATGCCATCAGTCCTCTGTTCTACTTAAAAAGGAAAACCAAATTCCACTTTGGGTAAACTGCAATCACACTATACTCCTCATTGGAAATAACGATACCTAACCATGAAACAGCCATTCCAAATAGCTGTAGCATGTTCACCCTATGCTTCAATGTCCATATATTAGTACCACAGTCTCCAGGGATCCAGATTGAAAGCTCAGCCAGGTTGACAATATCAACGACACATACACAAAGCCGACCCTGATCTCCGGTCATGGATAATGGATAACCTCTTGCAGGCAAAGGAATTGTCCTCCATGTCTTTCCATCCATATCAAAAGCAACAATTTGGTAGGGCAACGCACGCATGTGCATAAAACTTTTAACAAACACACCTCCGGGAAGATTTAGTACTACGGTACCTGGTGGCCATTCAAATTTTTTACAAATCCATTCACCAGTTGCACTTGAGAAGATGAAGACAATAAAATAAAACACTTGTACCACATGAAACTACGAGGAGACTGTCGGATCGAACGCCAAGCGAGCTGAACTATCACAATGGTTTGTACGTGGTAGTACCTTGTATGTCCCCAACACTGGGTCTACTAAAACATGACGATGCTCACTGGTCCAGATGAAGAGGACGAGGCCATTGTAGCAATCTATGAGGATTAGATCCATGTGCCCTGGCAAGAAGGAAAAGCTACGGTATTCACCAGTGATGGTGGCAAATTGGGGCTGCCTATTGCGTCGCGCATGAAGAATCGGCTGATAAACTGGGGCAGATCCTTACGGTACTCGAATTCCTTGAAAATGATGTTGTCCTAGGAGCTACGAACACACCTACAGCTGGACAAGGTGCGGGCACTAAGACGGCTAAGAATGAGGACCAAGACATCTGTGGGGATGCCCAATTCATTTCTATTGTTGGTGGCCTCCTCCTCCATGCCAACTGCATCTGGTGGAGCTGCGTCGACGATGGAAGCGGTGCCGCTGTCGCTTGAATCAAGAAGGAGGGCCTATGGGGATGTTTCAAGGATATCATTAATAATCAAATGAAATCTTGGTTCATACTGAGGTGAGTGAAGAAGTGAATACAAAACCAAGAAACAAGGATGAGAGAAGTGCAGGTTACCCTTGACTGCGGATCTTGCGGCGGTGACATCAAGCGGTCCTACTGAGCATTAGTACCAACCTGGTCCACCGATGGATTCATGCAAGCATGCTGTTGAGGCGTACCAGCGCGGAGCTATAGCTTGTCGGCGGTGATTGGCGGCTTACACGCCGATGTGTAGGTGCCATGGAGAGAAGGGACGATGATGAGGAATTGATAAGCACTAAGGAGGAGACTCATTGGGTGGGACTAGGATGGTAGGTAGTGGTCTTTTAAGGCAACTTTCACAAAATTAATGTTGTAAGCTCGCGCGAGACTGACAGAGTAGAATGGTATTGTCGCATTCAAATGTTCAGCGGCTGGACTTCCCTACGAGATAAAATATGCGGCAGTCGGACTTTCTAGCGTTCACAGTAAAATGACATTGTCATCACAGTGGGATCCATCAGCTATTCTTTCTTTGGCAACTGCCAGCAGTGATTTGGCCAATAAGCCATGTAATAATGCATTGAGTACCATATCCAGGCTTTAGCCTTCTTGAGTTGCTACACTTTTGTGCCAAAATTGTCAACTGGACAAACATGTTTTGCTTTGTAATAAAGCAGGGGAAACCATCTCTCTAAAAAAAGGAGGAGTTTAGCCATCCCTCTCCTCCTCACGCCTGCTGTAAAAGCCCCCTCATGCCTGCTATAAAAATTCATGGGTCATGGACCACCCCAGCCACGACTACCACTGCCCTTGACCAACGAGCACATTGGGTGGCTTTGCCACGTCATGTGAATGCAACGGGCTGCCAGTCGACATCCCCACTGCAGGTTCATGGTCCCACCCATGCGTGGGAATCCAAAAGCCCATATGAGACGTCGCTCTACTGTGCAGTGATGATTTCATACAGCTAGACCTTTAGTTATCCTCACTATGCAGTCCAATCCAATCAGTCATGAGTCACGAGTAGTCAAAGTGGTTCCACTTGAAATTCTATCATGCAACTTTCCTCATGTTCATCCCACAGCCATTTAACACCGGCTTCCCATTCAATCATCCTCAACCATTAGTTGCTCGAGCTCCAAACTAGTACAAACCAAAGCTACAAACAAGTCCACTAGATCCCCAGTATTCCAGTATTCCACTAGTTGCCATCGCCATGAGCTCCGCCGAAAATCTAGATCCCCAGTATTACACTTCGATGAGTGCATCAAGTCAAGAAAGAAGTGGATGAAGATCACCATCGAGGAGCAATCTCACAGGAGCAGCGGTCAAGCAGCATTCTCTGTGACCCTAAAATCCTCGATCACAGGACCCTCAAAGCCAGCATTCGCTGGCAGCAGGTGTGGATCCGGCAGCAGGATGAATGCGGTACCAACATGACCTTCACCGCAATGCAATGCGCGAACATCCCTGGTACCGAAAGAGGTGTCTATGATGTCCTCCTTGGCTTGATGAAGACGGTCACGCCGCTGCAATGTCTCATGCTCAACAACCGGCTCTGGGAGGACATCCTTCTAAAGTTCACGATGCCTCTACTCATCTCCCTGGAGCGCGAGGCCTGCCAGATGGCTGCATCAGCCATGCAAAGATTGGGCCAGCAGTCGCCCAAAAACTCGAGTTCGTCGCATCATCGGCCATCTTGATGGTCTGCGCGGAGGCGGCGCCACAAGGGTGTCAGTACTGTGTCATGCCACCGATCAAGGTGTCACTGTACCCTGCTGTTGCAATGAATTCCACCGTGAGTGCATCACCAAGTGGTTCGACCGGAGTTCGATCTGCCCGCTGTGCAAACACGATCTGTCTACTCGTCTTGACCCCATTGTGTAGCAACGCCTCTTGCTTTGCACCTCATCGGTGGAGGACGAGGCCGCCCCAGCGGAGGATGAGGCCACCTCATCGGAGGAGGACGAGGAGGAGGGTGGCAAGCAAGATGATGGCAGGGGCAGCAGCGGCGTCGATCAGTAGGTGCCACTTAGTAGTGTAGCAGCTAATCCTTTTTTAGGAAAAACTATAGTAGTGGATGTAGTACTTATTATAAAATGTCCTATGCATTATATTGCACATTTGCTCTTTTTTGGAATGGCCTCATGTGCGCTACTAAATTTGGCCTCCATTAAGATGTTTGAAGTTTTAACACTAAGTTTGACCGTTCTTCATATATTCATGATCTTGCAATGTTCTTTCTAAAAAATACAATTTTGGAATGTGCTTTGATTATGAAGCCTACAAAAATAGTATACGTCTACTTTATCTACATCCTAATATGAACGTGGTTTTGAACAGTACAAATACATTATACAGCTGCTTTATCGATTATCTTTATTTGGACAATGATCGTGCAAGTAGAGATTTTAAATATGAACATAAAAGAAGAAAGGAGCTTTCCCTGCAATTGTTACTCCCGTCTTTATGGGACTAGGAGAAAAATTAGCCGCTCCCTCGCAATGAACTAAGGAGGATACTATCAGACAATTTATAAGGGCTGGACTTTCTTACGTGCGGAAGAGCATTTCAACACCATTTGTATCCTTGGAAAATAATTCGTTGTTAGAAATTATTAGTTAGTTTATGAAAATACTTAGTTTAGAAACTTTGTATAATTTATATGGCTTTACATAAGTAATTTCCAATTCTTCCAAAATACAGGCATCTAATGATTGAATGAACACATGGCAATCAACCATGATTCCTTGATCGTTGCATCCTGTGGGAGAGAAGCTATTTGTCTCCCCTCTTTAAATATGACCATAGCACTGATGACTGCGGTATTCTTTCATCATTTACGAAGCCATCACATCACCTGCTCCAATCCCCACTCACTACCGGCAGCGAAGGCAGCGGGGTCGAGGGACGTGGCATTGGTCGTCGGAGAAGTACTCCACCGACTACGACGATGAAGAGCCCGGCGAGGAGGTGGATCAACCGATGCAAAAGCAACGAGGAGGAGGAGAAGGAGGAGGAAGAAGAGGAAGAGGAAGAGGATGCGGCAGTGGAGGAGGAGGAGGACGAGGAAGGGGAAGAGGAAGAGGAGGAGGAGGAGGAAGAGGAAGCGGCATACATGGAGGAGGAGGAGGTGGAGGAGGCGCCGAAGAACGTAGAGGACAAGGCAGACATGGAGGTGGAGGACTGCAGCGATAGCGACGGCGAGGAGGATGAGGGCAGGGACAGTAGTGGTGATGAGGAGGATGGCAGTGATGACTACGATGAGGAGTTGGACAACATCACGGAGATGGTTCTGTTGGGGTTCCCGCTATTGTCGAGGTACCCTCCGCATGTGTAGAACCATCCAACTGACGAGTCGGATGACTCCACCTAGTCAGACGAGGATATCTCCATTTCGAAAGAGGAGGAGCGTGGCGATAGAGACGACGGCGGGAGCAGTGGAGTCGATCAGTAGGTGTAGTTGGGACTATACCAATAGAGGTACAATGGCGGGTGCATTGTAGTGCACTTTGTGGTATTTTGGTGAGGAGTTTATATCAGCAGCTCACTTCTATCTAATGCTGAAATGATGAGCCATAATTTTTGAATTTTACTCGAAACGCTCGAATGTCCAGCCATTGTCTATATGATTTAGTAGGACATTATATAGCGTCGTAACGTTCGGCCGGTGCGTACTTGATTTCGTAGGATAGTATATATCGTTGTCAGCTTTTAATGTCGCGGCAATGAGTAGGTCTATCCCTCGACTGTTGCTGCTGCTTGGATTGGAGTGAAACAATCTGTAAGAATAGACCTATCACAACCGCATCAGTTAATCAAGTTTGAAGCGTGTCATGGTGGTCAAAAGCTCCTTTTCCTGATTCTTCTTCAGTCTACTACATTCACTTCACTCTCGCCGGGTCTAATATGATAGGGGTTGCCATAGCGCTCTCCACTATCCAACTTTTCAGTTTGGCTCAGCGATGAGAATCTAGTCGGTGGTGCAGGTGTTTCCGGTGAGATCATTGTATGATCCAGAGCCTCGAGCTGGCCACCAACGTCGTCTTAATTAGCCCTGCCGGATGTGTATGGGATCCTGGCCCCTTGATCACTAGTAGTAGTCATCATCGGGTTTCATGCATGGAATGCCCTTGTAAACATGTGAACTCATTTTTGCTTGTAGATTGACTATTGTTACTGCTTGGATTGTACTAGTGAAATACTCCATATTTCTGCAGAAAAGACCTTTATGTACATGTACCGCACTAGGGCACTCAAATATCAAGCATGTTATCATGGCGGTCAAAAGATCCTTTCACGATTCTTCTACTCCTCCTGTCCAGCTTTGCCGCATTCACTTCACTCACGTCAAACGTCTACGCAGTGTAAATTTGACCGGCTGGACGTGTAACTCTTGTGCAGAGCTTGTACAGTACAAGTTTGGCATGATCAGCTGTGCTACGAACAGTAGCAGCACCGTCTATGCCATTATCCTTGAAGTAGTAAGGTATAGATGGATTTCTTAAGCGGCAGCTTCAACCATAGCTAAGGGAGTGCAGACGATCAGAACTTGTGAAACCATAGCCATGTAGCCATAGCCATGAAACCATAGCCATGAAACCACAGCTTCAACCTTTTGCTTGCATTTGTAGGAAGCTACGGAGACACTGTGAGCAGAACCAATTGCCAATGGGCACCAACCAATAACAAGTGCTGATATTGTTTCCAAGGTCCTCTCCCTAATCACTAGGTTTTTCCATTGAATTCCTCTTCCACTGTCTATAAAATTGTAACCTAATGTTTATTGCTCGAATTCACCAGGAAGCTACGGAGACTATACGAGCAAAAGCTATTGCTGATGAGCACCAACCAATGACAATTGCCAAAGTTGTTTCCTTGGTCCACCGCCTCTCCAAGTTCAAGGCCCCCTCCAGGGTATGCAGCAATGACCCTTTTTGTAAGAAAGTTGGAGATCGGACAAGATCCACTCCAACTCCAACGGAGACATCGGAGCAGAGTCTACTTCGGGAACAATTATCGCTGAACATGAATATTCTGCTTTCATCGCCAAACAACTGGATGAAGTAAAGAGGACCACAAAAGAGACTCATATGGAATTTGAGGAGTTCAATAGAGCACGACGGGAGTATCTCGATAAGCTTCATGAGGTTATCTTGTTTGTCGCCTAGTCTGGTAACCCTTAGTCTTCAACTCCTGTGGCCTCGGTTGAGTGAACATTTGTGTCTTGATGTGGATTTGTGCTGGTTTGATATGGAAAAACTGTCAGTGGCCTGTTACTGACATTTGAACTAAAAACTGTTGTAAATTGATAGTCATGTTGAATAATTATGTTGTTAGCCGTTAATATCTATGGTGAATATGCCATTGTATTGAATTACTTTTGTGACAAAATGTTATTTGAGCGCGTGGATGAAACCTGACAGGTAAAGTGGGAAAATATATTTGTGACACATTGATGAACCAGCATTTGAAATGTGGATGACTGCCATCATGACGCGTCATTTAATAAGAAATGAACACGTGGAAAAAAATGCTACATGGTTCAATGAACGTCAGACGCGTGCGCCAATAAAGCTCTGAAAGGTGGCACAAGTTTGGCACGACACGTGGTCTGGTTAGAATATAAAATGTGGTCCAATTAGAACATGACACATTTTGCAATAACAAACCAACATGTGGTCCAATAGTAATGTGACACGTGCCCACTGAAGAAACTGACACGTGCTCCTATACAAACATGACATGTGGTCCTGTCAGAATGAGGCACGAGATCCAGTTAAAACACGCCACATGGTCCAATAGGAGAAATACACATGGCAGAACCTAAGGGCACCATGTCGTTCTAGCGATATCACCTGACTATAGCTAGGTCAGCTATATATTGCCATGTCAGTTGACGGTGGCCATGCCAACATAACGGCCGTCTTGCGCCATCTTGTACGCGTACAGAAAGACCTCTATGACGCTCATGGTTTGGTCATCAAAGGGGTATCTTTGCTGAAGATAATTTAAGATCATCATAACCACATAAGAGTGATGCGAGTTCTCGACGGTGGCATTTTGGTCACAGATTCGTCACAGAACTAAAATAGTGACAAATTTCGCACCTACCATGACAAAAATAGTTCATCATGGTAGGTCATATCTCTACTAATGTATCTTTGCTAAAGAAGTTTATCTCATACATGTGCTATACTCAGGAGAAGCAAGATGGGATGCTTCATCGCATTGAGGACAAAGTTGGACTTCCACCATCCTCTCCTCTTCGTTCTTTTTAGTACACTTTTGAGGATGATGATGAGCAGTTTGAGCAGCAGGACTTTCAGCAGCCGCCTCCTAAGCAGCAGGGCTTTCAGCAGCAGCAGGATTTCCCTCAGCCAACTTTTGATGCTTCTCTTGCTGCACAGCTTCCTTCTGGCTATACTCTTGAGGACACCGATGCTTTTGGGTCTCTTTTCTGTGGGGCTGATTATATTACTCGCACCTCTACCAGTGGTCCTCCACCGTTCATGTCGTCTTCTTCTGTAGATCAGCATGGCAAGGTCAAGGGAGTGGTTGACTATGGCAATGACTCCGACTAGTTCTTGTTACCCTTTGCTCTTTATCGCTGCCTACCCATTTTGGCATTTGATGCCAAAGGGGGAGTGTTAGGCTTATCATGATGTAATAGGCTAGATATTTATCGGTTTGTAATAAATCTATCTACATGGTGAACTACGTGTTGTGAACTTTGAACTATGTTTGTGATGAATGCTTATAGGCTAAACACTTATGCTTATTCGATATATCATGTTGTGTTGGCCCATATTTGATTTCCTATTGATGATTGTTGTTTTAGAATGGTTATGATGATTTTAATTCCTTTACTTATTGCATAACCATTCATATTCTTTTTTGCTTATTTTTTTGTGATATATCTTGTCATAAGCATCATAATTATTCTTGTTACACACTTTTAGGCACCCCATGGATTGCAAAATTTAGGGGGAGCTTACTTTTAATGTATGCAATCTTGATTATGATCAAGATTTGAAATTCTAAATCCTATGCATACATTAAGAGGAAGCTCCCTTAAATATTGGGATTCAAAAGCTTAAATTCTTTTAATTTTTATAAGCCTAAATTGGTTGTCATCAATTACCAAAAAGGGAGAGTTTATAAGTGCATTCGCCCCTGATGTGGCTTTTGGATAATTAATGACAATCAAATTAGGGACTAACAAGTTTGTCTAAAGTGAATACGCAGGTGTTAGTCTATTGAAAGATTTGAATGATAACATTTGGTGATACAAGCACCCTAAATTTTATTCGGATGGACGACGTTTCTACTCAAGAGAGCCCATAGATTTTATCTTTGCTTGAGTTATAGGAAATGTCATACTATTAAGAGGGATACAAATTAGGTTGGTAATTTGAGGCCTAAAAGTGCTCATGTCAATCTTGAGAGCGTTTGGAGAGATACTGTTGCACTCACTGCAGTTAGAAAAAGGCCATTTCTTCACCCAACCTGGCCTACTGGTTGTACCAGTTATAATTGAATTATAGACCAGTAGTACCAGCCCATTATTTTGTGTCAAGTCGAAAGCTCGAGGTTGCTATTGATGTACTACCAGTAGTACTGATCGTAGGACCGGTAGTACCGGTCGTCATCGGTAGTACTAGCTAAAAATGAATTATAGACTAGAGCTACCGGTGGAACGCTCGAGGTTGCAGTTGTTGAACACCCAGAAGTATAGCGAAAGTAGACCGGTAGTACCAGTTAGGACCGGAAGTACCAAATTTAATTGAATTATAGTCTGAAAGTTGCAACCAATATTTTTAGACACTGTCGTACATGCATAGTTGCTCTTCTCTGTACTACCGGTAGTACCGGTCCATGAACCGGTAGTACAGGTCTGACAGCCTCCGCACATTCTGACACACTACAACGGTCATATTTGGTGAAGTACCGATAGTTCCGATGGTTTCCATCATTAGTACCAGTAGTTGTTCTGGACAGGCACTATAAGGTGACCTTACCTCACTACTTTCTCTCTCTCTTGCCCATTCCATTCATTCACGCGACTCTCACCCAAGACAGGCTCTCTCCCAAGCACCAGCTCGCCTGCTCTCTCTCCCCCTTGCTCCCAAACTTCATCCCCTCAAGGATTTGGGCTAGGGACATGAGATTAGAGAGTGGGAACTTCGATCTACGACTTGAGCACTTGGATTCTTATCTTGCCTACTTGATTTGTGTTTGTTACTCTTGGGTTCTTTAAACCCTAGCCGGCTAGGTGTTCTTCGTGGCTACCCATGTTGATTCACTTGTGAGGGCACCCCGAAGTGTTTGTATTACCCCTGATTCTTAGTGGATATCTGAAGCTTTTTCTTGAGGGAGGAGACCTTCGTGTACCAAGTCCAACCCAAATATCTCCTACACCTACAATAGATCATGTCATCTGTGGGCTGATTGCACATACTAAAGCAAAGGAACTCCAACAAAAGGTGCACATGCTACTTTGTGAAATCCATTATAATATTTATGAGAATTATATACTACCTAAATTGTGTACATTGCTATTATTCAGGTGCACCAAGGAGAATGACAAGAAGACACAAAGAATGGACTACAAAGAAGAATCACGTTCGAGCCAGCCCAGACTGACAGAACCGTCAAGAAGAATTAGTCATATCTTCTGATTCACAAATGCTATGAAGGCTTATGAGGACTTGTTGGAAATCTTATCGAGTCTTGCTTCCAATGTTTCAAGTGCCGACCAGTTTGGATCTTCCATGTTTCCTGCCGACCAGATTTAGTGACAACTAGTCAGATAGTCAACACCCTGCATGAAGGTCAAGTTTTCATAATAAACTATACCATTCTACAATATTTCATAGAGCATGCTACATAGGTGTGAAAGTTCACGAAGTTAAGTTTCCAACGCAACAAACCGCATGTCATGTGGAGATTCCAAGGTAGAGTTATTGCCAAAACATTGAATACTGCACAAAAGTCAAACAGCTACACAGAAACTCTCCAGGAAGGCATCCCGAGGAGGCCTATTCACATAGTCTGTATTATCTATTCTATTTCATCTTTCCACATATCTAGTAGGGCTATTGCTAGTATAAATACCCTCTAAACTCATTGTAATCTCATACTTTGAGAATCGAATACAAAACCCCTTTTGTTCAGCTGAGTGCTAACAAATAATGAGAGAGATCTCTACCCCTTTGTTCTTGTGATTTCCTTCACGGGATTGCATCAACTGCGGCTTCATCCACTCCCAATTGGTGCTCCAACTCCCTTCAAGGTTCACCTTGATTGATTGTAGGTTGTGTTGGTTGGTTCCTTGAGAGTGTGGTTGGGCGAATCCTCGTTTCAGGTTGTTGGTTAAAGACGGTGGTTGGCTTCGAGTTTTATTCGTCAGGTTGCACTACTGCATGCAGAAAGTTATCTAAAGATTGATCCTAGACCGAAAGATCGGGACATCGTATCGTATCATCTAGTATCAGCTCCTAGTTGCCATGGTAGGATTCTTTACCCTTAGCTACATATATTTTTGATTCGTCCTATCCACTAAAAAGCCAGCAAAATATATTGCTTTAGCCCATTGTTTCGATCTGTTATTTTAGTGAGTTTGGTTAAGTCGTAGTCCATTAGAGTCTTTGTTTTAGTTGCTCATCATTATCCTTCGCGTGTTCTTTGTGCCTCTTTTATAATCTGAAAATCCCCACAAAAAATATATATATCTATAGCCATTATCATCCTTTGCGATATCTTTGAACCTATCAAGTTATAGCCTCTAGTTGTGTCCTTAATCAGTCATAAAGAGTTCAAGTGTTATATCTAATCATTTTGTCTAGTTAAAAAAAAGAAATGAATCAAAAAAGTGCAAAAAAAGAGCGAGAAAAAAGTTCAGAAAGAAAGTTGCAAGATCAATTTGCTTGAAGTGCATCTTTGCTGAAAGTTTTTCATATCAAGTTGTACAACCAGTTTGCTGCTCGCATTTGGTGCAAAATCTTGGTTGGGTCTGATTGCAACACTTGCATCCCAATCTTACTCCTTGTTTGCATCAATTCTAAAATTTTCTTTGTGTGTGTGATCCATTTATATCATTCCAATCTTTGTGGTCAGCACTAGGCAGGGAACTTCTAGCTTGGGTTGTTAGTTAACTTTACAATAGCTAGAATTTAGATTGCATCCCTTGTTTATTACTCCCCACCAAGCTCCACATACAAGCCATCATAATCGGTATTCTCTGGTCTTGTATTCTCCCAACCATCACCCACGGATACCGCCACACATTATTTTTTCTGTAACCTGCAGGGAACTCATAAGAGCTTCGGTTATTGGTAAGAGGGATGAGATGGTTATGAGTGTTCCACATATTATCATATCCCACATTTATGTTTGCTATTTCGCATAGGCATTAACCATGACAGGCCAGAGATATACCCATCTTCCATTCTATGGAAGTAATGATCCGGAGGAATTTCTTGATTGGCAAGAGCACATGGTGATTAAACTTGAAGTCCAAGGTTTTTCAGAAGCCAAAAAGATATCACGAGCTGTCCTTGAATTTGAAGATTATTCTTGGTTGGTGGAAACAATATCCACAAAAGCGTCTCATCAAGAATTGGGAAGATTTGAAGAAGGCCATGAGAAAGGAATTTATTTCAAGAAAGTATAGGCAAATTTTGCTTTGTCGTTTGGAGAGTGTGAGGCAAGGTATTAAATCTGTCTAGGCATATTATGATAAGCTACATTCTTCCTTGCATAGAGCAAATGTTGTTGATGACATGAATGCAATGATATACTTTGAGAAAGGACTTAATGCTAACATTGCTGCTGCACTTGAGGGAAAACATTTTAGAAGTATGCAAGATCTTCTAAATTGTGCAATCAGTGAGGAGAAGAGAATCATGAAGGTGCAGCAAGGCAAGAGTTCACGTTGCACTAGTTTGTGCCAAGAAACAGGTGCTAAGTTGCAGCCTAGTGTGTCCTCTAGTGCTCGAGAGAAGCAATCATCAACTCCATGCAAGAAGAGAGGACATGCTGTCCCAAAAGTTTCTTTAGTTGATTCTAGTGCTAAGAGAAGACAACATCAACAATGCAACTCCAAGAAGAATGTTGTTGAGCAGCAAGAAGAGAGATTTATGCCTCAAGCTGATAAGGGAGATGATGAGGTGTGTCATGATGCTATGGGTTATAATGTTGCCACAACTCTAAAAAGAGTTGCTATCCCAAAGCGTTAGTTACAATTTGAAATTATGACAGAAGAAGTTAAAAATAATCTCATCACTTGTTCTCTCAGTTCTGAGCAAGATAAATAAGAGAAATATGTTGTACATAGCACACAAGTTGAGCTAGAAGAAGCCATTATGCAAGTTCTGGAAAGCCATCAACCGAGCTATAAAATTAGAGAACATCTTTTAATGTTGAAAGCTGATTCTTTGAATGAAGATGTTGCGGTACCACAACATTCAAATCTGAATTTAGATGACAAGAATGAGGTCATTGCTGATGCCTCTCCCTGTGAAAGTGTCCACTTTTTTC
This sequence comes from Bothriochloa decipiens, assembly GCA_023333625.1. NCBI lineage: Eukaryota > Viridiplantae > Streptophyta > Magnoliopsida > Poales > Poaceae > Bothriochloa > Bothriochloa decipiens. The sequence goes on along the minus strand of CM041641.1, from coordinate 25,765,317 downwards.
AGGAAAAAGAACCATTGCATTACACAAAAACAAGTGTTGAAGATGCTACAAGTTTTGTGCCATGTACAACTGCCCACAGTGGTGAAGTTGCAAGTTCTAAATTTGTCCAGAATTCTTCTATGCAACATGGTGAATAGTCTGTACCAAAACATGATCAAGAGATTGATGACTTTTTAGATTTTGAAGGTTCATCTAATCTGAATTTAAAGGCTGACCATAGTGTCAATTTGAAAGCTGAATGTGAGGAGAAAGATGTTTCTATTGTGCCATATAGTGGAACTGACAAATCTGTCCAAGATGAGCTTCATCATGCTTCAACAAATCTGCAATTAGAAGCTAATGTTGTTCCAAGCATGAACAAAGTGCCAAGATGTCGTGTGCCATCAGCTGCAACGTCTGAAGAGTTGTTGGACAGTTGTGCTGAAATTGTGAGCTCCGACATGCCACTTAATGTTCAGATTGAAAGCAAGACTGATGAAGATGATTCCACCTCAATGAATGCAAGATCAATGCCATTTGGGAAGGATAAACATGATGGTGTTGCTGCAACCATTGTTGCCCCTATGGCACTGGATGACACTATGAATAATGGCACATATTCAAATGTTGCTCCCCAAAAAGTTGAAGTGATTGTGCGTTACAACCTATGTGAGGATGAGAGCCACATAGCCAAATTGAGTTAGAGTGTAAACACAAGTGAGTTGTGTGATTCCACTAAATGTGAGAATGAGATCCATATTACCAAATTGAGTGAGAGAGCAAACAAAAGTGAGAAGAGTGATTCCACCAAAAGCGAGGTTGAGAGCGTCAACAAAAAGAGTGTGATAGATACACCACATAAAAACAGAGAGCTCCATTGCTAGACAAGTGAGGGTGATTTTATCACTAACCCACTAATGTCTACTCTTAGTGTTGTCTCTCAAAATGTGCAGGTGTGCCAGGGCAAGGAGGAAGGGATTACTTCTCATAACACCACCATACTAGATGAAAGAAGTGAAAACATAATCAATGTTGATGACCAATTCATTGCTGCTCCAAGTTTGTATCATGACGATGATAGAGGTAAAAATTCAGAGGTACAACCCATCGTGCATGCACCATTACCAAATCTATCAAAATGTGTAGGTGTGCCAGGGCAAGGAGGAAGGGATTACTTCTCATAACACCACCATACTAGATGAAAGAATTGAAAACATAGTCAGTGTTGATGACCAATTCATTGCTGCTCCAAGTTTGTATCATGACGATGATAGAGGTAAAAATTCAGAGGTACAACCCATCGTGCATGCACCATTACCAAATCTGAAAGGTAACAAAAATGGTTTAGATACAAATTTGCAAAACAAATTGATGAGCAAATGTGATGACCCACTTGTTTCAATTGGAATTGATTGTATCCAACATCTTTATGCCAAATTGATTGATCCACATGTTCATACAAGTACTGAACTCTTTCAAGTTGATAACCATTGTTCAATCATGAGAGATCATTGCTATTCTTTGACTGATAGATATGCTAATCCACATGCTAAAAATATTGACCATGTGAAGTTGATTACTCATGCTGAATTTCTCACAAACATATCCCCTGCATAATGTATGTTCTATGTCAAACTTGATTCTTTTAGTAGTGCTTACAGCTACAAGTTTACCTATAACTTCATTGGACATCATGCTATAAATAAATTTTATGCTTGTGCTCTTTGCATAATATGTGACAAGCCTTCTGAACTGAAGTTGAACAAAATGAGTCATACATCTTACTTTTCTTTATCTGAGATGAATAAATTATTTAGTGCTTGCTGTTCGGAACAACCAATGTTATTCCCTTGTCCATATTTTTCATTCAAAGAAAGAAATCTTGTGCAAACATGTTCTATTTGTTCACCAAAAGCTTTTCCATCCGCATCTAGAACCATGGAGTTTGAAAGGCATGTCTCTAAACATTTGGATACATTACACCATATGAATCTTGATAATGTCATGAATGCTTCAGTTTCATCTTTTGAAATATTTGTTTTTGCAAAGACAAAACATGAAAACATGAATCAAATGTGTGGTTTGAAATAAATTTTTGTGCTTCCATCTTCAAAGCTGATTTCAAGTCCACAAAATCTGAAGAACCTTTTCTCTCATCTGAAAATAAATAATATACATATGAATTGTAAAGAAGGCAATAAACAATCCTCATTAAGTGATCATAGCAATTGGCATATGCATCCACTCTCTATATTCTTTGTATTGTTTCCAATAGAACAAAAGCTAAGGACAACATTCCTGGAAGAGAGGAAGGATGTTAAGAAGATGCCAAGGACATCAGCATTCACTCAAAATTCTAAGCATCAATGCAAGGTGAAAGATAAACTTGATTCAAAATTCTTATGGTTTCCACCTACAAAACTGCTACTTGGTTTATATGATTACAGGTTCAAACACCTTGCTATCATGGAAGAACAAAATGGGAACAGAAAAGCATCTCTTCCTGTTGGGCTAGCACAATTATTAGGCACACACGGATTAGATTCGATGACAAATCTTTTTCAAGGGGGGAGGATAATATGACCACGCCAGCACCATATCAAGATGTACCAAGTCCAACCTGAATATCTCCTACACCTACAACAGATCATGTCATCTGTGGGCTGATAGCACAACTAAAGCAAAGGAACTCCAACAAAAGGTGCACACACTACTTTGTGAAATCCATTACAATATTTATGAGAATTATATACTACCTAAATTGTGTAAATTGCTATTGTTCAGGTGCACCAAGAAGAATGACAAGAAGACACAAAGAATGGACTATAAAGAAGAATCACGTTCGAGCCAGCCCAGACCGGCAGAACCATCAAGAAGAATCAGTCATATCTTCTGATTCACAAATGCTATGACGGCTCATGAGGACTTGTTGGAAATCTTATCGAGTCTCGCTTCTGATGTTTCAAGTGCTGACCAGTTTGGATCTTCCATGTTGCTTGCCGACCAAATTTAGTGCAGACTAGTCAGATAGTCAACAGCCTGCATGAAGGTCAAGTTTTCATAATAAACTGTACCATTCTACAATATTTCGTAGAGCATGCTGCACATGGTGCGAAATTTCATCAAGTTAAGTTTCCAATGCGACAAACCATATGTCATTTGGAAATTCCAAGGTGGAGTTATTGCCAAAACATTGCATACTGCACAGAAGTCAAACAGCCACGCGAAAACTCTCTAGGAAGGCATCTCGAGAGGCCCGTTCACATAGTCCGTGTTATCTATTTTATTTCGTGTTTCCACCTATATAGCAGGGCTGTTGCTAGTATAAATACCCCCTAAACTCATTCTAATCTCAGACTTTGAGAATCAAATACAGAACCCCTTTTGTTCAGCTCAGTGCTAACAAATACTGAGAGAGATCTCTATCATTTTGCTCTTGTGATTTCCTTCGCAGGATTGGATCAGCGGCGGCTTCATCCACTCCCAATTGGTGCTCCTACTCCCTTCAAGGTTCGCCTTGATTGATTGTAGGTCGTGTTGGTTGGTTCCTTAAGAGTGTGGTTGGGCGAATCCTCGATTCAGGTTGACGGTTAAAGATGGTGGTTGGCTTCGAGTTTTATTCGTCAGGTTACACTAGTTATCGCTGCTTGCAGCAAGTTATCTGAAGATTGATCCTATGCCGTGAAGATCGGGACATTGTATCATATCAGGACGTAGGAACTTCTTTGTGGAGATTACCGAACCTCGGTAAAAATCGTATGTCTTGCTATGGTGGTAGCATCAACTACCCTTGTTCTTGTGTTCTTCGTGTTCTTCATCCATATCCCTAAGTTCTTAGGTTAGAGGACTCGATATATAATTTGGTGCGGTGAAAAGCTCCAAGAAGCTCAACATCTTCATGAGCAACATCAACAAAGGGGTGGTAACTATTGGGTCTGAAATAACATCTCAATTTACTCTGATTTCCATTTCAATTTTGTAGTTTCGTAGGGTACCGGTAGTTCTGGAAGTTTGCATCGGTAGTACTGATTTTCAACTACCGGTAGTACCGGTCCAACTACCGGTTGGTATTTAACTTTCGTATTTGAGCTTTAAGTTTCAGGTTATCAAAAACCGCCTATTCACCCCCTCTAGGCCGATTAGATCCTTTCAGGTTGCAGGAGAGGGGCGTGTAGAGCTGGCCTTTTGACACCCTGGCAGGAGGGAATGGCCATCGGGAGGTCACCGCATCGAGCCGTGTCTAGTACTCTAGTAGGATTGGCGCTGGGTGGTCGTCGTGTCGAGGGCAGCAGTCGTGATTGGGAACCACTCGGGGCCTTGCCGGTAGTCTTCAGGAGCCACGTTGAGGAGCCACGACATGCCAGGAGGGAAGCAGCCGCACTGGGCAGGCCACGACGTGTCGGGGTAGGCTGCCACGCTGGGCAAGAAGCCGCGCCGCATAGGAAGCTATGCAGATCGCGTGCGCCACTTGGCAGTTCGCAGAGGAGGTCCATCGCCGGCGAAGGAGGTTCGTCTCCATTGATGAGGGCCGGATCCCATGGTCATAGGTCCAATGGCGCGATGCAGGTGTGCGATGGTGGGGCGCGAAGGAGAGAGAAAAAAGAGCTGCCAAGAATTGTTGGCCCAACATAAATAGGGAGAGGAGGGAAGGATTTAGGTAGCCAACAAATTTATTGGGCCAGGTATGTAGCCTGTTGGAGGATATTTATAAATATAGCAAGTTGGTATTGGGTTTACTCCCTTCGTCCCAAAAATAAGTATCGTTCTTTCTTCTCGAGAAATAACTACCGACAATTATCTATCTATCTATATCTATGTATTCTATTCTATTCTTTAAAAGAGCGAAGAAATTGATAAATAAGTGTTACCTGAAAATTTATACCCACCCTATATTATAACTGTTAGATATAACTTAAGATCTTTATCTAAGAGATATTATATCTTCTACTTTCTAACAAATGGGTCGTCCCCTAAGATGTAAAATTTGTTTGTGTTTTTGCCATACATATTGTCTCCTCCGATATTTCTTTTCTAGCCGTGACTTTCTTTACCCTCCAACACAGACCCGCAAATCCATAGACGCGGCACGCGTATGTGACCCTTTCCTTTCTTTGTTCCCGTGCTATCGTGAAATCGGTTTTTATTTTATTTTTCCCGTGCCACCGTCGTCCCAAGTATCGACCCTGCCGTCTTCCTAGCCGCAGACGATCGATCTATACATAAATCGGCTTCTCTCGCTCATCTTCTTCATCAGGTTGGATTGTTGAACGGTTGATGGCTACAACGACCCCTGCTGGCGTTCATCGACCAGGACGTGGAGCAAGGCCGGGTACATCAACCCCAGCGCTCGCTGTATCATCGTCCAGGCTCCCACGGCGCAACACCTCATGGACAAGCTTGAGGTATGTAGTACAGCACTACAGCGCCATAGCTGACACGCTAATTAATAAATATCAGGCTGAATCCCGGCGATGACGCCTCCCCCGCGGCACTCGATGGTGACGAGGCGATGGTGCGGACGACCGCTAGCTGGCGTTGTTGACTTGTTGATGCTGCAAAAGCCTACGTACTGCGTCCAGCGAGGCAGGGGCGGCGGAGCGTTGGCGTGATGCATTCGGAGACGTCGGCGAGCGACCCGGCCGCCGTATGCGCTACGGCCACCTGGCCACCTCAGGTCACCGCGTCGTCCCATGTGGAACGTGCATGCTGATGTCTACATGGAAGATTTCTGCTTTGATTCATCTACCTTCGTGAATATAGCCTACCTGCTTTGATTTTGCAGGAATCTAGGGAGCAGCAGGGTTCTACTCATGTGTTCTATGTGCTCGCATGGTCCTTCCTTGATGCGCAGGTGATCATCAAAACTCCACAATTTCATGTCTGTATGAACTGTTATGATATTGTGCTTTACTTTGGTTATTCAACCAGAGTGGGTTCACTTCTCGTTGTTCGTGATTGGGCATTTGGGCTATGGCGAGATGATGATGACATTATAATATTGATTGCATCTGTGGAATTGGTTGGCTCAACGATATAATATTTTTGCGTGGGAAGAGGTCGGGATTGAAGCAATACAAATCTTCGGTTTTTCAGTACAATCGTGATGTGTACACCTTGTAATAGTTTTATGGGACAAGTGAAACAGCCCAGTTCATTCTCTCATTACGTAGGTAACATTCTACTATCTTAGCAAGATTTTTGCATCACAGGGTTTAAGATTGGTTTGAGATCTTCTTATATAAGCTTTTACAGCTAGCATTGTCTGAAATATCTATTTAAATATTTATCCCTTCAAATATATTGACTACATGCAGAAAGTTCATTTCAAGATTGCTTTGAGATTTTAATTTGATGTAACAAGCTGAGATAGATAAGATCAATTTATGAACTATGATGTAGCAAGATTTGAGAAAAAATTGGTAAGTCAATTTGTAAGACACAACTAGCTTTGAGTTTTTTTTCTTACGAAATTATGGCATGCAGTTAGCTTCAGTTCAAGCCCGTACCTAAATGCCTATATTTTGCTTCTGTGAGCAAGGAACTGGAAAACGCATCGATACTTGGCTACTTACTAGGATTAAACTAATTGAGATCAGATAAAAACTACTGATTAGAGGCCGACAATCAATCTAAACTTTGGCTAGTTACTAGGATTAAACTAATTGAGATCAGATAATACCTACTGATTAGAGGCCCCTAATTTTTGGAGTCCTGGCGTGGTAGCTCCACTTGCACCGTGCAGTCTACAGGCCTGTTGTTGCTATACCAACTGTTGAACTAACCTGCAGGTGCAAGAATACATGGGGAAGCTATTAGTCCAGCTGTGGTGATGACATGTGGTGAGACAATATTTTGGTCCGACTTTTGTGCAATCTACCAAGACAAAAAAGAGGAAGACTAAGAAAAATCGTATACAAAATACGTGGATGATAACCATGTCTTCCTAGATTTGTTTGCTGCTTGGTATTTGTTTGGAGGACTAACTTGTTCATAGAATTTATGGCAAAGAAAGGTTCATCTTTATTTATCTATTGCAGAGAGATGTTTTCACATGTACTTATTTGTTTCGAGCTAGAAATATCTTTAGTGAAATATCTTTATTCTTGGAATCGCCTTTTTCCATTGTATTTCTATCTCAATTAAATAGTAACATGTAGTTTTGTGCACTTTGAGAACAAATTCCACGCCTGTGGTTGCAACTCGGTTCATGTGTCGACCTCCAGCTCCATCGAACTCTTGATGACTCCAACATCTTAAGTTGTTGCTCTTTAATTTTATAACAAGTCTGGAAGAGCTTTTCTTTCTAATTCTTAAGCTTTACTTATTTAAAATTCAAAAAAATTACCAAATCAGCTTTAAATCTTAGGCCGTTGGTTACAAAATATTATGAGCAAATAAAAACTTTAAAAATTAACAAATGAATAAGGACACAAATATACAAAAATGAAGAAAAAATTAAAAAATTAGCAAATGAAAGCATAAGAAAATATTAGATTTAAAAACATACAAACAATAGGATAAAAAGATAATGGCAATCAAACTAGAAAGTAGAAAATAAAAAAAGATATATATCTTCTACGCACATGTGTGTTGCACGTGTGGAAGCGGCGAGTACGGCGAAGGTGGACGTTGTCGCGGGGAGGGGGCAAAACAGGTGCGAATGCAGCTGCAGAGCTGCTGGCGGCGTTGTCGTGGAGCTGAGCAGCATGGGGGTGAGTCGATGTTCTAGGAGGGGTATGGAAGTCTGGAACATTGTGGAAGTGACCTGCTGTGGTGGCGTGGGCAGGCTCGGTCGCTTGGGTGCTGATGTTGCCTGGACATGGATACGAGTATCGGATACGATACGTATTGGACATGTGGATACGCAGTTCTTCAGAAAACACTGACACGAGGATACATCCAACATATTTCAATATAATAATTATTGTGTTGAAATACAAGCTAATTGTAGTTATCCGGCAAGTGTTAATTAACTTAAAACTTACAAGTTTTGAAGTAATTTATATAACAGTATTCGATTTAGAAAATAAGGAAAATGGAAAAACCAAAAATACTTGTATCAAATGAGTTATTTAAATGCCTGATCTATGAAGAAGTATCCAACATGTATCAAGGAGTATCGGTATCCGATACGAATCGGATACGGATACGACACTTTCAAGAAGTATCCCGCGCAACATAGGGTGCCGGTGCTACGTTTACCGTTCCAAAGAACAGTGAAATGTGAGAGGCTACGGAGAGTTGGACTTGCACGAAAATGAGTATCTTATAGAATGAAATAAGATTCTACTCAATACCAAACAAAAACAATAAAAAGTAAAAATATTAAAAGATATAAATAAAATTAACAAAAAAATATGTGCAAATAAAAGAACATGAAGGTCACAAATAAAAATGAAAATTTAAAACATTTATATCTTCTTCGCAGTGTGGCACATCCATGTTAACATCCTAGCTATAAACACGTGAACAAAATGAAATTAAAATTTTACTTCAACCCCAAAACATACAAACAATAAAAAATGATAAAAAAGAGTAAAGGATAAAATATTTAAAAAAATATGTGCAAAAAGAGAATATGAAGATAACGGCAATCAAACAATAAAATGAAAAATTACATATATTTTCACACGTGCGTGTCGCACGTGCATATTTACTAGTATATTAAAATATATTAATATTTATGCTAAGTAATTAGTATCATTGGGAAGATCTTTAAGTCTAGTTTTTTAATAAAGTTATTAGAAGTATAAATATTGCATACATTTTTTACAAATCGAGTCAAATTTGTGACACGAAAGCCTAAACAATCACTTATATTTTGGAACGGAGGGAGTACGTAGCATGTTGGAGATGCTCGGACTATCGTTGTTTTGCCACCATGTACTCTAGAGCCATGTACTCTAGAGCGGACGGTCTGGGGCACTAGGACGGCTTTGTGTGCTTGATGGGCTCTTGCGTGATCCCTGCAGCGACATGCTCGAAGATCTGTTTGCATACAAAGGAACTGCTGGGCCATAAGCACCTTCAACTAATTTTTGTGTTGTAGAAGCTCACAGAGTGACCCTTTCTTACATAGTTCATGGTTTCTACGACCATTCATTTTAATAAACATTATACCATGGACAATAATTTCAAGGGAAGACATTTTTCTCTTTCCATGTATAAGCCCTTTTTTTGCATTGTGCGTGTGTGCCCTAATTAGCTTCTTTGGATGAGACAAAATCTTTTGAAAACAAGTTTGACAATACTATTTCGTGTCTTTCTTTAAAGGACCAAAAGTGTCAAATGTCCATAGTATCTTTTTTTTCTTGATTTGTTGTTTATAATCTATATCCCTCCCTACCCACAAGCCAAAAATTTTGTCTGCCTCTTTTTCGTGCTCCCACACGCGGTCACGGTCACCGCCTCGGCGGCTCCGTCTTGGATACGGTACAAAAGAGGTTAGATTGGTGAAATAGAATAGAAAAGATTATAGGGTTCCAGATATAAAGATGCAAGAGAGAAAAAAAAAAGTGGAAAGGCCTTAAAAGTTTTTAAATTGATCAAGGTTTTCGATACAAAAAGTCAAAGATCTTGCAAAATTCAAAAAATCATAGAAAAAAGAAAATTATCAAATCAGTTTTATTAGTTTCATAAAATTATGATCTATCAATATATGTTGTGAATCTTGTTACGTTGTGTTTTGTCTATAGGTGTATTAAATCATCTTTGTATATGTTGTATGCATATAGGTTCAGTGATGAATAAGAACTATCCAAAATAAGCACATGATACCGTCGTCATGATTGTCCCCTTAAGCCTTCACCATGGAACTTTTCCAGCCCAAGACAAGTCTAGTCCATAATCTATATTTTTAACACTTATTATGTTTGTTTCTGATTAAATTTTATTGAGAAAAAATTACACCATTTGTATTTTTTATATTAAATAAACTAGAATGTTGGACAATATGTAATTCCTAACAAAGGTTGTTATATGAAAATATAGAGATCTCCCGTTATAATCATTAGTAGCAAACAAACCAATCTTAATGCATCGACAAAAAAGTTACCGAAGTTGACATGATGCGTCAAAAAATGTATAAAGGACAATATAGAGACATAGAAACACATGAGTAGTATAAAAAAACTACAAAGTTATAATATATTATATATATAAATAATTAAGCGCTTTTGCAACTGAAGAAAAACTATACCTTTAATTCAATACAGATTTGATTAGACATTATTATTTATTGTGAACATTAACTTATATTATAGATATGATGAATATCATAAAATAAATTAGAAAAGCATAAAACATAAGGGATGTGATGAACATCATAAAATAAATTATAGAAGTATAAAACATAAGTAGATATGTATCATTCACGTGCATAAATATTAGTACTTTTCTCTCCAGCGTTTTCTCTCCCGCTGCAACACACCAGCATATTTGCTAGTTTTAACTTAATATCCATAAGGAACTAAACCAACTAATCTATTGTCAGTTCACCAACTAAACAAGAACTAGATGGCAAGCAGTCAAGGCAGTCTTCTATTCAAATTAATTGGGATTTCTTTTGTCTTATTATTCACATTTTATTTTATTTTATTTTATTTTTATTGTATTTTATTTTAATTTATTGCAACCATTGACCTTTTATTAAACAAAGCTTGTTTAATTCTTTACAAAATTACAAAATTCATCGAGGACACAAGACTATTTTTCATGCAAATCCGCTATCCTAACTCGGGAAGCAAGGAAAGTAACATTTGGCACTGACACAACAGTAACTGAAGAGGTCAACAGTAACAGTAACTTGTACAAGTTACACAGACAGTGCAAACATCCAAAGCATGAACACGTTCCTTGGCATTTGGCCACAGCTCAGTCGCGACAACACACAGGGCATGGCAACCATCCTGGTTACATTGAACAGTGGCAGCATAAAAATATGTGTTCCCGTCACGACCACACCACCTTACTCCTGTGTGGAGGTTGGAGGCGGGGGCTTTACTCTATTGCTCAGAGATGACCGCGAAAGCATACTTGGAGAAGCTTGTACGACAGGGCAAGATTCTGGTATAACGACGGATGTTAACGTTGTTGGGCCAGATTTTGCTGTAGCTGGAGTGGCTGCGAGACTCGCAGTGCGAGGTAGTACTTGTGTAGGATATACCTCAGTGACCTCTTCGATGCCTTCGTCTACATATATGACATTCTGCATAGTGAGCTGGTGATACTCAACTATTTCTCGCAGGAATCTGTTTTCTCGTGCATATACTGAGTTCTCATGCGCAAGCCGTGCCTTCTCAGCTAGTAGTGTTTCCAACTGAAGGCGGATCTGCAAAAGAAAGAATAATAAGTGCCCAAACCTAGCAAGTACACCCAGCACTTTGTTAATTCAGATAGACATACTATGGAGTAAGTGAACTTCACAAAATAACTACTCTAAAAATTATCACATTCCAAAAACAAGTTTGGAGAACCTCACTATCATGTGCAATAATGCTTCACAAAACCAATGCTATGCACCACCATAATTTCCAGTAAGCTTAACAAGCCAGGTCTACTTGCTAACCTAACAAACTACTAGTATTAGATGTCTATACCGTGTGTTTACTTAATAGTGTAGGGTCCATCAGCTGACCATTTCCAGGTGATTTTATCCTTGACTGCTTGGTTGCAGAAGAATGTTCTGTAAGTGAATCTATAGGGAGATGAACTCTTCAACTTGCATTGCTGTAGTGATCTTTCCCCTCAATTCTCTGATCCAGGTGTGCTTTGTAATTTTCTGATGTATCGTTCTGTTTTCCTTCTGACAAGTTCTAACCGTGTTTTGCACATACAACAAGTTATCTTGTATGCAGAGTGAGGCCAGTTTGTTTGCTAGGAGTTTGGAGAAGATCTTGGCTATGTTGTGGATTAGACTGATTGGTCTATAGTCGCCCACCCTCAATGATGTTGGCCGAATTCAGCAAACAAAAGTTTTGATTGTTCATGCCATAGAGTTGGTTAAAAGCAGCCATGAGGTCAAATTGGATGGTTTCCCAGCAATGTTTGAAGAAGGCACCAGTAAAACCGTCAGGGCCAGTTGCTTTGTCTCCCTGCATTGAGTCGAATGTTTCCTTTATCTCATCCTAGGAAAAGGGGGCTTCGAGGATCGACAGGTCTTGTTGTTGTATCCTAGTGATGTTCAGTTGAAGGTGGAAGATCGGGTAGTGTTGCTTCCAAGTTGTTTCTTAAAATGTTCTTAGACATTTTCTCTTCCTGTGCAAATATCATACCATGTTCAGATTGTACTTCCTTAATATCACGGTGGCCTGAAGCTGGAAAAACATGGTGTCGGCATCACCTTGTCATATGTTGATCGTCATCTGATTCTAGAATTTTTGTTGAGCGCCAGGCCTAGGGGCATGCTTTGAGGCACTTGAGTAAGCTTACTTCTTCCTGGGTGAGAGACCTATCCTCCTGTGCAGTCTCCAGACGAAGTAATACTTCTTTTACAATTGCAAGTTGTAGTGTCATGTCGCTGATTTTTTCTCCTTCCACCGCTTGATGGATGGCCTTAATCATGCAAGTCAATTTAATGTGAAGATGATTTTGTTTCCCTAGCACCTGTGCGCCACCGCACCAACACCAACTGCGCCTTCTCCCTGATCTCGCAGCCGCTGCAGTCATGGCCACCGATGGATCCTCCTCGTCCACGACTTCTGGGGTGATTGGAACCCCGTCCATGCCTGCTCTCACTGACGCCCATGTGCCGGTGATATTCTCCTATGCGACCATCAACGTGCGACAGCACGTGCCGATCACCCTTGATCTCAAGCTGCCAAACTACACTAAGTGGTCTGCCTTCTTCACAGCCATCTGCGGGAAGTTCGGCCTCCTTGGCCACATCGTTGGTTCCATCCCGCCACATCCTGCTGATCGTACCTGGTCGCAGCCCGATGCGTGCGTCCGGAGTTGGATGTACGGCTGCATCGACGACAGCGTCCTCGACCTCGCCATGGAACCTGAACAGATTGCCCGTGATCACTTTGTTGCCATCACTAATTTGTTTCAGGCAAACCAGGAGACACGCGCCGTCGTCCTAGGTCAAGAGTTCCACTCTATGACCCAGGGTGTACGCTCAGCGCATGAAGCACACGGCCGATGCTCTCCGCGACGTTGGCCTCCCCGTCTCCGAGCCCCAGCTGGTGCTCAACCTTCTTTGCGGTCTCAACCCGCGCTTCGCCAACACGGCGGACATCATCGCCAATGCGGGGGTTCTTCCTTCGTTCGTCTCGGCGCACAACACCCTTCGGCTGAAGGAGATCCACCTCGCTAATGACGCCAAGGTCTCTTCCGACACCGCCCTCACTGCTGTTGCTCCATCCTTGATTTCAGCGACCACTGCCTGCACCTCCCCTTCCTGCCGCTCCTCTGTCCTCTGGCACCAACCCCAACCGCAGCGTGGGTGTTGTGGGGGGGGGGGGGGGGGGGGGGGGGGGGGCGGGGGGCGGCGGCAAGGGTAAGGGCAAGGGAGGACGTGGAGGCACCAAAGGCGGAGGTGGCCTTACCCAGCAGCAATAGCAGTCTGCGGTGTTCCCCGGTCTTCTGGGTGGGCGTCCCGGTGTCCTGCCGACTGGCCCGTGGGTCTGCATGAACACATGGGCTGGTTCTTCTCCATGGACTCCACAGCAGCAGCAGTGGCGTCCTCCCACGGCGTCTCTACCACAGGCTCACACGTGGTTTCCCTCTTCCACTCCCCTGACCCAAGGAAAAAGATGAGATTGAGCTCAAACACACACACACTGCTGCTACTCTGCATTGGCAAAGGCTGAAACTGAATGTGGTGGCAATTGAACTCCACTCTCCATTGCATATGAGTGAATATAGATACAAGTCATGTACCTACTACAGGTGCAGAGAACATGGCTGACCTTATCCTTCCTACTCCTAGTACTAGATCAGCCATGACATGGCTGATGTACCTCTATTTACTAGTTGGGATGGCCTACTGCCATACTGCTGCAGTGCCAAGGCATGGACAACAGCTACTGCCATACTGCTGCAGTGCCAAGGCATGGGCAGCAGCAACTGCCATACTGCTGCCGTGACAAGGCATGGGCAACAGCAGCTGACCACCGGCTACTCCTTGACTACTGCAGGAGAGGTTAGAGAGGGAGACAACAGATCATGTCTTACATTTCTTCCCCTAATCCTGCTGTCAGCCAGCCCTTGACCTCCACCACGCCGATCAAACCACTGAGCTCCATGAAACTGAGGCGTCCGAGCGACTTGGTGAGGATGTCAACGAGTTGTCCCCCGGTCTCGACGAACTCAATGACAAGGTGTCCTCCATCAATGCAATCCCGAAGGAAATGGAACTTCACGTCGATGTGCTTGCTCCTGTCGTGGAGGACGGGGTTCTTCGCCAGCGCGATGGCCAGCTTGTTGTCCACCTGGAGTGCCGGTGGTCGAGCCTCAATGCCAATGAGCTCGCTTAGCAATCGGCGCAGCCAGACCACCTGGCATGCCGCGGTGGCTGCAACGACGTACTCTGCCTCACACGTCGAGAGCGCCACCATCTTCTACTTCAGCCAAGCAACTGGCGCCACGCCAAGGAAGACGAGCACGCCGGAGGTGCTCTGCCGCCCATCCACGTCGCCGACCATGTCTGCGTCGCTGAATGCCGTGAGCCCTGGCTCACCATCCATGGATTTAGGCGGCGCCTCGCTGAAGACCGTCAGCTGAAGCCCGCCGCACTTGGGAAAGACGATTCCCTGAAAGACGATCCCCTGGTCCAGAGAACCCTAGACGTAGCGCAACAGTCGCTTGACCACCATCCAGTAGTCCTCCCGCAGGTCTTCCATGAACCGACTCACGTACCCGAGGGCAATCGCGATGTCCGACCGAGTATGGGTGAGCCAACGCAGCCCGCCGACGATGCTCCAGTAGCGCGTCACATCCACCTTCGCCGCCGTGCTCCGCTTGGAGAGCTTGATCCGCTCCTCCATTGGGTTCGCCATGGCCTTGCAGCCCGCCATGCTAGCCTGCTCCAGCAGCTTCTACGCGTAGGCGCGCTGCCCAACGTGAACATGTCATTCTCCTGCTTCACCTCGATGCCGAGGTAGTATGACAGCACACCCAAATCGCTCGTTTTGAACTGGTCTGCCATCTCCTTGAACGCGTCGATGTCGCGCGCTTGAGCCCGGTTGATGATCAAATCGTCCACATACACGCCGATGATGAGCTCCTCCTTCCCCCGTCGTCGGGTGTACAGGGCATGCTCTGTGGCACACCGCGTGAACCCGAGCTCCACCATGGTGGTGTCGAGCTTGGCGTTCCACGCTCGCGGAGCATGACGTGGCCCATAGAGCGCCTTCCGGAGCCGAAGCACCTTATGCTCCGATGCCTTCACCGTGAACCCCGACACCTACCGGACGTAGACAAATATATTATGTGTAAAGGATATTTCCATAACGAGACTTCTAACTTAAGGAAGGACAATATCACTGTAATAATCTCTCCAACCAAGCTGAACTCAAGGACGAGTTCTTTTCAACAGGGGGAGATGATAAGGACATGAGAAGCATGAAGAATCAGTTCTATATTTCGTGGCATGCTAGCATTAATATTTGTGGTTTCAGCACACATATGTTGCAGTGTTGGAAAGATATACGAGTCTATTTTTCAATGCAACAAACGGTGCACATTTTGGACTTCCAAGCTAGGAGTTATGACCAATTTAGTGGAAGCTGCACAGGCTGTTTTGTGGCTGCAGGAGAAACTGAGGACTCTTAAATTTCTCCACTAGCTTCTTTTATGTTTATGGTCACAACCAACTAGGTGGGATGTTCCTAGTATAATTGTTGGAATTGGTAAAGGCAGAGCACAACTGACAGAGGTCAGTTTGCCTCCTATGGCTTGTTATTGGAAAATTGCAAAGCTTGGTTACAAGAAGGGGTGCTGCAGCTTATATAAAGCTGAGCCACTACAAACTACTCTAAGCATATTCTTGCATAAAGCAAGATGCTCCTAGACACCTTAACAGCCAAGGCATCTCATGATCAGCTTGAGAGCCAAGGCCAACTCTAAAGCGTAAAGGTAAATGCAGTAAAGTAAGATACAAGTGTAGGCTTAATTCCATCAATCTCCCCCTTAAGCCTAACACTACTTGATCCTCTTCAAGCCAATTCTTCCCCTCATCTCCTAGAACTTGGTCTTCCCTAGAGACTTGGTGAGGATATCAGCCAACTGATCATTGGTGGGAATGTAGTTGGCCTTGATGCTTCCATCTTCAAGACAGTCCCTCAGGGTTCTTGGCCAGTGCCAAGGCAGACTTGCTATCCACCCTGAGCTCCACCACCTCCAACTTCCTGCCCAGAAGCTCCCCGAGCAACCTGGACAGCCAAAGGGCTTGAGTTGCTGCAGAGGCTGTGGCGATGTACTCTGCCTCACAGCTGGACAATGCCACCTTCTGCTTGATCGACTGCCAGCTGACCAAGCAGTTGCCCAGGAAGAACATGACTCCACTGGTGCTCTTGCTTGTGTCGACGTCGCCGGCGAGGTCGCTGTCACAGTAGCCGATGAAGCGCGCCGTGCTAGGAGCCCTCTTGTAGTGGAGACCGTAGTCCAGGGTCCCAGCCACGTAGCGGAGCACGCGCTAGATGGCCTGCTAGTGCTCGATCGTTGGCCGCTCCATGAAGCAGCTGAGGTAGCCGACGGCGAATGCCAAATCCGGCCTGGTGTGCACCAAGTACCGCAGGCTGCCAATGAGGCGCCGGTACTGGGTGGGATCCACCTCCTCTGCCTCGCTCTCGCGGCTGAGCTTGAGCTCGAGGATTGCAGTCCACCAGTCCCCCGAGCTCGAGGATGCGCTGGGCGTAGTGCGCTTGCCGCAGAGTGATGCCCTTGGCATCCTGGTGAACCTCGATGCCGAGGTAGAAGGAGAGCAGGCCGAGGTCGCTCATCTCGAACCTCTTCTTCATCTCCTGCTTGAACTCTTCCACCTCCTTCGAGGGGGCGCCGGTGATGACAAGGTCGTCGACGTAGACACCAATCAGCAGGATAGAGCGATCCTTGCCCCGCCGGTACACCACCGCCTCGTGCTCGCTCTGCTTGAACCCCATCTCCTTCAAGCCTTGCGCAGCCGGTACACCTTCCCTTCTTCTCCGGCGATAGCGAAACCGGGCGGCTGCCGCACGTACACCTCCTTGAGATCGCCGTTGAGGAAGGCGGACTTCACGTCCATGTGGTGCCCTTCCACCCTTCCTGCGCCGCCAGTGCGAGGAGCATCCGCACGGACTCCATCCTCGCCACCGGCGCGAAGGCATCATCTAAGTCGATGCCCTCCTGCTGCACAAAACCACGCGCCACGAGCCTCACCTTGTGCTTGGTCACCATCCCTTTCTCGTCCTTCTTGATCTTGTAGAACCATTTGAGTGAGATGGGTCGGTGGCCGGCGGGCAGGTCCACGAGCTCCCACGTGCCATTCTTCTCCACTGCCTCCAGCTCCTGCCTCATGGCCGCCTCCCACGCCGGATCACCCTTGGCTTCCGCGTGGTTGATCGGCTCGCCAGCATGCGTGAGGTGGAGCTGGGAGATCTGGAGGCGTCCCGTCGCCGATGATGTTTGTCACCGTGCGGTAGCCGAGCGGCTCGTCGTCGTAGTACGCGTCCAGCCGTTCCTCATCACCCTCCAAGGGCATGGCCAGCTGGATGGCGGGCGCGGCCGTAGACGTGGCCGCAGCCGGCGTCGCATCCACCGCGTCTGGGGGCGGAGTGGACTGGGGCAGGGGAGTCCCGTCCTGCTCTGCTTCTAGGCTCCTCTGCTCCCCCGGAGCTGGAGTCGGAGCACGCGGCGTGGCTGGAGCAAAGACCTGGCTCGGAGCAAGGGATGAAGGCGACGCCATGCTCGATCCCCCCGATCCATTCTCCCAGAGATGCTCGACGACGTACTCCTCGTCCGCCGGAGCTAGCCCGTCTCCCTCCTTGATCCAATCCCAGTCGCGGCTCTCGTCGAAGACAACATCCCGCGAGACGCGCACGCGCTGGGACGCCGGGTCCAGCACCGGGTACGCCTTGGCACCATCAGAGTAGCCAATGAAGATGCTGGGGCGGCTGCGATCGTCCAGCTTCTTCAGCTGCGACAGTTCCTTGACGAAGGCCACGCAGCCGAATGTGCGCAGGTAGCCCACAGCCGGCGCCTTGCCATGCCAGGCCTCGTATGGTGTCTTGCCCTGCAGGGCCTTGGTGGGTGACCTGTTCAAGAGATGAACGACAGTCACCACGGCCTCACCCCAGAAATGGGCCGGCAGGTCCCTCTGCTTCGGCAGCGCGCGCGCCATGGCGACGACGGTCGGGTTCCTCCTCTCCACCACCCCGTTCTGCTGCGGCGTGTAGGGGGTGCTGTAGTGGCGCTCGATGCCTTCATCAGCGCAGTGCGCCGCGAACTCAGCAACGGTGAACTCGAGCCCATTGTAGGTGCACAGCGTCCGTATCTTCTTCCCGCTCCTCTTCCCCGCGGCAGCTTGGAGATGCTTGATGGCGTCCCCAGCAGCATCCTTGGTGGTGAGCAGAGCGACCCACATGTACTGCGTGTCGTCGTCGACCAGCGGCAGGAAGTAGCGCCTGCCGCCGGGAGTTGCCGGGGTCACGGGGCCGCAGAGATCACCGTGGACCAGCTCCAGCGCCTCCTGCGCACAGAACTTGGCCGCGGACGGGAACGGGGCTTGGCGATGCATGGTGATGACACATGTGTCGCAGAACTGGCCGACGTGGTCGATCACCGGAAGCTCGCGCGCCATGCCCCCTTTGGACAGCTGCCGTAGCGAGTCTAAGTGGACGTAGGCAAACCGCTCGTGCCAGAGCCAGGCCGCGTCGTCCTTGCGCGCGGCGAGGCACTGCGGCTTGGCCATGTTGATGTGGAGGATGTAGAGCGTGTTGGCGCCGCGGTGAACCTTGACGAGGAGCTTCTTGGAGCGATCCCAGATCCTCAAGATGCCATCCTCGATCTCCACCTTGGAGCCGGCCTCATCGAGCTGGCCGAGACTCATGATCGAGTTCCTCAGCGTCGGGATGAAGTAGACGCCGTGCAACACCTAGTGCTCGCCGTTCTTGGGCTCGAAGATGATGGAGCTGACACCTTTGATCTGCACCTTAGACTCATCACCGAACCTATCGCTGATGTGTCGAGGTCGGTGCAGAGCTCCCGGCATCCAGTGATGTGGTGCGTGGCGCCGCTGTCCAGGTACCACCCGTCCATCTTTTCGCCGCTACCGGAGTCGGTGCCGAGAAAGGCACGCACCCGTGGCTCCTCCAGGTCCAAATCGGCGTTCTTGGCGTAGAAGGAGCAAGCTTGAGCCTTGCCCGCACTCTGCTCCCCATCCATCTCCAGGAATCCATGCGCCAGGAATAGGGCATGATCCTCCTCTGCTTCCTCCACATTCACCGCGCCGCCTTGGTCCCGATTGCGGCATGGACGCGGGCAATCGCGTGCCCAGTGACCCGCCAAGGCCACAATTCAAGCACGTATCTTGGTTCCCGCGACGATCTCCACCGGCAGCTCCGGCCTTGCCTCCGCCGCCGCGGTCCGCACCGCCATGATCCCCACCTTGCCTGCCTTCCTTGCCCTTCTTCTTGCCGCCGCGGGGACGCCGGCGCTCTCCGTCCTTGGATGAGCCAGCGCCCTCCTCCTTCTACTTCTTGTCGAAGAGGCGCCATTACTCGGCGGTGTAGAGCAGCTTCGGCGGGGCAGTCTCGGCCTTAGACATGCACTTGCGGTCCTGAACCGCCTTGAGCCGGCTAGTCACATCCTCGATCATGAGCGCCCCAAAATCGAGGAGCGTCTCGATCATGTTGACGATCTGGCCGAACCTCTTCGGTACACACCGGAGAACCTTCTCCACGGCGCGTTCTTCGTCGAGGTCGTGATCGCCGTTGAGCGCCATCTGCACCATCAGGCTGGTGAGGCGCAGGGCAAAGTCCTCGACATGCTCCCCTGGCCGAAAGGCGAGAGCTTCCCACTCGCCGCGGAGTTGCTGCAGAGTGGAACGCTGAACGCGCCCACCACCGACGTGCTGCGTCGCGATTGCATCCTAGGCAAGCTTGGCGGTGCGCTTGTTGGCGATGGCGGTGGCCAACTCTGGCAGGACGACGGCGCAGAGAGCCTCCAAGGCACAAGGATCCTCCCCGTACGTCACGTCTCCGAAGTGCACGGCCTCCCAGAGCCCGCGTGCCTGGAGCTTCACCTTCATTAGCAGGCTCCACTCGTGGTAGTTGCCGCGGTTGAGCACCGGCGATGTGGTGCTCTCCCCGCGGTACACCTGCATCACCGGGGACCGCCCCCGACAGCCGCGGCGGTAGCGATTCGGAGACCGCAACTCGCGACGACGATCTCAGGGCGGTGGCCGGAAACCAGCAGCCGATCCCTCCACCTTCTCATCCTCCTCCTGGACCTCCGCACGCAGAGCAGCGGCCGCGGCCACGGCGGCCTGCGCTGCTGCTGCCGCGGCGGTGGCGGCTTCTCCCGCGTGCTTTGCTGCGGCCTCTGCTGCGGCCAGCCGTGCCTTGGGACTAGCCGAGTCCGCGTCCTTGCCGCTGGGCTCCGGCTTCTGCTCCTTGGCGACGGCAGCGGTGGCGGCAAGGCGAGCACGCTCAGCAGAGGTGGACATGGTGGCGGCTGCTGGGGGCTTTGCAAAACCCTAAGGCTCCGATGCCAATTGTTGGAATTGGTAAAGGCAGAGCACAACTGACAGAGGTCAGTTTGCCTGCTATGGCTTGTTATTGGAAAGTTGCAAAGCTTGGTTAGAAGAGGGGGACATGGCGGCGGCTGCTAGGGGCTTTGCAAAACCCTAAGGCTCTGATGCCAATTGTTGGGATTGGTAAAGGCAGAGCACAACTGACAAAGGTCAGTTTGCCTGCTATGGCTTGTTATTGAAAAGTTGCAAAGCTTAGTTACAAGCGGGGGGTGCTGCAGCTTATATAGAGCTAAGCCACTACCAACTACTCTAAGCATATTCTTGCATAAAGCAAGATGTTCCTAGACACCTTAACAGCCAAGGCATCTCATGATCAGCTTGAGAGCCAAGGCCAACTCTAAAGCATAAAGGTAAATGCAGTAAAGTAAGATACAAGTGTAGGCTTAATTACATCAATAAATAAACCATGTAATCCATCAATTGAAGGTAGTTAATTTTGATATGATATGAGAATTGAACATGGCTCTTCTTTGAGAAACCCGTCGAGTAATCTCCGGTGCTAGTTGATCTTGTTGAGTGATCTAGAGTGACTCTAGTTTTATCCAACCCACCACGTACCCATTCGTTAGTCGATCCTTATCATTTGGTATTCAGAGCTTAAGGTTATGGCTGGTCGTCAATGTCGTCGAGCGAACTCCGGCAGTGACAACGTCAACCAAGAGCGTGATCACCATGATGTGATCCTTGAAGGTCTGGAACTTCACCAAACTGAAGCTACTGGTCATGAAGGACTTCGTCAAGAGATGGAGCCGTTTTGGCTGTGACTGTTGCAAGCAATGCGGCCTTGAAGTTACCGATTCATATGGTATGGTCAAGGAGTGGTGTTACTGTGTTCCACCAATATATGATGAACAAGAAAGATCAAGAAGGACTTCATCAAGAGGTTGGTTGTCATGATGCTACCACCCATTATTTTTGTGGTCATCTTGTTGCTCGTCATGATCTTGCTCTTTTTGATGCTATATGCCATTCCAAGCTATTAGTCATGATGATGATAGTCCGCATCAGAGGGGGAAATATTTTGATTATGATTGTTGCAATCAGTCTGGTCATGGAATTTTTGACCACTATGGTGTGTTCAAGCCATGGTGCTATTGCATTCCACTAGTTTATGATGAAGAACTATATGATCTCTCAAGCGAAGCATATATGGTTCAGAACATGGTGATCTTTGAGTTTATGTTTCATTCTTCTTGTGTTGATCATGAAAGAATTATATATCAAGTTGATTGTCTTTCAGTTGATTCTTTGTGATTATGGTCCTTTCATGCCTATCTTGCAGCAAGAAGAGGTTATTTCATTTGTGATTCCATCATGCAGCCACAGTTATAGGTATAAGACAAGAATGAAAAGAAATGAGAAAAGTGGTTGGAATGAACGTGCAAGAATTCCAAGATGGGGCTGTCATGCATCAATATTAGTTGGGTTACACCACCAATATATTATGTGTAAAGGATATTCCATAACGGGACTTCTAACTTAAGGAAGGACAATATCACTGTAATAATCTCTCCAACTAAGCTGAACTCGAGGACGAGTTCTTTTCAACAGGGGAGAGATGATAAGGACATGAGAAGCATGCAGAATCAGTTCTATATTTTGTGGCATGCTGGCAATAATATTTGTGGCTTCAGCACACATATGTTGCATTGTTGGAAAGATATACGAGCCTATACATGCCGATATCGGAACCGCTGCTGCAGAGATGGCGGACAGTCAGACATGATCAACATGGACGGGGCGATGCAGCCATGCTGTTCCTTGGGTGACCTAACATCCGTTCCTTTGACTGCTGCATGGTGTGGCTACAACAAGATCCAATCGGCGATTAAGGATTGCGACAATTTTGCATGCTGACGGATGCAATTTCTGCTATGAAAAAATGTTAGTATTTTTTCCTCAGTACCCCAATTCTCCTCCTTTATGCCTTTTTTTTTTTGAAAAATTCTACTTCACCCCGTCACCTTTGGCACCGTGTCTACATCACCTAACTTTGAAACCATCTAACAGTTACAAATGAAGAAAGACACAAATGGATTGATATGTATTGAGGCCTAGAGGGGACTATATATAGATACAGAGGACACAGGAGAGAACCCTAGACACTAGGAGATTACACTAATACCCCTGACTATTATACCTTAACACTAACGAACACATTCAAGTTTACCAAACTGTTTAATTCACCCCCAAAGTGGTTTTGGTAGCTGGTTTTGCCTAGCTGGCACTCCACCCTGGCAACAAAAGACCGGTTGGTGGTGGGGCTCATCTGTCAGGCCCCTTCACATCTTCGGCCACACCAACAAGAGGCCTACACGCGCGGCCTACTTCCACGCCGTGCTCCAAAACATCATCGGGGTCAGGCTCGAGGTCCGGCGGCTCGGGAGCATCGTCCAGGCTAAATGACCGTAGTGGTTCTTCTCACCGTTTGGCCGCACGAGCCACTGTGCCGCTTGACCTGCGCCCAATCGCACACACCTCCATGACCGCGTTGATCTGCCAGCAGTGTGCCCCTCCAGGACTCTGCCGCTCGGCCTGCACTCGGTCGCGCACACCTCCGCACCGCCCAGCAGCTTCAGCTCCAAGCGTGTAGGAGATGCCTCGCGGTGATCCGGCGTCCTGAGCTCGAGATGAGACACCATGCATCTGCGCCGCGAGGACGCAACTGGTGGCACAACTGCCTAGCTCACACGCAGTGGGAGGCACGAGCAGCGACCTCCACGCGACGGCGGTGGTAGGCATGGGCAGCAAGCTCTGCAACAACGACAGCAAGCACGAGCTGTGGATTCGAGGCACTTATCTACTATTCTTCATTGCTTAGTTTGTACCATGGAGAAAAGACAGAAGATTGGAATCAATTTGTTCTTTATTGCTTGACAAATTTTGCTCACCGCAGAGACGACGGTGAGGCTCTATAGCTCGCATCGGTGGTGTCCTAAACGCAGCCGTGCCTGCCTCTATCCGGCACCACGCGGGTCCTGCTGCTGTGCGTATGCGAATGCGGACGCGGTCGATGGCGACCCACGTGCGGGAAGCGGCAAGATTAAGCTCTCGGAGGCGGGCGCCGGCAGCATCACGAACGAGCAGGTTCTTCATCGTTCTCTCCATGCATATCCGTGCTCTGGAGTGCATCATCGTCGACAGGCATGACCAAGAGCCTGCGTGTCGCCGCCGCGAGGGTCATGGCCACGAATGAAGGGGCCGAAATATGGCGCTAGGCGGGCAGGCAGCGGTGATTGGAGAGGCCGTCCGTGGCACCGTGGTTGAGGCCATCCACAAACGCTATTGCGAGAGCGAGACGCTGATGGAGGAGAATTGATGGCTGCACAAGGAGCTCGCAAAGCTACGCGCTCAAGACGACGCCACCCTTCATGCACCTCCTGGCCACCACCCTCTCCATGTGCCCCTCCTACGAGCCATGGCTGGTGGACAACCGTTCCCGGCCACGGCAAAGTGGAGCACCGGCGGAGCCACGGATGGAGCACGCACCCATGGCAGAGTGGAGTTGTCATCTAGGCTGACAGGTGGGCCTAGATGCCACATCACAGTAGCTGGTTTTATAGTTGGAAAAAGTCTATATCACCCTCTCAGGCGCTCTGCTCTGCGGCGTCATCCTGGTGCTCTGCAGCGCGTCACCACTAGCGCTGACCTTGTGGTGAGGTGGCCAGGCCCAGCGATGCGGCCCGCAACAATTGGCGTGACGCGTGAGGGAGGAGGAAGGGGCAGGTCACAGCAGAAGGTGAGCGCCCTCGCGTCCTCCTTGGTAAGCCTCAGGTGCGCACCCTTGCGTCCTCGCGGCCCTTCGTAGTTGGTCAATCGTGTTACATAGGCTTGACTCGGAGCTTTGCCCAATTACGGTAGAGCGTCGCCTCTGCCGGCAGCTAAGGTCCCGGTCACGACCAAGCCAAGCGCGGCACCCTCTTAGCCCTCCCTAGCACGGACACACGCACTAACGCGCAGCTGCGCATCATCGAAGCAGCCGGCCGTGGGCCATGCGTGTGCTCTGTTTTGTTCAAAGCCTTGTTAGCTTGATGACATCGCATGATGTCATACCTTTGAAATACGGCTGGTTTTCTTCATAAAAATAAAAGAGGAAATACAATGGGAATACAAGGATCCCTATCCTTCATCGTGGATTTGGTCCGTACATGCAGAAGCCATCCTCGATGTGGAAGACGTCAGCGTGCCTAGTTGCCGCGGGCAGTGCGGCATCGCCCAACTTTAGTGGATCGACGTCGGGACCGTGCTCTTCATCTTCACCATGCTCATCGTCGCCGCCGTTGAGAAACACCGCGACAGGGTCCGCGACGCCACCTCCTGTCCTCCAGCTAGTGTCACAGACGGGAACAAGCGAAAGCAGTCACCACTAGCTAGAAACATGGCAGCCTCTTCATGGACGCAGCATGCATCAGACTGCACTGTTGGATTCGACCTTCCTATCTATAGCCGGACTAAAAATAGGAGCGGCGTCGGAGGTGGTGACGGCGCGTGCCACGGCGTGGAAGGGGTGGCGAGGGCGGGAGCTTGGACAGAAACCTGATGGAGTTCCTGAGGCAGATCAGAGCTGGAGCAGCCGTTCCTTGCCCTCAGCTCGTTTCCTCTTCACCAAGCACGCGCTCGTGAGATGAATCTGAACCGAGTTCGTGGCTCAGATCGCCCCTCTACGGATTCTCAGGTCTCGGGCTGAATCAGTTGTCCATGTCAGCAACAAAGCCCACTTAAGCATGCCAACATGTCAAAACCAGCCAGGGTGTTATTTAAATGGTTTTACAAAGTTGAGGGGGTTAAATACCTGGTTTTAAAGTTTGAGGAGTAAAGTAGTCCAGCTGCAATAGGTTGGGGGCTTATTATAACACCCTGATTTTGAACTTTAAATAGTAAATGAATTTGATTTTATTTTTGTATAGATGCTTTACATTCATAGGCCCATTTATAAATGTTTTATGAACTACTTTAAAATGTGTAGCACGTTAGAAACCATGCATTGTTGCATTCATGCTGCTGTATAAGTTTTGGTTGACTTGTTTGAGCTTGTTGTCAAACCTTTGCTTTGCTTTCGAGTTACTAACATGCTCTAACTTGTCCCCTCTAACTCCTAGACTAACTAAACCTAGTCTAACTAGCCTGGCCAGTCCCTAGTGGACCCTGGCCATCCCCAGCCTCTACTGGCCAAGTAAGGCCAGCGTTGGCCAAGTATGGCCAGCCCTAACCGGTCATGGCCAGCACTGGCCAGCCATGGCCAAAGCAGCAGCAGCAGCCGGCTACACTGGCCAGCACTGGCTACCAGCGCCACAGGCCAGCCGGCCAAGCGGAGCAGCCAGCCAGCGGCAGCCCAGCAACAGCGGCCCGTGTAGCTTGCCCCCGCGCACGCCTTGGGCCGGCAAAGCTAGCCCAGCAAGCGCCAGCGCCGCTCGCTTGCGTCAGCACCGCGTCGCGCCCGTGTCAGCCGCTGACGTCAGCAGCACACAGCGCAGCTTCGCCCGCCCACCGCCGCTGACAGGCGGGACCCACGAGGGTGGGGCCCACAGCTACAGTGTCGTCTCCTACCCGGAGACGGACACCGAGCCGGACCCTGATCCGCCCGTGCGCTGCAGCCGCTCGCGAACCGAGGTTCGTCGCGCGCTATAAATCGCATCGCGCCGCCTCGAGCCCGCCCCTCCGCAACCCTAGCCGCCACCCGGTTTCGCCAAAACGCGAAACCCTAACCGTCATTCGTCGAGCTCGGGCCGCCGCCGTCGCCTTCGCCTCCGCCGCCGTCGCCTTCGCCTCCGCCGCCGTCCGCTATCATGGTGAGCTCGTGCACGATTTCCGTGTGACCGCGAGGGTCATGGAGATGCCCTCCGCAGCGGCTTTTGCCCGCTCTACGCGCCGCTGTGCGCCGCCGAAGGAGCGCCGCCGCCGCCGCTCGCCGCCGCGCGTCGCTTCGCCGCTCCGGCCTCACCCCGCCGCGGCCGTGCCGCCCATCCACCGGACCCGGCCGCTCCCGCGTCGCCGCGTGGCCGTCAGCGGGGTCAACACCGCCGCCGCCGGTATTTTTGCAAAAAAGCCCCTGCAGTTTTGCTTATTTACGATCTAGTCCTTCATAGTTCAAAAATATTTAGATTTGAGTCTTGTTTTCTGTAGATTAGACTCTAGTCTTGCTTAGACCATAACTTTTACGTTTTAACTCCGTTTTTAGCAAACTTATACTTTTTGGAATCGTCTCGACGAGTAGAATAGTTCTATGCTATTGTTTGCTACTGATATCATGTTTTGGTGTACTGCCCTAATTGAAGTACGTTTGTTTGCATGCTTTGCTCGTGTGCGATGATTGTGGCGTATAGAGAACGAGACGTGTGTGAACGAGGATCAGCAGGACCCGGAGGACTACGTGCAGCAGGACATCAACCAAGGCAAGTGCAGGTTATTAGGTTGTATGTCTCAAATCGGCAAACCATAGGAATGACTAGCCACTTTACCCAGATATCACCTATGGGGGTTTTAGTTGATAGGTTATGAGGTTGCTAGTGCTCTACCTCACCTTCCACCTATTTAATGAATATTAAAACTTGCTTCTTAATATGTTGGAGCCGTGGGCTCTTGGCTTCGGCCGTTGGAGAAGTTGATGCTTTTCCGCATCGTTGGTTGGCGGTGAATGAATGATGGGGGAAACGGATGCTAGAGGGACTCGTGTTGACGAGGGTATCCGTATCTCCTCTCCCTTAAGGTCCTGTTCGTGGAGCGGCAACCTGGGACTTCCGTACATCTCCAGACTAATGGGCACTGGCTTGGTCTAATAGCAGGACAATCATGGGCAGGTTGGACAACTTACCGACGGGTAGCTATAGCTAAAATTGCTGGGGTGTTTTCAAGTATTTAGTATGGGAGGGGCTAGAGATCCGTGTAGGGGGCGGCCTCACGGTGAAGTCGCCCATACGCTTGCACTCATTGCTAGCGAGTTGTAACTGCCTATGACCCTGTGAAGAACCTCGTTGTGACCTCTGCCAGCCTATCTCGGTAATGGGCTAAAAAGCTGATCACCTCGGGCATAAAGAGTAATCACAATCTGGAGTGAAAGTGTACACCTCTGCGCAGAGTTAAAATCGGTGTATCGTCCGTGCTCACGGTCACGAGCGGCCCAGATCCTCACATGACTTAGCCAAAAGGTCTAAGCTGTTAAATCGTGGTGATGTTGTTTGAGGTTGCTACCTCGGGTTTTATCAGGATGGCTATCCTGTGTCCCCTTTGAGATGGCTATCTCATATTTAATGATATATGCTTATATCTATGATGTTAAATGACACATTAATTGCTACTGGAACCTTAATAAAGGGTTGGGTGTTTCAATCAATATGATTAGAGAATAGGCTGTAATAAGTTAATCTTAATTGCTACATTAAAAATGCTACTGCAGTGTACCTGTCAGCTGTACCTTGTTTTAGCCTTGCATGTCATTACTTTCCGCCTGTACTTGCTGAGTTTCGACATGGAACTCACCCTTGCTAATTCCCAAATAAAGGATGCTCAAGTGATGACTCGGATGATGACTTCCTGAGAACTATCCGGGATGTTAGGCGTCGTGATGCTGCCGTCGACCTTTCTGTGGCGAGATGGGAGTCGCTAAGTCTACGTCGTTTAGTTGCTTATTGCTCTGGACGATGATATTTATATTCCGCTTTACTCTGATGACAGTTACGTAATAATGGTACTTTGTACAACAACAACATAGCCTTTTGTCCCAAGCAAGTTGGGGTAGGCTAGAGATGAAACCTAAAAGAGGCATGAAAACAACGAACACATAAATGGTATAAGAAAAAAATTATGGTTCAGGCACGTTAATTGCTAGTCTCCAAGCGCTCCTATCCATAACTAGATCCTTAGGGATATTCCACTCCTTAAGGTCTCTCTTAACCGACTCGTCCCAAGTCAGTTTAGGTCGACCTCTACCTCTCTTTACATTATTGACCCGCTTTAGAACCCCACTACGCACCGGTGCCTCAGGAGGCCTCCGTTGGACATGGCCAAACCATCTCAACCGGTGTTGAAACAAATTTTCCTCAATTGGTGCCACCCCAACCCTATCCCGAATATTGTCGTTCCGGACTCTATCCCTCCTTGTGTGCCCACAACACCATCGTAACATACGCATCTCTGCTACACTCAATTGCTGGATATGTCGCCTTTTTGTAGGCCAACATTTAGCACCGTATAACATCGCCGGACGAATCGCTGTCCTATAAAACTTACCTTTTAACTTCTGAGGCACCCTTCTGTCACAGAGGACGCCTGAAGCTTGACGCCATTTCAACCAACCGGCTAAAATTCTATGCCTAACATCTTCATCAATGTCACCATCCTTTTGTAGCATCGATCCTAAATACCGAAAAGTATCCTTCTTGGCCACCACTTGCCCATCGAGGCTAACGTCTCCCTCCTCATTCCTAGTCGCGCTGAAATCGCACCTCATGTACTCGGTTTTGGTCCTACTAAGTCTAAACCCTTTCGACTCTAACGTGTGCCTCAATAGTTCTAACTTCCTATTAACCCCTGCCCTAGTCTCATCCACTAGCACCACATCATCAGCAAAGAGCATACACCAAGGGATATCACCTTGTATGTCCCTTGTGACCTTATCCATCACCAAAGCAAATAAATAAAGGCTCAATGCCGACCCTTGATGTAGTCTTATTTTAATTGAAAAGTCACTGTGCTTATTTATTCAAACACTGTGCTTATTGGACCATGTAATTTATCGTTCATGTGTGTAATTTGATCCGGGCGCACATGAGCTTTTGCCTTGGTTTTAATCCTTCAAAACCATGGTGTGACAGTTATGTAGACTTTTTCCTTTTATAGTTCAAGGGGTTATGTAGACCAGTCTCAATAGGTGGGGGTTATGTAAAATTTTTCCTTTTTTTGGGGTTACCAGAGTCTTAATTTCTAATCTACAGTCGGCTCACATCTCTGCCATATGGAGCAGTGCAGGATATGTAGATGAGGCTGTTGTTCCCTCTGCCACCATGACGTACGGCTCTTCATTCTCTATTTTTTTTGTGTACATATTGCGTTCGATTTGTTTCCCTCTGAAAGCTGTGATAGATCACAAGTGTTTTATGTTTTCCTGTCATATAACTATATAAGATTTGTTCGTAGGATAAACCCAATCATCTTCAAAAATATGTCACCCTGTTCGTGCGTGCATCACATATATTGGATATCTTTAAGCCTAATTCACTTTTAGTGCCGCTTAATATTTCATATTTGTTCATAGTTGATTATAGTTCTAGGTATTTATGATAAACCAATTACCTCAACCTTTTAACTGTTAGGTAACTCAGAAACTGCCTTTGTTATTCCTTTGCACTAACCATTATCTAATTAAAGGTTTCTGCTTATATTTCAGTTGATTTTGTAATTCAAGGTTTCTAACTACATCCCAAATTTAATTATAATGGATGATCTCCAGTTGTACTCTACATTACTGAATTAAATATGTGCCAGGTCAGCAATAGTTGCTTCTAATACTTCCACGTTGATCCTCCTTTATTCCAGTTGCTTTTATGTGGTGATAACCACAAGACCAGTGATATTTTGGCAGCAACCTGCTCTGGAGGATCCATGTGTGGAAAAGAGACCTTCTCACAGGTGTTGGAGCATAGGTTCACACGATGTGGTGAGCCATTGCTTTATAAGCAATGGCTTGACTGATTGACTCTTCACACGTACTTCACATCCTGGGTTTCTCATATTTCATGAACAGGGAACTCTAAATGTGAGTATTGTCCCTTCAAATTTCCATTTTTTTAATACATTTGATGCATAACCAGCTAAGTTGCCTATGCTAGGCTGATGATGTACCTTGTAGTGGACAGGTGGTTCTATTCCCTTTGTATTCTGGTGCTCCTTATCTGGCTTCTCTCAATGTTGATGATGACAAGGTCGTGGTGATCAGATGTTGTGGGTCGCAGATTTGGTTCAGATATTTAAGATTTTAAAGAACTGGATCATTGTAAAGAAGGGCACTGTTATGTTGATTCCATCATTATGAAGATCTTCAACTTTTTGATGCTCTGTTGCCTTATGCTTTACTGGATATTCATCTCTGCACTCTATCTGTAGCTTTTTTTTTTACATTATTCCATTCATAAATTGATCTTTCCTATGAACAGATACTGCTTATAGTGCTCATAGCTCCACCCCCTTCGCACCATCAGACCCTTCTACCATTGATGCTCATGCTTCTTTCACAAGGGCAGGAAATTTCAGCATCCTACCATGAGTTTACATGTTTTTGGTTATGTTATCTATATCTGCCAACACTATGTTTCCTCCAGTGCATTTGTACACTTTCTTTATTTGGAGGTTGCTGTGCAACAGTGCAAGGGACATACACACACAGTTGTACCGCCTTATCGGTTATTGGCCAAAAGGACTACTTATTCCTTCTGCATTTGTACCCTGCGCAATCTAATGGAATGGAACGAACATGTTTGAACCATAATGAGCTGATAATGCTGCCTTTCCCACTGCATCGACATCTGTTGTATATCGTGTGTACTGTCAGCCTGCGGCCCACATGAAGCGCGAGGTTATCCGCTAGTAGATAAAGATTTTGGTATAGACAAAGATAAAGATTTTGGTATAGATAAAGATAAAGATTTGTAAAAAACAAACCATTATTACTTGAAAGGATTGATCTGGTTGTATAATTCAATAAAAAATATTTGTTTAGAATCTGGCTCAACAAATGCAAGTCACATGCACAATCAGGCAGGTGGCAAAGCTGAAAGCCATAACATATCCGTAGCACATAATTGGAGGAAAGATGGGCCTGGCAGGAGCTCTGAAAGGGATTGTAACAGAGTTAAGGAGATGCCCCACTGGCACAGGGCTGCTGACTGTGTACTGCAACTGTGCTTCAACAGTTTATAGTAACAAGTTTTAAACTGAAGAAAAGTATGAGTCAACTAATAGTTAAAGACTTTCTTAACTTCCCAGCCAGGTTGAGTTAAAGAGAAAACCCTCCCTCTCTGGCTAGGAACTCTGAGAAATAGCCAGAGAATTCCACCAGCGCCTTACAAGATAAAGAATAAGCTCAGAATGTAACTAATGCTAACTTGTCAACTCAAGGCATTCAGTAATTCACGCTCAGTTTTGATGTAACATCCAATGAATATACACTAAAGAAAACTAGACAACGCTGTCAAAAAATAGGTAAAGGCTACTCCAATAGAGCCTAAATGCAGATATAGCCAAAAGAAAATTATGGAGATATTTCACCATCAATACTATGAAGGATATTTAGCACCTTTCTTTCAAAAAAAAATACTTACCAGATCATCATCTTCTGGATTGTCCCCCTTGTCACAACTCTCACGCAACATTTTATTCTCTTCTTCAAGCTGCGCACAGCGTTCCTTTGAAAAAGCTAAATCTCCCTTCACAGTTTTCAGCTCCCGCAATAGCAACTTTGCTTTTGCAGCCATGGCATTTGCAACCTGTATGGGATATATGGAGACATTAGTTCCATCATACCTTACAAGATGGCAAAAAGATAGCCAGTGTGTCACTGTTATTAATAAAAACAAAAAAGAGGTATTCCTTATCCCACCAATCAAAATAAATTTAACATTGATTGATTCAAACATGTAAAATGGAACAGTGAAGCAACATATCTAGTGACACATGTTTGCCACCTTACGTCGCGAGATGCCTTCAACTGAGTTTCATGGTCAAGTGGATTTTGAGGAAGGTGTCTTTGCAGAATTTTGTGGCCAACTTCTCCTTGTGTATTCGGACCAGCTCCTTTTCTTCTTATGTTCAGTTTACGTGTCTCCTGAATAATGCCGGCCGTTTTATTCTCTACAATGGTCCGACCTTCCTGACAAAAATACCATATATGTCATGAGTTGTGTGAGTGTGGAGTGTGTGGGTTGTGTGCGTCCAAGTTGTACCCGATAAAAAAAGAGACCTGACATAACCAAAGGATATATCAATTATATCATCAAGAAGTCATAAAATAGCACAACATTGTAAAGATAAGCATATCTTTTTTCCAACTCTCAATGAAGATAGCATACATTAACATAAAAATGTTCAGTGCCACTTGCTGTAGTAGAATATGGATCAACATGGTGAATGCTTCAATTTTTTTCTAGCTTAAAGCAGGAGCAAAGGAATTTCTGTTCACACATATTTACACTGGATGCAAAACATTTACCAATTCAGCACAGAACAACATAGAAAGTGAAACTGAGGACTGATGCTAAAAGATCGCATCCTTTAAGTAAAAATAAAAGGAATTTATCAGCAACTTACTTCAAGTGCATTTTTTATTTTGCCTCCAATATAAGTCAGGGAGGAGGTTATAGACTCAGATCTCTTCTGAGATGGAGGTGTCTCAGGTTTCCACGTCTCTCCTGGCAATTGTTTTGAATGTGGAAGCTGCAGTGTCATGAAAAATATCAGTGTTCCACATGAAAACATTTCAAATTGAAGTAAGCATAATATTGATGGCAGTTCCAGTGAGTCAGAGACAAAGGTTTACAGAGTAGGCCATAATTGTACCTACAAGATGACAGTTATTTACCATAGTGACAGGACAAACAAAGATGATGAGCCATGCCAGTCTCAAGCTTCAAGCAGAAAATGAAAGCTCGGAATGTACTTTTCTATCTATCAGTTCAGATATTAAGTGGTTTCAATTACAGACATGGAGTTTAATTAACTCAAATTTAGCACCCCAAGAGTTCAATTAAGGAGAAGATAGTGGCAGGAGGGTTGCAGATTTCACCTGGACATCAACTTCCACATCATCTCTTGCCGATTTGTACTGCTCCGGGGAGCAGTCCTCGTCGAGAAACGACTTTGCCTTCCACGCAAGTGTGCCCCAGAATCCATACTTGGCCTCGTTCAGGCTCTTCATGGATGTGTATTCATAGCCTGAACAATCCTATAGACCAGGACCAATAGGATCAGTTCTTGAGAGAGCGAGCACGAACTGGGGAAATTGAACCAACACAGTTCAGCAGAAATCGATAATCTTAACGGTTACTACGCCTATACACGAAATGATCCCTCGCCTGACCGAACTACCAATCAAGAATTACGAGGATCCCTTCGTTGCGGTGGTCGCTGACCGGGCTAGATCCGACCCCGATGCATCCATCTAGTCTAGAGGCAAAACCGCAGGCAGGGAAAAGGCGAGAGAGAGGCACGGCGACGCATACCGGGGACGGTGTGGACACGGAGGGCTCGTGGTGGCTCCGGAGAGAGGCCGCCAGCGAGGCTCAAGAGGAGTAGGCGGAGGCGAGGGAGGAGGCATCGCGGTGCGCGGCGGAGGCGCGCATGGCCTGCGCGGCGAGGGAGTCGGGTGAGGCGGGGCCCACGAACGGCGCGTAGTGGTGCTCGAACGACGAGGGCGTCGGCTGAGGCTGGGGCGGAGGCTTCCGGCGGTAGGCCATGTGTGACGCCACGGCGGCGAGGAGCTTCAGACGCGCGGCCGCCGTGCGGAAAGCGGAAGAAAATGGGAAAAATAAATTTTTGCCGCCGCTCGGCGCTCGGCGCTCGTCGGATGGTCAATTTGGCAATTAGGCAGCCTCAAACGAGGATTTGTGCCGGTTTAAGTGCACCATATTTTCGGAACATATAAATTACACTCATCGTGCAACTATTATCTACATGGGTATATGTTAATTTAACATCTTATAATTTAACCAATTTAATACAAAACCTATTTAGATGGGTGCATATCAGTGCAACGTCTTCTAATTCGTTTAATTAACATGAGAACTTAACTTGTTTGTGTATACACGGTCCAAGCATCGCAATAGTGTGTTTTCTACACTTATAATCACTGTCACCAGAAGATACACTATAGCACATTCATCTCATCTAATATTTCGCTTTTACTATATTATGATTATTATAATATTATTTTTAAATTTGGCCTAATATAAAAGCTTACTTTAAGTTTCTATTTTGAATTTCAGTTTAGTAAGTTTAAAGATAACCAAGTGCTTACTACCAATTGTTTTGAAACTTTTGTGAGAATTTGCGGAACCTTCGCAATCTATTGATCCGCTGAGTCTAAGTTTTAAGTTTTTAATAGATCTATTTACCTTCTCTCTAGTCTTTCTATGAACCATTCCAAGTGCAATTATTTCATCTTTTTTTTTTGTGTCTACTACGTCATTTTCTGTTTTGTCAATTACATCCTTTCAACGGTGGTAGTCAATTTGTCTTTTTTATTTTTCTATTGGGTTGGTAAATGAGTACAACAACATGATTACTTCGGTTATAACTAAACCAAACAAAAAACCAAAAAGCCAAATTTTATGCACCAATGAGCCAAGTTCTCGAATCAAACTATATTAAGAAGATATTGGACCAACATGCACCTATCTAAAAATTTGTTATATTGATTTGAGTAAATTACAAGATATTAGACTAACATGCACCCGCATAGATAGTTGTTGTATGGTGAGTGCAATTTTAAAAGTGCATCTAGCCCTTGAGTGAATTTTGGAAGATTGAACTACAACATGATTAAAGGTCTAATGAGTTTGCTAAGTATTGACAGGAAATTGATCATCTCACATGTACTTGGATAAATTGGATAAAGCCAAAATGATATATTGTTATGTAATCAATCTAATTCAAGCACAAGGCAACAATGCAAATAAAATTCATGCAAAGGTTTATCTATTGTGGGATTTCTATGACCAATGTGAAAGCAAGCATGATAAGAATTAATAAGACATGAGAAATTGCATATGGAATGTCTCATATTTAAAGCTTGCTAATAAGTTAAAATGAAAAAGACAACAATGCAAACGAATGGATGATTCAACACATTATGTGACTTGATGGCTTGAGATGGTGAAGATAGTAAGGAAAGGCTTTGAGGTACTAAGTAGGGGTGAAGGGCAAGTGATAGCTTGGCGACCAAAGAACCTAGCTAGGGTGAAAAAGCAAGTACTTGCATTTAGTTGCGGTATAAATCAAGCTATGAAGGTCATATTGGTGTAGAGGATCAAATCACTATTGGAATGTTTGATGAAAAGTGACTTGGTACATTTGGAATTATCTATATTTAATGAATGGATCAAGTCACATGCTCAAGATGGCTATGCTCAAGTGAAAAGATCAAAATTGGCATGTTGGCACCCTCACTTGATGAAGATTGAGAGAAATGGCATTGGTTTAAAGAAGATCAATTCAAGTGGACCGGTCTCATTTTTCATTTGATCTTGAGTAAATAGGTAATGTCGTACTATTAAGAGAGATGCATCATGTTGATAGATAATGATTCATAAGTGCTTAAGCCAACCCATGTGAGAATAGAGAAAAGAGTACCCTAAAAACTAATTTGTGTTTGATGTGGTCAGTCCTGCCGTACATGTCCGGGGGGCTGCCGGACATGTCCGGTACGCTTGGACATAACAATCTTTTCTCTTTTCTCAAGTTGGGTTTGTTGGAAGTTCCGAAAAGCATTGGAGGTTCCGGGGGTCAGAAGTTCCGACAAGCGTCAAAAGTTTCGACGCCTCGCATGCTTTTAAAATTACTAACTTTGGAATTATGCACGTCATAGCGGACTTGTCCTGGAGGCCTACCGAACATGTCTGGGATGCACGTCCAGAACCCCAACGATTAGAAAGCCGCTAGTTTTTCAAAGGGGGCTATAAATACCCCAAGCCTCTACCTTTGGAGGATGCTGATTCTGCTGACATTCATACATGTTTTTGAGCCTTGAGAACACTCTCCAACCCTCTCTTAGTGAGTGTATGATCCAATTTGCAAAATCCATTTGTGGGTTGAGAGAAAGTCAAAATTGAGAGCAAGCCTCCTCTTGAGAACTTGTTCATATTGTCAATCTCATGATTCATATTTGTTACTCTTGGACTCTTCGGTTCTAGATGGCTATGGCAAGGCATCACCGGAGAGCATCCTAGAGCTTGTGGTTGCCTCAGATCATTTGTAACGGTTGGGAATACACTCCTAGCTAGAGTGGCATTTGTGGTATTCTTTAGGGGGGAACCCCAGAGTAAAGGAGTTGGAAAAGACTCCCGCTAGAGTGACCTTTGTCGTATCCTCTAGATTGACTCTTTGGGTCTCCCATAACTCCCTCAACGGAGAGTAGGACTCGACGGAGTCCAAACTTTGGAAAAACAAATATCATATCTCAACTTTTCTTGATTTGATATTTGTGATTTTGTTGTGGTATTCAAGCTCGTGTGCAGGTTTATTTTGTGAGATACAACTCTTATTAGGTCCCTGCAGCTTGAACCAAGGATTGGAATTAATAGCAAGTTTGGAGCTTGGTGTGCCGAGCCTATGAATCTTGGACATGTTCGGGTAACCTACGGGACATGTCTAGTACTTACCAACTATGCTGAATTTATTTTTTTCATCACGCCGATCTCTTTTTTATAGGGTTGTGGCTCCTAGATTTATTTAGTACTTTGCTATATTCTCTGTGGTTTACTTTTGAGGGATTATATTTCTCTGATCTTTCAAGTAATTGGAAGCTCCCACACTAATTGTTTTCGTACTTCAAGGTGTTAATTTTTAGAAACGCCTATTCACCCTTCTTCTAGGTGACATCCTTGGTCCTTTAAAAGTGGTATCAGAGCTAGGATCTCACTAAAAGCTTTATCGCCATGAGAAAGGATGTCGATGCCTGATGATGCACATGAACTCAAGTCATTAGAAAATGTCCATTGTGTCTATAAGATCTCAAGAGCATCTAGATAGAGCAAGAAGTGCAAGTTAGGAATGCATTGTTGTTGGCTGCACCTACCGTACATGTTCGAGTGACCTACCAGACATGTCCCGTATGGCCAAGGCAACAGGACAACAAACAGTCATATGTAATGTTGCTCAAGATCATGCTGCACGGTCATCTTCAGGGAGCATAGACGGCATCCGAGAAAGTGCGCTACACGGTGGCTGGCTTGCATCAGCAACACCTTCCTCAATGATCAAATAAAAAACACTCACAGTCTCTTACACCCAGTGTAGTTATTGTTAGCAATAGGCGCCCTAATGGGTTGTTATGGGCCGGTGCGGTTAAGCACCTTAGGGATTAAGATAGATTGATAAGGCAAGGATCACCGTTGATTGGGTGTTTCTATAAACCCTTAGGGATCCTTGCCTATATAATATACCCCTGTACCCCTTTAATCAATCAATCAATCCCGAGGCTAATTGCTCTCATGGTATCACGCTTAGGTCTAGACTTCCGCTGCACCTTCCTCGTGCGCGCTGGCTGATTGCAGCGCCGCCCAACTCCTTTGCGCGTCGGTCGCTCACCGTGCTACGCCGTGCGTCGACCCCCAGCCACGCCCCCCTCGCGCGTCGGCCCCTACTGCGCCGTGCCGCCATGGGCTCCTCTCCGCTCACTCCCAAAGGCGACGGCTCCACCACCTCCTCTAGGCCGACGAGGTGGCCCGGCGGCTCGCCGAGGAGCAGGTGAATGAGGCCACCGCCACCGCTTAGCGCCTGGAGCTCAAGCACCAAGCCACGCGTGACGCCGCCCTGGCTCGCGCCCTCGAAGCCGAGTAGCAGGCCGCGGCCACTACCAAGGAGCGGGA
This sequence comes from Bothriochloa decipiens, assembly GCA_023333625.1. Classification (NCBI taxonomy): domain Eukaryota; kingdom Viridiplantae; phylum Streptophyta; class Magnoliopsida; order Poales; family Poaceae; genus Bothriochloa; species Bothriochloa decipiens. The sequence goes on along the minus strand of CM041641.1, from coordinate 25,727,034 downwards.
TGAGGCGGCCCAGCGTGCTAGCGACTCCCTTGCGCGCGCTGCCTTGGAGTGGGTAGCCGCCGATGCTACCATCACGCCCGAATCTTTAGGAGGACCCACTGCGCCGCCTGGAGGAGCTTTTGCGCCAACCGACCTCCGCGCGGCCATGCTCCACCACGAAGCCGTGGCCCTACTCCAACTCCACTCCTAGGCTGTCGCCGTCAGCAACATCCGGAACCACATCACCACCATCCTTGACGTCGACTCCGGTAACTTCAACCGTTAGTGCGACTAGTTTCTGCTCATCCACGGCAAGTTTTCCCTCCAAGATCATGTCCGCGATGACCCTCCAGTCCTAATTTCTCCTGATTGGGCCCAGATGGACTACGTCATCAAGTCTTGGATTATCGCCACGCTTACGGATGATCTAGGTGAGATCATCCATGCCCAAGGCTCCACAGCCCGGCACACCTGGCTCGCCGTCGAGTCGTAGTTTCTCGGTTATCGGGTTCAGTTGGAGATGCGGTTTCGCAACTTCGTCCAAGGCGACCTCTCCGTCATCGAGTACTGCCGCAAGCTGAAGAAGATGGCTGATGATCTCACGACCCTCGGTGAGGTCATCACCGACCGCACCCTCGTCCTCAACATCATCCGTAGCCTCAACGAGCGCTTCGCCCACGTCGGCATGCTTCTTCGCCGAGCCAAGCCCTTTCCCACATTCCTGGAAGCCTGTAAGGACCTCATCCCTGAGGAACTCACCATGGCGAATCGCAAGGATGCTCCAGTAGCTGCACTCGCCGCCTCCACTACTCCTACCACGGCACCTCCACCTTCTGCAGCCTCTGGAGGCACTGGAGGGGGCTCCAAGGCTCCTAACAACCGTCACAGCAAGCGCGGTGGACAAGGTAACAAAGGACAAGGCAGCAACAGTGCTTCAGGACAGGGCTCCCGGCCCCGGCCGCCGCCACACAGCAGCAGCAAGCTGGTGTAACATCCCTAAAAATCCAGACACCAAAAATCACAACCAACAAAAAAATTTTCTAAAACAACCCATGTTTGGTGAGTGTCTTGAAGGAAACCCACTAGTTGCTGCACAAGTAGCACCTAATGTTAGCATGAGCATTGCACTTAAATCCCATAGTACGATTTGCTTCTTGTTGATTTTATGTAATGATTAATAAAATCAACAACACTTCAATATCATATGTGTACATATGTGCAACTAACCTTGGACATGGCTTCCACCATTTCCATGAGACCCTAGTGGACCTAGCTTAGTGGTTATGTCATAGTCACTAACTCCCTTACTAACAAGATCATGGCATACTTAGTTTAGTCGCTTGGAAGGAAATAAAAAAAAGAAAGGAATTAGAAAAGAAAAAGAAGAAGGCAAACCAGCCCAAGCTGGAGATCAAGCCCAACTTGGTCTGCTGTCCCTCTCCCCGTACCAGGCCAAGGCAGCCCAGACCAGCAGCCTGAGCAGCCCAGCTCAGCCACTGCCAGGTCAGCCCGCCTCTCCGCACACGCACCAGCCCGCTCGTCCTGCTCGGCCAGAGCTGCAGCCTGCACAGCTTCCCCGCCATGGCCCACCGAGCTACCTGCGTCGTGGCCCAGCAAGCGGCCCGGCCTGGCCTCCACGCGCGCCAGCATCTGCGGCCTGCTTCCCCGTGCGCCGCGCTTGCCTGCTCGCCTCCGCCCGCTGACGCATGGGGCCTGGTTGTCAGCCCCCACCTCCCACCAAATATGGCCATCGAGCTATCACCTCCGTTGTCCCAAAAATGGAGCGGCGAACCTCCGCTGTCTGCACCGCGCCGCGTAAGCCCACAGTCGTTCACCGCCAATCGCACTGTGCCCGGGGAAAAACCCTAAACCCTAACGCTCCGCGACCACCCGATCGGCATAATCCATCCCCGCCGTCCACCATGGCCGGTCGGCCGCCTATAAAGGAGGCATCCCGGCCTCTAGGGTTTCCCGTGCCCGCGTAGCCACCTTGGCCTCGTCCGCACCACCTTGCTGCCTAAGAATGAGTTGGAAAGGGAGGAGGAGAAGAAGGCGGGAAGGGAGTTGTCCTCCGGAGCAGAGCACCGCCGACGCCACCGTCCGCGCACACCGGAGGAGCCCCAGCGACCTCGATTCGCCCCACCAAGTGAAGCCGCGCCCGTTGCTGCTCTGCTTCCTCGCCCCCAAGCTATTGCAATGGCTGCCATGAGCTGCCAGCACCACCGCGCGTAGGTGTGCACACCCTCGCCCGCGCCATGACTGAAACATCCTCAAATTTTCTACGAAGGGAAAATCCACAGAACGAATAATAATGTGAAATAAAAGCATCACATTATTATACATCAGTTGATAATCAAATCCATACATCGAAACTAGATAAAGGATTAACATAATAGGGCTTACATTATTCATTACATTGCCACTTGGTGAATCATCAGAGTACAACCATACACTCTGTCCATAGTTCGGTGCATCCTCCTTCAGAAAGGTCCATAGCCGGTGAATCGGCTTATGTATCGATCGATCAACCATACACTCTGCAGAGGTTTCACTAATCCACCAGATAACCATCATCGATGCACGCGCACACCTAGGCAGATTCCGGCGCCTACTGCCATAGAACGATGCCACTCTGCCATCTAGCTCTAGATCGCTGGAACTATGAAGAGAGCATGTATCCGCTCCCGTAGAGGATGCCATGCCATGTACCCACTCCCGAAGGGGGTGCCATGATCGTCTCAGTACGTTGTCCGCCGGAGCAGAGCACCGCCGACGTCGCCATCCGCGCCGCCGGAGGAGCCCCAGCGACCTTGATTCGCCACACCAAGTGAAGCCACGCCCGTTGCTGCTCTTCTTCCTCGCCCGCAAGCTATTGCAGCTGCTGCCACAAGCCGCCAGCACCACCGCGCGCAAGTGAGCATGTCTTTGCCCGCGCCATGACCGTCGCCGGTTCACCACCGCCGTTCCCGCAGTCCCGACCTCCCTTGTATTCATTAACTCCACCGTTGAGCTGGTCTTAGCCTAGGACACATTCTTGGCAACTTATCGGGAGCTGGTATGGACCACAATAGGGACCCATGCGCATTGCAGGTCCCGGTCTCCCCGGACACCGGCCGCCGGTGCGCCGCTATGGCCTTCGCGGCCGCACGCGCCCCGCCGTGCCTCGCGAAGCCGCGTAGGGTAGTTATTGGAGTTCTGAGCTACTCCAATCAGACAAGGATGAAGATGGTGAGCCCTAAGATGGTGGACTGCCAGAGCTTCGCCACCGCCGTCGACTTTCGCGCCGCCGAGCTCCTCGTCGGTGACCACCAAGCTAGGGATCTCCCGTGTCCAAAATGAAGCTGTAGCCACCTCTGCCCTGGCCCCGCGAAGCTTTAGCACGCGTCGGCGTTACCTCTACCGCGCCAAGGCGCATAGCCACCGCGTCGCCGCCATCGGCCACCGCTGCATTGCGCGCGCCGGCGAGACTAGCCCCTGTGAGCGCACCACGACCCCACCGGAGCCTTTGCCATGCTCTTGCGCTGCCATAGCCCTACCTGAGCCAGCCCAGGGCAGCCAGAGCCACCGCACCGCTCATCGCCAACGAAGCACCTCTGTCGGCGTTGTCCGCCACCGCGCCTTGCCGCCGTCTAGAGAGCCCCGTTTTCCAAATTAGGACCCGAATCCTGATCGCCTTAGGCTTGCGAAGCCCGCGCGCACGCTAGCAGCCTCGCTGGAGCGTCGTGGCCGCTCACCGCCGTGGCCGTGCCGCCTGGAGCCGCCGCCACGTGTACATCGGCATGACCAAGGCCAGCGAGGCTGCTCGGATCCGGCAGCCGCACTCACCGAACCTCTTAGACGCCCTAGCCGCCCGCCTGCCTAGGATGAAGACACCGGTGCCACCACGCCACTCGCCGCCAACGCGGCCGGTCGTGTCTGACCACGCGTGCTCAAGAGGAAAAGAAGGAAATCCCCTACTCCCGTGGACCAAGCCCACCAGGGCCAACTAGACCAACCGGACGGGGGCGGACCCCTGTCCACGGTCTACCGTAGACCAGACCCACGGAACCAAGCCTTCCCATTGGCCCGCCAAGCGCCCAACTGAGCCACGTGCCATGCGCCGTGACATGACACGTGTCCGAGGCGGACCGGCCCAACCCGTCCCAGATCCAGCCCTGCCTAGGCCCGCCAAAACCCAGAGTGGCCCCGGTCGACGTTGAACATTGACTGGGTCCGTCCTGTCATTGACCGCACGCCCTGGACCCACCTGTCGGCCACTCTGCATAGCTCGACCAATCGCAGGTTGCCACGTGTCAGCTCTGTTTTCTCTCTCCCTTTTTCTTTTTTAGATTATGTTTTAAATTTCAAAAATTCATAACTTCTTCATACAGACTCCAAAATTATGAACCAAGTGTCCAAATTTTCATAAAAATGAGCTCTACATCATAGGCTTATGTATGAATGTATTTGGAGTTATTGGATTTCATTTGGTTCTTTATGATTGATCTATAGGTGTCGCTCCTGCAACCATTATGTCTTGATTTCAGATCCTGCGAAGGAGTTGTCCGAGGAGGAGGACTAAGGAGCGTGCCAAGGACTTGAGTGACAGCTGTTCAGGTGCCACACCCCACCCAACCTCGTAGAATCCTATTACGCATGGCATAATATCTAGTTTGCTAGTGCTTATTTATCAATATCACCTGATGATAGGTTGCATGGTATAATTGCTTGATGAGCCTTTACCTTGTCGCTACCTTACCCCTGCATACCCGCTGATAAGCTAGACACATGCTTATTTACTTATGATGCTTTACTTCTACTACGCTTATATCTGTGATGTGATGCGTGGTGGAGAGTATGGTATGGTATATGGTTAAGGAACATGGTGCCATTTTACTCGGGGAGAGTGTTGCATGTGTCTTGGGTGCGTGGTGAGGGTTTGAGTTGATCGGACAGGATTCTACGACAAGCCTTAAGGGTGAGTCTTGCCGGGGGTGTGTTCTGGGCATCCCTATGAGAGGTATCTATGGCGGATACATTGTGAGGTATATGGTGATCCCGGCGGTGAGAGCCTTCATGGAGCAAGGCCCCGGGTAGGAGGTGCTGTTACAGCACGGACTGTTGTAGTCCCTGTGAGAAGATAATCCTGTCTGATCCCCCCTAGGACCTGATATCTCTTGAGAACCGGAACCTTGGGACCTACGTGCTCACTGCTCGCCCCTGAATGGACGGGGGACGGATGTCTAACTAGCTAGGACGGTGCCACTACTACTAGGTTGTTACAAATAGTGTCAGAAGGTACGGGCATTTGGGACCCACACCTTCCTTAGTTAGAGTTGCATAGTTACCTTGGTGGCTCAGGTAACTACGCGTCACAGTCTCAGCGTGCCGGTGGTATTTATCCGAGATTGTCCAGTACTGAGTGGTAGGGTGGCATCGCATCGGTTAGAATGCAACCGGAATCAGCCTAGGCGGAGCGCACCGCTGATGATGGTGATCTTGTGGTTATGGGAGTACACGCTCTGCAGAGTTTTGAATCTATATATAGTCCACGGCCTCGACATGGCCTTTCCCTCGACCTTTGCTTCTCGGAAGTATTGAGATGAGTCCTTCTATTCTCCCCCTGGTGTTACCCTTCCAGCTATTAGCCGCTGAGACAGGCTCCGAGAGGGAGTTGGACCTGTCGACTGAGTGCGAGAGTGTGAGATGTGTGTGATGGTGATGGGAGATGGGTTAAAACTTGATGAACTATATATATAATATTGGTCACTACTTGCATGGAAAACCACAACCATGTATTAGGCCTCTTTGATTATATCTTTTGCATCCACCAAAAACTATATAGCAAAAGCAAAGCATATGGTGGGAGATGTGCCAGTACAAATTGTACTAAAAATTTGAATTTAGGTTTGGATGATGGCTTGTTGACGCCCCTGAAGGACGAAAGGATTAGACGGTCTCGTGCCTACATTCAAGATGGTGCAAGATGACGCTTCTGCGATATCCTGTCTACTTCCATAGCTGCTCTGGATGCTAGATACTCTAATGATTCCGCCATGTGGTGATGTAATAATTTATGTAAACCCTCTCTTATACTCTTTTATTCAATGTATGGCTTTGTAATCAACTGTTATCGGATAATTGATGATTTGACCTCCTGGGATATCATTTTATCCTTCATTCCATGTATTTTCCCTTCGTGAAAAATTGAGGATGTTTCAGTTGGTATCAGAGCCATGCCTGACCCTAGGACAAGACCCATAAGATTGGACGATAGAATAGGAGACCTTAAACTATCTTCGGCTATATACCGACCTTGCATACACTTTTATTCTTGGCTCACCCTTCCCTTACTCACCTTCTAACTTCTTTCTCGGTTCCAAATGCAGATGGCAACCTTTGCAGAGGTCCCTTTTGACGGACAGAAGTAGCAAGACTACGCTCAGATCTTGCATGAGACACTCGAGCTGTTTGGTGTCCCCAAGCAAAGCTGTAGCTGGACTTGCCACTGCATGATCGAACCCAATAAATCAGAAGTGTGCTATGTGGTGAGTATCTGGATTACCGAGTGCGAGGAGGTGCCCGCACTAAAGACCTTCGCAGTCCACGAGGTGGAACGTACTGTCACATACACAGTACAGCTTGCAGCACGCGCTGCCCTTCGAGAAGTGATGCGAGACACCTATGAGCTACTCAAGACAGGACAACTTCGTCTGCTGCCCTAAGCTCTTGACCCCTTCAGGGATGACAAGGAACATTGGACTGAGGCCATGAGCATTTGGGCTAAGGAGGATGACGCTGCACTCAAGAGTATGGGAAGACACATACTCATACAGGATAATATTATCATGCTACTGGAGGGTGACAAGCACTTCTACAGGCATCAGGTCTCTGAGTTAGAGAAGAAGGTGAAGGCCCAAGAGGAAGAATTGGCCAAGATGAAGAAGTCAAGCTGGTCCAACACAGCACACCTTGCTAAATACATGAAAGCTTTTGTGTATCTACGCGATGTGGTGAGGACAGTATGAGAGAAGTGGAAGCAGTCCGATGCACGCCGTATTCGACAGTACTAGAAGGTGCAGATGCAGCTACCTGCCCACCGCTGCAAGGTGCCTCGCATCACGAAGTTCAGAGTGGGATCCACCAGTCTCAACCTATATGCTTGCCCCATACCTTCGGTAGAACCTACTCCGGAGTGGGAAGAAGCCCGAAAGCATGTGCGAAGGATGTTCAGGACCAACGCACAACTCCAGGAGATGACTGCTAGTACCTTCCCCCTCGAGCCACCCGGTTCGATACCCGAGCAGTGATCCACAGATGATGCAGAGTAACCAAGCTGATGATGGCCCCGCAATGGCTAAGATGACACGACTCACTTCTGAAGTAGAGTAGATTGTCCCCTTTTGGAGCCTACCTACGCATAGTGTGGAAATTCTCGCGAGCCTTCTAGTGTAGCTACTAGAGACATCACCTTGTAACCAACTCGATGTAATGAATACTCGAATCTTATCGCTTCTTATGGATTTTTATGCCTTTTTGAATGAGTGTTAGATAGATGGAAATGTTTCAAATTATTTAAACCTGCTTAATTGCTTAGCTAAGCTGTTAATAACACATATCACTTGCCCTGAGTCTGGTAATCTGGAGCAGGATGTCTGCCCGCCGTTCAGCTCACCTGAGCCACCACGCACCACTCCCAGGGCCCACCATGGGCCATGGACGCGGTGGTAGTCATAGCTACATGGGACACCGGACCCCCATTGGTCTTGACCTAGAGAAGGAAGAACTTCTGGTCATCACTTCACCAACCGTAAGGACCCATGTTGAGGAGCGTTCTCCACCACCCCCACCACCTTTGGCTAGGGTGTTGACTCAGCAGACTCGCCTTCTGGGAACCTTGGCTGAAGAATTCCAGTAGAAGTTGGCTAGTGCACTCCTATTGGAACTCCCTATCTTTGATGGCGCCAACGGTGACCCTATCACCGCCATGGACTGGCTATATGACATGACGGAGTGGCTGGAATCAACCATCTACACAAAGGTTGCTTTTTGCCCTCAGGACGATGCTACTCCACATGCTATGAACCATAGTGAATGAAGAGCCACCCGCTAGCATCTCGCCAAGCAAGCTGCTAAGGACACCCCCGACATAGAACAAGGTATATGCTTATAATTCGAGTTAACACTTCAATTTTGTTTTAAATCTGGTATTGCATCTTTTATGCACTTACTACCAAGTCTACAAAAGATCTAAGCCTGCACAACTACCATATGAGGATTCACTCAGTTCTAGTCCCTTTTTGATGCCTTCCCCCTAGAGAAGTAGGTTATATGGATCGCTACACTAGGATGCCCTAGTAGCTAAGCTCACCTTACCACCCCTGAAAGCATGAACAATACTTTGTTATTTGGAGGAGATCTCTGCAAGCAAACACATGGATCAATGCAAGCTCAAATAGGTGAATGCAACCCTCTGTGCCCAAGGAAAAGAAGGAAACAAGATGTAATGCTATCAGGAACAAGCACCCCCTATCGAGGATAGAGACCTGCTAGATCGGCTGCATAATGCCAAGTACTTCACCAAGTTTGACCTTAGATTAGGCTACCTTCAGATGAAGCAACGGAGAAGACAATACCTGAGGAAACTCTTGTCACCAGATGTGAGCAGCATCTAAGGATAATATTGGAGAAGATACAGAAGCATCAGCTCTATGCCAAGTTTAGCAAGTATGAGTCTGGCTTGAATAGGTTAATTCTCCTAAGCCATGTACTCAACGCTATCGGAATAGCTGTTGACCTGTCCAACACAAAGACAATGGAGGAGTGAGAGCAACCGTAGAATGCGACCGATGTGTGAGGTTTCTTGGAATTGGTCGGTTAGTACCACCGATTCATTGAGGACTTCTCCCACACAGCTCGCCCCATGATCGACCTCCTGAAGAAGACCAATGAGTTTGAATGGATGCCCCAGTGCAAACAGAGTTTCCAGACCCTAAAAGAGAAGCTCACCACGACGCATGTTCTTGCCTTGCCCGATATCCCCCAGGACTTTGTGGTCTATTGTGATGTATCTCGCCACGGGCTTGGTTGGGTTCTATTGCAAAATGGGAAAGTCATTGCCTATGCTTCCAGTTAGCTTAAGGAGCACGAACAATGTTACCCTACCCATGATCTCGAGATTGCAGCTGTGATCCATGCATTGAAGTTTTAGAGGCACTACCTGATTGGGAACAAGTGTGAGATCTACACCGATCACAAGAGCCTGAAGTACTTTTCACCCTGGAAGATCTGAACATGAGGCAGCGTTGTTGGCTAGAGTTGATTAAGGACTACGATGTGGAGATCCTTTACCACCCAGGAAAGGCTAATGAAGTCGCTGATGCTCCTAGCCGCAAGAGCCATTATCATGCATTATTCACCACAGCTTTGCCCAAGGAGTTGCAAGAGGACATTGACGAGTTACAGCTTAAGGTGATACCCCATGGCCTGTTGAATGAGCTTCGTGTGCACCACACCCTCATGGACAGGATCCGTGAAGCCCAGTGCCGTTTCCTAGGGATTTGGAAGATACACGAGCTCCTGACGTAGAGCAAGTGCCCAGGAGTCAGTAAGGACGAGCAAGCACTCTTGGGTACAAGAACAGCATTTGTGAACCTTTTCGACTCTGCCACGCGCAATAAGACCCTATTAGAAGGGCATGAGCTCAATTCTCGCATTCACCTTGAGAGCACTAGGAAGTATGCGATTTTGAAAAGGAAATCCTAGTGGAAGAGTATGAAGGCAGATAACGCAGGACATGCTACTGGGAGTGGCATATGCAGACGCATCAAGCTGAGCATAAGAGACCTGCAGGGTGCTAAGCCACTTGAGGTGTCTGGATGGAAACATGATAGCATGCCTATGGACTTCCTCGTGGGTTAGCCTTGAACCCCGATGAGCGTGCTATATGAGCGATAATCGATCACCTGACCCAGAGTAGCTCACTCCTTGGCAATCAAGAGTGACACCCAAGATGGACCGCTAGCATATCTATTTAATAGGAACATTCTCAAGCTACATGGAGCCCCTAGAAGCATAATATCGGATCATGGACCTTAGTGTGCATCCAAGTTTTGGAAAAGCCCCAGATGATGCTATAGGGACTCAACCGAACTACCGCATCACTTATCACCTTCAGATCCTTAGTCAGACAGAGAGGGTGAATTAGACCCTTAAGGACATGCTTTGAGCATGTGATCTCTAATATGGACAAATTGGAGAAGAGTTGGTCCATGCTAAGTTCCCCTCAACAATAGATACCAAGCAAGTCTTCAGACATGAACATTTGAGGCCATGAAAGGAAGGTGGTGCAAACCCCACCCCTGGTGTGGGGTTAGAAGAAGGAAGGAGATCAACATCCTTGGACCTGCCACCATCAATGAGGCTAAAGAAGGAGTCACCCAAGTGCTAAAGGATCCAAGGCATTCCCGGGAACCGTCAGAAGAACTATCCGAACAATAGATGTAAAGGTCTCAAGTTGAAATCGGGAACCATGCCTGCCTTAAGGTCTTCCCACTTCAAGGAACTCTCAGCCTCTGTGTAAAAGAAAGCTAACCCCCGGGATATAAGGAACTGTACAGGATCGGTGCCGAAAAAGCAAGCTCGCCTATAGGTTAGAGTTGCCTGGGCAACTTGCAAATGAACACCCGTTTTCATTTGTCACAGCAGTGCAAGCATTCCATTTGTCACAACAGTGCAAGCATTTAGAACTACCAAAACAACTAATATCCATAGAGGCACTAAGAAATACAGGACACCTTGCAATACCGAGAACACCCCGTCCGCTTTTGGATAGAGCCACCGAAGAAACCAGAGGCACTGTCATACCAACATGCAAAGTTCAGAGGAGCAATCACACAGAAAGGGAAGCGACTCAGGAGAAGGAGTCAGGACTAAAGGAAGCTTTACCCTTACCTGCTGGAAGAGCAAGTTACACCTTTAATCTCGAGGACGAGATTCTCATAAGGGGGTAGGACTATAACATCCCTAAAAATCCAAACACCAAAAATCACAACCAACAAAAAATTTTTCTAAAACAACCCATGTTTGGTGAGTGTCATGAAGGAAACCTACTAGTAGTTGCACAAGTAGCACCTAATGTTAGCATGAGCATTGCACTTAAATCCCATAGTATGATTTGCTTCTTGTTGATTTTATGTAATGATTAATAAAATCAACAACACTTCAATATCATATGTGTACATATGTGCAACTAACCTTGGACATGGCTTCCACCATTTCCATGAGACCCTAGTGGACCAAGCTTAGTGGTTATGTCATAGTCACTAACACGCTTACTAACAAGATCATGGCATACTTAGTTTAGTAGCTTGGAAGGAAATAAAAAAAAGAAAGGAATTAGAAAGGAAAAAGAAGAAGGCAAACCAGCCCAAGCTGGAGATCAAGCCCAACTTGGCCTGCTGTCCCTCTCCCCGTACCAGGCCAAGGCAGCCCAGACCAGCAGCCTGAGCAGCCCAGCTCGGCCACTGCCAGGTCAGCCCGCCTCTCCGCACACGCACCGGCCTGCTCGTCCTGCTCGGCCAGAGCTGCAGCCTGCCCAGCTTCCCCGCCATGGCCCACCGAGCTACCTGCGTCGTGGCCCAGCAAGCGGCCCAGCCTGGCCTCCACGCGCGCCAGCATCTGTGGCCTGCTTCACCGCGCGCCACGCTTGCCTGCTCGCCTCCGCCCGCTGACGCATGGGGCCTAGTTGTCAGCCCCCACCTCCCACCAAATATGGCCATCGAGCTGTCACCTCCGTTGTCCCAAAAATGGAGCGGCGAACCTCCGCTGTCTGCACCGCGCCGCGTAAGCCCACAGCCGTCCGCCGCCAATCGCACTGTGCCCGGGGAAAAACCCTAAACCCTAACGCTCCGCGACCACCCAATCGGCATAATCCATCCCCGTCGTCCACCATGGCCGGTCGGCCGCCTATAAAGGAGGCACCCCGGCCTCTAGGGTTTCCCGTGCCCGCGCAGCCACCTTGGCCTCGTCCGCACCACCTTGCTACCTAAGAACAAGTTGGAAAGGGAGGAGGAGAAGAAGGCAGGAAGGGAGTTGTCCGCTGGAGCAGAGCACCGCCGACGCCACCGTCCGCGCACACCGGAGGAGCCCCAGCAACCTCGATTCGCCGCACCAAGTGAAGCCGCGCCCGTTGCTGCTCTGCTTCCTCGCCCCCAAGCTATTGCAGTGGCTGCCATGAGCCGCCAGCACCACCGCGCGTAGGTGTGCACACCCTCGCCCGCGCCATGACTGAAACATCCTCAAATTTTCTGCAAAGGGAAAATCCACAGAACGAATAATAATGTGAAATAAAAGCATCACATTATTATACATCAGTTGATAATCAAATCCATACATCAAAACTAGATAAAGGATTAACATAATAGGGCTTACATTATTCATTACATCGCCACTTGGTGAATCATCAGAGTACAACCATACACTCTGTCCATAGTCCGGTGCATCCTCCTTCGGAAAGGTCCATAGCCGGTGAATCGGCTTATGTATCGATCGATCAACCATACACTCTGCAGAGGTTTCACTAATCCACCAGATAACCATCATCGATGCACGCGCACACCTAGGCAGATTCCGGCGCCTACTGCCATAGAACGATGCCACTCTGCCATCTAGCTCTAGATCGCTGGAACTATGAAGAGAGCATGTATCCGCTCCCGTAGAGGATGCCATGCCATGTACCCACTCCCGAAGGGGGTGCCATGATCGTCTCGGTAGGGTGTTAGCTCCATCCCATGCATATACCTTCCTAACACTACCCGCCTAGCAGTAGTATCGATCTATCCAGCGGTTCGGCCGTCTCCCCCATGGAGAGCGAGTGGAAAGCAAGAGATTCCTAAGGTCCGGATACCAGCACAGCAGTTCCTAAGTGTGACCAAATCGGGATATCTTCATTAGGGTTTATCTTTAACGTGCTACCACAACACCTTTGTCCCGGGCTCCACCTCTCAGAGGATCACACCCAAAGATCACCATCACTTCTTAGTTAGCCCGCCACAGGCTCCTCTCATGGGAATGTCCAGATCCATCCCCCGGCAAGACTTGCTCCAAAAGCTCGTCGTAGATCCCGGTCCATCGACTCAACCCTCACCCTACTCCCTGCCGTAAGTTCCACCCCAAACCCAGATACAGCATCATCAGCTCACATGCCCATCTAATCCATTGACACACACATCAAGCCTGGCACCCTCCAGGCCCTCCCAGGGTTCATTACGTCGCATCAAAATGTAAGCGAGTGAAGTATATATATAATATAGCACAAGCATGTGGCTAATGTAACAGCGGTAAGCAGGTGAAATGTTACAACAAGGTAGGGGCTATCAAGTAAAATTCTACCATGCAACCTATCTCAGGTGTAAGCATTGTGTAAAAGTAAAGCACTAGCAATTCTAGATATTAGCCATGTCTATTAGGATTTTTAAAAGAAGGTGCTGCCATGGCTCCTGCAATGTCGAGGTAGTAGTGGTACGAGTTATCAACTGTCAATGTAGTTGTTCATCGGTACCTCCTCCTTGGTGTTCATAGACTCCTCCTTCGGATCGCTCCTCGTTCGACTCTGAAAACGAGACGCAATGGTCGCGTAAGAGACTCCTATAGAATAGCACAAAGAACCAAATAAAATTCAAAAGATCCAAATGCACTCAAACATAAGCTCATGACGTAGAGCTCGATTTATAGAAAATTTGGACACTTGTTTCATATTTTTCTGAGTTCGTATGAATTAGTTATGAATTTTTGAAGATTTAAATATATTCTGAAAAAGAAAAAGGATGGATTAAACTAGAGGCTGACACGTGTCAGCCTGGCATTGGGCCACGTGTACAGTGGGGTCAAGCTGACATGGCATGTCTGCTGATATGGCGGATGACGTCAATAGGACGTCTTGCTGACATCATTGTTGACCAAGTCAATGGTCAGGCTTCCGTGGGCCCGCGTGACGTCACTGCTAACGTCATCACTGACTGGTAGGGCCAGGCTGATGTCAGATGCTGACATCAGCATTGACTGGTCAACGGTCAACATGGGCCCTTGCTGGGCCATTATTGGGCCGGATGGGCTGGGCATGGGCCGGGCTCGGGCCCGCCATGTGTCGTTCCGCGATTTGTTCACGTCATCACGCTGGATCTGGGTCGAGCTCTGTCCACAGCGCCTTGGTCCACGGTGCACCATCCACTTGATCTTTCACAGGGCAGTCTCTGGTCCACCTGGACCGTGTCCATGGTGAGGTCCTCCGGTCGGGGTGGTTCACGAGCTCAGTCCGCGGTGCTCTGATGCGTGCGGGATCCACCGGCAGGGCCTTAGGTTCACATGAACCGCGTCCATCCTTTCTGTCTTGCCTCCTCCTTATTTCTCCCCATCCAGGCTCATAGCAGAGCACAGCCGGCAACGATGGGGTCATCCAATCCGACGACACGGCGGTCCTCAGTCTCCAGCGTCTTGCTCCTCAGCTCCATGGCGGCACGGCGACTCGATTGATGTCCTCCATGGCGTCCGCTGGCACACGGTGAGGCTTCATCCATGGAAAACGGTGGAGCGATGACGACGGCGTGCGGCGGCGCAGGGCACTCTCACATCCAGGGCCAAATTGGCTTCACACGGGGTCCGATTCGAGTGCAAGCGACGCGGTAGAGCTTGTCGATGGTGACCATAAGGTTCGGCGGGGCGCTACCACGGCGGAGGCGTGTGGCGGCTCCTCCGAGCACGGTGGCGTCTGGTAAGGCAGCAAGATGGGGCATGGCCGGGGCTCATGATGGCTCCCACAGCACGACAGCAACAGAAAGAAGCTTTGCCACGGTGGGGCATGGCCGTGGCGAGATCCATGGTGGGCAGGTCCGGGCTGGTGTCCTCCTGACGCCATGGTTCAGCCTGGCCAGGACTAGTCAAGTGCGTGTGTGTGCAGGCGTGTTCAAGGGCGGGAGAAGGCCTTGGCCTACGCACACCGGTATGGGCGCCATGGCCGGTGGCAAGGGGCGGAGGTTGGAAAAAGGGGGCTCGGGACGGCGCTCACCGGCATTTGAAGTGGAAATGGAGGCGCAGTACACGTCCAGCGGCGGCGTCCCGGTGAAGATGAAGCAGTAGGTTGCAGAACGGCTTCACGCTCCAGATCTCGACGCGCAGCAGCAGCTCTGGCACGGCGGAGTTCCTTCTTCTTCTCCGGCGGTGGTGGCCCCTTCCCCGCCTTCTTCTTCTCCTTTCCTCCCCAAATTCTCCCAATTGGCGTGGTTGGCGATTGAATTGGAGGTGCCACGAGTGGCGGCATGGCTGAGGAAACCTAGAGGCACTGAGGCCTGCTTATATAGAGGAGTGGCAGGGTAGTTGGCCGGCGGACGGCTCCTGATCGAGGAAGCTCGATCAGGTGGCTCCGGGTTGGTTCAGTGGTCGTCAGTAGGGCTGCTGCGGGTCCGGGGCGTTAGCGAGGAGCGGCTAGCTCGACCTGGGTGAGTGAAAGGCGAGCAGCGCCAGGAATTGCCGCGACGACGGCATGATCCGATTACGAGGTGGGACGGTCTGAGGAAGCTTCATGGGTCACAATCAAGGATAGAGTGGGCTCCAGGAGTCAACGAGGCGAGCTTCCGTCACAACCAAGGTAGGCGCAGAAACAGCACATGCCTTGCCGCGGTTGTTGGCGCGCCTGGCAGAGGTCATGCGGTTTGCGTGACTCGTGGGTCCCATGGCCACAAGCTGGAGGGCGCTAGGTTGTTACGCGTGACCAGAGCGAGCACAGGCGTGGACGAGGCTGTCTTAGTTGGTGGCCAGGGCTTGCGCGGGGCGGGTGCGCGGTGATGCTCTGCTTCGTGAAGCAAACAGAGGGGCAGGGGGACCATGGGAAAAGGGATGACATGCTGGTCCCACGCGGGGTCCGCCTATCATTGGCTCCTTGGTGATCCTTTGGCGGGATGCAGGGAAGGCAGGCCTTCATGCTGGGCCGGTTGGCCCAGTTCGGCCCGCAGCAAAAGGAGGGAGGGAAAAAGATTGCGGGCCAGGCCGGCGAAAAGAGGAAAAGGAAAGGCAGGCCGGCTGGGCTGCTGCCATGGTCATGCGCCGAAATGGCATTTGCCATTTCCTTATTTATCCTTATTCCTTTCTAATTCTATTTTCAAAATACTTTATATATGAAAAGGATATAGCATGTTGTGAATATTTTTATGGTGGCATAAAATGTCATAGGCCATGTTAGGGTATTATTCCCATGATAGTATATTTATTTATTAGATGAATAAATATTGTTGATATTTTATTAGTCATCACATAAAATCCAAATCACATTGTTGAATTAAAATGCAATAGGGATGTATGCCATGTGATAAAATAAATACAAGGTTGGAGATGTGATACTTGTGCAAGGTTCTCGCATAGGGTTACATGTGTTTATTTAAGGTGCCAAACACATGTTGATTGCAACATAGATGGAAGACTTATGCAACGTTGTGGAGTAACATGTGCAAAGTGGAGATATGGCATATGAAACATAGGAAGAGTAACATGTGGTATATGATATCAAGGCAGAGGCTTGATCAAGTTGAAAGGATTGGTGGAGCAAGTTAGGTGATGCGAATAGAGGTTAGATCAAGAGCTTGGTCTCATGTACATAGGTACAAGAGTGCAACATGAGTGAAATACATGCGCAACATAGGTATTTGCCTTATGATTCATAAGGTGCTAGACAACGGTGCTTATCACATGTGGCTTAAGATTATATTAAGACACATGTGATGGTGTTACAGGAAAAGTTTAGCCCTAAACATATGTGCCATGTGAAAAAGGGTAGGGTTCCTACATGACAAGCAACAAACATGGGCTTGTTTCGAAAAAATTTTGTCGGCTGCATTTTTCGGTGTTTGTAGTTTTTAGGGTTGTTACAATGACCGTCGCCGGTTCACCACTACTGTTCCCGCTCTCCCGACCTCCCCTCTCTTCATTAACTCCACTATTGAGCTCGTCTTAGCCTAGGACACGTTCTTGGCAACTTATCCGAAGCTGGTATGGACCACAATAGGGACCCGCGCGCTTTGCAACCCCCGGTCTCCCCGGACTCCGGCCGCGCCATGCCTCGCGAAGCCGCGTAGGGTAGTTATTGGAGTTTCGAGCTACTCCAATTGGACAAGGGAGAAGATGGCGAGCCCTAAGACGGTGGACTGCCAGAGCTTCGCCGCCGCCGTTGACTTCCGCCGTCGCCGAGCTCCTCGTCGGTGACCACCAAGCTAGGGACCTCCCGCGTCCAAAATGAAGCCGTAGCCACCTCTAGCCTGGCCCTGCGAAGCTTTAGCGCGCGTCGGCGTTACCTATACCACGCCAAGGCGCCTAGCCACCGCGCCGCCACCATCGGCCGCCGCCGCCACCACACGCCGGCGAGACTAGCCCCTGCGAGCGCACCGCGACCCCACCGGAACCTTTGCCATGCTCTTGCGCTGCCGTAGCCCTGCCTAAGCCAGCCCGGGGCAGCCAGAGCCGCCGCACCGCTCGTCGGCGCTGTCCGCCGCCGTGCCTTGCTGCCATCTAGAGAGCCCCATTTTCCAAATTAGGACCCGAATCCAGATCGCCTTAGGCTTGCGAAGCCCGCGCGCAAGCTGGCAGCCCCGTCGGAGCGTCGTGGCCACCCGCCGCTGCGGCCGTACCGCCTGGAGCCGCCGCCGCGCGTACACCGGCATGACCGAGGCCCGCGAGGCTGCTCGGATCCCGCAGCCGCACTCGCCTGACCTCTTAGACTCCCTAGCCGCCCGCCTGCCTAGCCTCAAGATGCCAGTCCACCGCGCCGCTCGCCGCCGGCGCAGCCGGTCCTGTCTGACCGCGCGTGCTCGAGAGGAAAAGGAGGAAATCCCCTGGTCCCATGGACCAACCGAACGGGGACATGTAGGCCCCTGCCCACGGTCTACCGTAGACCAGACCCATGGAACCGAGCCTGTCCATTGGCCCGCCAAGCGCCCAGCTGAGCCACGTGGCATGCGCCTCGACGCGACACATGTCCGGACCGGACCAGCACAACCCAACCCAGATTCGGCCCTGCCTAGGCCCACCAAAACCAAAGAGTGGGCCCGTCGACGTTGACCGTTGACTGGGTCCCACTTGTCATTGACGGCACGCCCTGGACCCACCTGTCGGCCACTCTGCATAGCTCGACCAATCGTAGGTTGCCACGTGTCAGCTCTGTTTTCTCTCTCCCTTTTCTTTTTCAGATTATGTTTTAAACTTCGAAAATTCATAACTTCTGCATACGGACTCCGAAAATTATGAACCTAGTGTCCAAATTTTCATAAAAATGAGCTCTATGTCATAGGCTTATGTATGAATGGATTTGGAGTTATTGGATTTTATTTGGTTCTTTGTGATTGATCTATAGGGGTTGCTCCCGCGACCATTATGTCTCGATTTCAGATCCTGCGAAGGAGTTGTCTGAGGAGGAGGTCTAAGGAGCGCGCCAAGGACTTGAGTGATAGCTGTTCAGGTGTCACACCCCACCCAACCTCATAGAATCCTATTACGCATGGCCTAATCTCTAGTTTGCTAGTGCTTATTTATCAATATTACCTGATGATAGGTTGCATGGTAGAATTGCTTGATGAGCCTTTACCTTGTCGCTACCTTACCCCTGCACACCCGCTGATAAGCTAGATGCATGCTTATTTACTTATGATGCTTTACTTCTACTATGCTTATATCTGTGACGTGATGCATGGTGGAGAGTATGGTATATGGTTGAGGCACGTGGTGCCACTTTACTCAGAGAGAGTGCCGCGTGTGTCTTGGGTGTGTGGTGAGGGTTTGAGTCGATCGGACATGATTCTACGAGCCTTGAGGGCGAGTCTTGCCGGGGGTGTGTTCTGGGCATCCCTATGAGAGGTATCTATGGTGGATACATTGTGAGGTATATGGTGATCCCGGCGGTGAGAGCCTTCGTGGAGCGAGGCCCCGGGTAGGAGGTGCTGTTGCAGCACGAACTGTTGTAGTCCCTATGAGAAGATAATCCTGTCTGATCCCCCTAGGACCTGATATCTCTTGAGAACTGGAATCTTGGGACCTACGTGCTCACCGCTCGCCCCTGAATGGGTGGGGATGTCTGACTAGCTAGGACGGTGCCACTACTACTAGGTTGTTACAAATAGTGTCGGGAGGTATGGGCGTTTGGGACCCACACCCTCCTTAAAGCCGCGTAGTTACCTTGGTGGCCGAGTAACTACGCCTCACAGTCTCAGTGTGCCGATGGTATTTATCCGGGATGTCCCAGTACTGAGTGGTAGGGTGGCATCGCACAGGTTAGAAAGCAGCCGGAATCAGCCTAGGCGGAGCGCACAGCTGATGATGGTGATCTTGTGGTTACGGGAGTACATGTTCTGCAGAGTTTTGAATCTATATATAGTCTGCGGCCTCGGCATGGCCTTTCCCTCGACCTACGCTTCTCGGGAGTAGTGAGATGAGTCCTTCTATTCTCCCCCTGGTGTTACCCTTCCGGCTGTAAGCCGCTGAGACAGGCTCCGAGAGGGAGTTGGACCTGTCGACTGAGTGCGAGAGTGTGAGATGTTTGTGATGGTGATGGGATGGGATGGATATTTGAATGAGATGGGTTAAAACTTAATGAACTATATTTATAATATTGGTCACTACTTGCATAGAAAACCACAGCCATGTATTAGGCCTCTTTGATTATATCCTCTGCATCCACCAAAAACTACATAGCAAAAGCAAAGCATAGGGTGAGAGATGTGGCCAGTACAAATTGTACTGAAAATTTAGATTTAGGTTTGGATAATGGCTTGTCGACGCCCCTGAAGGACGAAAGGATTGGACGGTCTCGTGCCTATGCTCAAGATGGTGCCAGACGACGCTTCCGCGATATCCCGTCTACTTCCATAGCTGCTCTAGATGCTAGATACTCTGATAATTCCGCCATGTGGCGATGTAATAATTTATGTAAACCCCTCTCTTATACTCTTTTATTCGATGTATGGCTTTGTAATCAACTGTTCTGATAATTGATGATTTGACCTCCTGGGCTATCTTTATATCCTTCATTTCGTGTATTTTCCCTTCGTGAAAAATTAAGGATGTTTCAGCTGGACCGCAGCAGCAGCAGGCTAGGGGCGCCATTGGCGGGCACCATTCAGATGTGGCCAGGAGGTCCTTGTCTGCCTCTGGCACCCATCCCGGTGCCCCCTCACCTCCAGGCGCAGTACCAGGCCAACACTGCTCGCTCAGCAGCAGCAGTAGGCTTAGTTATTCGGACCGGACCAGAGATCAAACCGGCGAGGCCGTCGATTCGATAATTCATTGGTCCAACCGTTAAGAACCGGTTGAACCGCCGGCTGGATTACTTTGGACCGGAAAAATTGAACCGGTGACAAATACTATGAACCGGTATATATATATGCTATAATTAATAATTGAAAATGAAAAACAACATAAATTTAATTGCACAAATATAAGATTTATACATATGTATATATAGAATGACATATTCTTAATTCAAAACATCAAGTGCCATGTCGAGATGTTGAGCCTGGAAGGCTGGAACAGCCAGCAGAACTGCAACCGCACGCCGCATTCGGTTGCACACGTCACACGACGCGAGCACGACGCACGCCACACGCCGCACGATGCATGCCATGGATCCCCGTGGTCCGTCGCTTGCCGCGGCCGCTCTCTGCTCGCCGTAGGCACGTGCGACGCCGCGACCTGCCCAAAGTCCGACGCGAGCTCGACCCGCCGCCCGCCGCACGACGCACGCCACTCGCCACGGATCCCCGTGGTCCATCGCTTGTCGCGGCTGCTCTCTGCTCGCTGCCGGGACCAGAAGCGCTGCGCTGCCACGAGGCTGCCCGCAGCTTGCCTCCGCGTGGATGACCGAGGCTGCCCGCTGCTTGCC